>JABJVR010000007.1:1296537-1342191 GCA_025773905.1 Chitala chitala | reverse complement strand
CAGGGTGAGGGAGCACTCGTACAACACCTCAACATCATAATAGTTTGTGAGATAGGAAGTAAACCACCTAAGACCTATTCTGCTAAGGCCAATGAAAAAATCGGGAAAAACAGGTGAAATCAATAATTTATAATGGGAGGAAGTTATGGTGTGCCTGCAGGTGTGACGCAGTCAGGGGCCCTGGACCTTAGGAGGACCCAAAAAATACCCCCTACCTTGTGAAAGCAGTCTAGGGCCATTTTTACTGTAGCTTGTCATTTCATAGCTGTGGCAGTACCAGTTATTTAATAAGGCTGTCTTAGATACTACACCAGTTTTGGCCTGCAGTGATTTTGGGGCCTTGTGGTCCATTCAGTTACTTTGGAGGCCTCAAGCCTTGTTCCCCACTTGTGAAGGCAGTCTGCAACCATTTTTAGAAGAATTTTCCAGTAAATAATGCAGTGCTAGTTGTTTAAAGGAGGGCCAAAGCTGTCTTAGATGATACACTGCTTAGCACAAACATTGGGTTCTGGAGACCCAGGGTCCTTTCAGTTTCCATGGGCGGCTTGAGCTCTGGGGACCCAGGGTCCCTTCAGTTACCATGGGCGGCCTGAGCTCTGGGGACCCAAGGCCCCTTCAGTTACCATGGGTGGCCCAAGCTCACTCCATGTAAAGTGCATTTTCTCAAAATCATGCTTATTTCTGGTATCTTTTTGGATAATTAGTTGTATCATGGCTAACTATTGAATTGTAACTTGCATTGTTTTGCTTTTAACATTAAGCTAAACACCCATTATTGTGAGCCGAGATGTTATGGTATGTCATTTTCTTGTAGTTTTACCTTACTCTGAACAGGACAGAGGGAACAAGCAGTATGATCCATATGGTGGTTGTGATGGGGGGGGTTTGAAAGGTTTGTACCCAGGCGCCATCATTTCTTAATCTGACCATGCCCTTCTCACTCACTGTTTCGCTATTCCATCTAGTTTCGCCGGTAAAGTTTTCTTTAGCTTTCACAGGCACTAATGCATTATTTACATTTTTAATTGTGGTCAAAATGCAGTTGTAAGTGAAATTAAAGGCTATGACAGCTGTTGATTTCCACCAGGCATCAGTACTCTGGTCCTTAGCATGACAAAAAAAAGCATAGCTCTGCTATACTTAAAATTTTTAAGGATTTGAAAAGTTTACAGTGGTAGGTAGCACCAAGCTAAAAGGCTTTGTGTTAATGTGGATAAATGATTGTGTCTGTGTGTATCATCCCTAGCCCTTCATTTCAATGCTGCTTTTTTCCCAATATTCCTTTGATCGATCTGCAGACCAAATTCTTTTGGCCTCGAGTAGTGTAGCAATGTGGTTATAGGTAAAGGACATACATGTGTAGCTATTAAGTACCAGTAATTCAAAATAAGAGCTAATTTCTCTTTTGGTAAACTGGCATCAAACTGTTGTTTGCCTTAGCAAACTAGGTCTTAGGTGGTTTACTTCCTATCTCACAAACTATTATGATGTTGAGGTGTTGTACGAGTGCTCCCTCACCCTGGTCACACTTAGATATGGAGCACCACAGAGATCAGTGTTGGGCCAGTACTCTTCTCCCTTTACATGCTACCATTTAAGATTGTATATGGTTTATTAATATTTTTTATTGTCTTATTTTTACAAATTCTAAAAGGACCATTTAATTATTAATTGAAACTTTTGCTGCATCGTATCTGTTACATGATGTAACACGTATGGGAAATGTGAGTCGCTTTGTATAAATGAATAAATGTAAACGTAGATGTTACAAAAAATGAAAAAAATTGTGCAGAAGTAGCAGTACATTAATACTTGCACTATATACTCTTTATATACAGTTTGTAAATCATTAACATTGGCAAACAAGGGTTGACAGATATGGTAGAGAATGGATTTTGAACTTTGTAACAGAACAATGTCTTTTATAGCTGTTAGCAGATCTGGCTCAGTTTACAGCTTTCTAAAAGGCATTTGAACACTAACTGGTAAGGAATTTCAATGCATGCCCTTTCTTATTTTGATTTTTTAAAACGATCTAGTGCCAGTAAAAATTACCGAATTCATCTCCTTTAATAGTCAGGCCTGTATGTTTCTACAAAATGTGTGCTAGGCCCCTAAAAATTTAAAACCATAATATAATTTTTAAGTTTTGAACAATATAAATAAATTTTTTACAACAAAATGATTGGGACAAGTTGTCAGTTAATGTTCTTTTATATACTAGCACTGCTGATTTTACTTACATATTTACATAACTACCGCCTTGTCATAATTTTTAAAATCAGCACATTTGAAAAAAGTAATTGTAAAACAAGTCATCTTTGTTTATTGAGCATATTCAAAATTTAAAGATTTGTGTGAATTCTTTTTTTAGAGACAATGAAGATCAGTGCTTTATGGAAATTTGCGACATTTGTTGAAGTAGGGCTGATACTGTGCATAGCTCCGCCATGCGACACCGGGAACATTTTGGTTTATCCTGTGGATGGTTCCCATTGGGTAAATATGAAAGTACTGTTAAAGGAGCTGCATCTGAAAGGACACAGTATAACAGTGATTCGTGGGTCCACCAGCTGGTACATTTCAGAAGAGCCTCCTGTTTATACCTCGATAACAATCCCAGACACAAGAGGTCAAACTACGCAATTCTTTGATGAGTTCTTAAACAAGATGTTGGAAGTGCAACGTGGCAATCAGTCTGTGGTAAAGTTTTTCAAAATGCACATGGATTTTCTGTCTATGATTTCCGAAGCACATCGTATTTCGTGCCTAATGGTTGGTGACATAATAGAAAATAAACAACTAATCAAAAAACTGCGGGAGGCCCAGTATGATTTAATGCTCACTGACCCTGCAATAGCTGGAGGAGTTCTGCTGTCCCATTACCTTAGACTGCCACTGGTGCTGAACGTACGCTGGATCACTAGTGGGGAGGGCCATTTAGCTGTTGCTCCTTCACCTATGTCTTACGTTCCTTTACCAGGGTCTGGTTTTTCAGACAAAATGACCTTTATTGAAAGGGTTACGAACAGCTTTTATTATGCCATCATACTGTACCAGCAGTACTTTACGGTTGGACCACATTACCAAGCTATCTGTGAGAACTACTTAAAGTCAGGCTGTGATATTTTTACACTTATTCAATCAGCAGATTTATGGCTTATGAGAGTTGATTTTGTCTTTGAATTTCCCCGCCCTACCATGCCAAACATCATTTACATAGGGGGTTTCCAATGTAAACCTTCCAAAGCCCTTCCTCAAGATCTGGAAGAGTTTGTCCAAAATTCTGGAGAGCATGGTGTCATTGTCATGTCTTTGGGAACCCTGGTTAACAACCTCCCAAGTGACATAGTCGATGAAATTGCCTTTGCTTTTGCAAAGCTGCCACAAAAGGTTATTTGGAGGCATTTAGGAGGTAGGCCTTCAACCTTGGGAAATAATACTTTGTTGGTCAACTGGATGCCCCAAAATGATCTTCTGGGACATTCAAAGGTCAAAGCTTTTGTTGGTCATGGAGGAACAAATGGAGTTCAAGAGGCAATTTACCATGGTGTTCCAATGCTGGGAATCCCTTTATTCTTTGACCAATATGACAATCTTCTACGTCTTAAGGAAAAAGGAGCTGCAAAAATTTTGAGTATTGGTACCATCAACAGAGACAGTTTCTTCCAAGCTCTACAGGAACTGCTGCATGATGCATCCTACAGAAGGAATATGCAAAGACTCTCCACGCTACACCGAGATCAGCCCATAAAACCACTGGACAGTGCTGTCTTCTGGATCCAGTATGTCATGCGCCACAAAGGAGCTGCACACCTTCGCTCAGAGTCATACAGAATGCCCTGGTACTCCTACCACTCTCTTGATGTCATCACTATTCTTCTGAGTATTACTTTGCTTATGTTATCAACATTCACTGTGTCAATAAGTCTTATGTGCAAGTGGGTGTGCAAGTCTACAAAAATAAAGTCTCAGTGATGACTGAGCAACAGGAAAAGAAAAAAATGTTTTAAGTTTCATAATTACTTGAATTACACAAGACTTATTTACATTTAAAATTAAATAATTAAAAACAACCTCATGTATGAACTACTTTAAAGTCATTAAGCAAAAGTAACGCTGAACACAATACGTAAATCACAGAGCACTGAACTGAAGATTGTTCAGTCAAAATAATGTTGCATAGGACAGAAGCGGATAATACATTTTGTCTTTAAGCTTACGTTGTCTTAGTTGTAAACACTCATATGAATCATTCAGTGCAGATTGAATAAATGGTAAGCACAATACATAGAAAATGTAGGGGGTCAACACAGGAACCGCACTTCTGTAACTGAATGTGTACTGATCTGTAATTACAAATTCATTTACAAAAGTTACAGTAACAATTATGGAACTTTTTCATATCAACTTCAGTAACAATACTGTCAAATAAGACAATCAGTCTTTCTTAAGAGAACCTGTAAAGCAAACAGATGAATGCATGGATTGATGCAGGTCTACATCCTAGGCACATTATCCCCCAGTAAAGAGAGTCTGTTTTTTTTTTGTCATGTGTTTTAACTTTTTGTGCCTGAGAGCAGGAAAACCTAAGAACAGGCAGCCATAAAAAGGTACTGATGAACAAAATCGAGTCGTTAGTTGCTCGATGTAACTTATAAATAGTGATAAATGTGTTTATTTGGCTCCTTTAACAAAAACATGCCACAATAGTGCATTGTATTGAGTTTACTTTTGTGCTCCAATTTATTAAAGACATGCGTTTGGTGTTGGTGCCAAAAATATTTCATAAAACAAACACACGCATCACGTCACTGCACCGCCTGATCCGATTCAGGGTCACAAGAAGCCTGGAGCCCAGACACACACACACACACACACACACACACACACACACACACACACACACTTCAAATATATGACTAGCAGAATACTCATCACTACCAAATAAACTGAATTGAATAAAAGGAACATGCAAAAGGATGATCAAAAGCCACAGAATACCTACTGTGCAACTAAAACACATCCTTTATTGTTCATTACCAAGAAACAAGTTCAAAGAGCACACTTTCTTTTCACCCGCCCACGCCTGTACTTCTACAAAATATCATTAATTAAATAGCACCAATCAATGACCAACACTTTCACACTTCTACACTTCTTCTGAACACTTCTACAATTTGCACATCTGGTGCTCATTTAGTGAAGCACCATGAGAACAATGGTTATTCTTGTTCCTCTAGAATGTACTGTACCAGCTGGTCTCAAACTTTGATCCTGAGCATTTTTGCTCTGCAATCAAGATCAAATCAGTGGGCCTTCTAAAGAAAGCACCATACTAGCATGTGCCAACTGAACTGGCAAGTTGGTTGTAATTCACACTGAATGCTCACTTCCAGTCTTTATAACATATTTTAAGTTACATGTATTTTTCCACGTATGAACATTGTACTAGAAAACATCTCCAGTTCATCCACACGTTTGTAATAAATCAGGCGTCACTTTACATGCATCATAATCACATTTTACCAGTACATCAATAGAACCCATAGCCTTACATACATTTTATAGTAAATAACTATCCATATGCAAGAAAGGCTTAAAACCAAATTCTTAAAAAAAGCATTCCAAAGTATAAATCAGTCATATACGGACCACCTTTACCAAAGGGTTTCACTACCTCAGACTTTCAAATTGGTGACTATTTTTACAATTAATACTTTTTTTATTGATTTAGTCAATTTGTCTGAAACTTTTAAGGAGTAAGCAGGGTATATCTCTCTGAAAAATCCCTTAAATGTCCAAGAATAAGTGTTTGAATAATTGCAGATGCTCCTTTGAAGCCAGTTATAAAAGTATATTCAGCCTTTGCAATAACTGCAATGACAGGAGAATTCATATGCATCATCAGGCACAACAGTACAGATTTTCATTCTACAACAAACATTTAAAAAACAAAACTTTACATTTTGTCAATCCAAAATAATGATAACACAAAAGCCATAAAAATGTGACACAATAGGTGCCTGCACTCTGTGGTTCTTCAAAAAAGAGTAGCTTTTCCATTGGCTGAAATTACAACTGTGTCTAGTACCTGCTAGTTTTACTGTACTGGTTTCTCAAGATGACAGCAAGGTTGTCCTTGGGCCTATAAGGAACAGAGGGAGTCTGTGTGTGTAGGATGCATGCAGAGGACTTCCTTCTTCTGTTGGATCCATTCTTCTTCGGCACGCTTTCAGGTGGCGGGTTAAGAATTGGCTTCCAAGGAATGGGGTTGTAGTAGCTTGGGGTGGGATACACATTGCTGTAGTGACCTGCATAAAAAAACACACTTTTGTAAGCATTTCTGCAGAAACAACCGTACCCTGACCTGTGAGGTGTTCCCTACACAGCATACTGCAGCAGCCGCTCTAAACTTCGCACTGCTCATAAATGCTCATCATGCATTTATTTTTTCATGTAAAATTATAAGCTGGGGGGGGGTAAGAAAAAATGAAAAAACACAAACCAGCAACAAGCAAAAAAAAATGTGGCAAGCTTCTGAAAAACAGTGGTAAAACTTAAAGTTAAAATGTGAGAATGAGGGTTCTGTTACACTTAAATGGCAATATTTAGACCCTAGTGCATTTTTATACACAATTATGCACACCAAACACTGAAAGAAAATTATCAAAAATTAAATTTTAGCACCCACTTCTATTCAAGGCATTTATTGTCTTGTATTAAGCTTTCCATCTGATTTAGAAAGCCTTTTCTTCCTACCATTAAAATTGATGTAATTACCATACGTATCAGCAAATGACACATCCCAGTTACAAACAGCTCCACTGCTACAGAAAAGCGTGAAACCTGTTTCTGTTTCTTCTACTGAGCAGCAGGATGACTTATTCAGCTGGGTTGCATCTTCAATGAAAAACAAGGCTAGGTTGGTAAATTCAAGTCAGTGTCACTTTTCATGTTGAAAACATGGCTTAGATGGGGGGGACTCCAGCATGTACAAAGTTCTGCATATGAGAATTCGAAAAACTGTTCAATAAACACACACATGAAACCCAAAAGCTGTTCTTGGTGAAGGATAAAGTATCACTGATCACTGGTCATATTAATAGGTAGGCTGTTTACTTCCGAATACCATTAAGCAGCCTTGATGAAGCTTTCTAAATTCATCACATTTGTTGAAGTTACCTGCATGAGCATGGTTAACCACAATGTTCGGCCATTACTAGTCAAAGTTGTGTCATTTACTTTAATCCAAGCTGTTATTTGTAAAAATGTGTAACATTAACAAACATACAAAAGTAACTGGAAACAAGTTTGTGTTATTCACATCTGTAACATACAGGCACGTCATTAATATTGTTTTATTTCACTTTTCTCATTCACTGAAAAAACTAACAGACTACTAGTAGCATTAAAAACAATCACAAACAGGTATAATATAAAATTTGCATGTATTTGGAAACAGTCATCAATACTGCTTCACCGTGTTAAGGGTCATAGGGAAGACTGGAGCCCATCCCAGAACACCAACCCACTGCAGGGCACACATACTACAGGCAATTTGGAGACACACCAATCAACCTCATAGTCTTTGGACTGTGGGAAGAAACCAGAGAACACCCACCAAGCACAAAGAGAAACACAAACACCACACACAGACCCAAAGTGGGAATTAAACCCCAGGCCTGGAGGTGCAAGGCAACAGTGCTAACCTCCACACCACCATGCTGCCTCTGCCAGAAACACGTACTGTGTATACATGTACTGCATACTCACTTTGTGTTATAGCAAATATTTTCAATAATACAGTCCTATAAATGTATATTACAGGCATGTGAGTAAATGATGGTGACAAAGTTATTTTGTGGTTAGACTGCTGTAAAAAAGAATGGGGATATAATGTGTTATTGCATAACATGTGAGTGGATATATAGACTGGTGCACACATAAATATTGTGTATGTAAATTCGCCATTTTACAGTGATTGAAAAAACTTTCACAACATATTTGAAGATCATCTCAGGAAAGACCGACAAAAACCTTTGTTGCTTCTATAAAGTTCAAATAAGACGGAGGTCCACTTAGACGGAGGTTTATTAGGAATTTAATTTGTTATTGGCAGCATTTGGAAACATTATCATCTACATGTCCACTGACGTACTGTATTCTTCAAGTTTGAAAAGTATATTAACAAGGCCGGTGAAGTATTTACTGTAAGAACTGCCCATGCAGTTTGTCAATGTTGTAAATAAAGCACCTTGAGCACCAAAAACACTTGTACCTCTGCTCACTATTTCAACCTGGGAGGGGGGGCAGACCTGAATAGGTTACTATCTTGTGTGTAAAAAAAAATAATTAATTAATTAAATATATATATATATATATATATATACACACACATACATACATACACACAATTTTATTTGATGCATAAATTTATAATTTTTTACAGATATTATACACTACATATTTTCCTTTTTTTAAATGTGCTACCCTGAAATCTGGATTTAAACTAAAACAAATATTTGCTTAATCAAATTTCAACCTACTCACTAAGTAGGAAATATAGCTCAGACTCTACCAAACCAGGATTTATGAATGCACACTGTCGTGCAGAGAGTACCTATTGGCTTACCGTGTGTGTGTTTGGCCAAGACAGGCAGAGGCCTGCTCTTCACACTTATTAACCATTTTCTGAACTTGTCTTCAGCTTTCTGTTTTCGTTCTATGGCTTCTGCCTCTATCTTGGCTGCTTCCTCCTGGGGGCGTACATAAGAGTGTAAAATGGTCAACATCACACAGCATCAGCTTTGCTCCAAATGTTGAGGGCATGACTGCCCACCACATTGGCAGTGCTGACATAGTTAGTTGGTGTTGCCATAGATTCTTCACATTTGCTTCCTGAGTTTCTTTATACACTGATAATCCATAACATTATGACCACTGACAGGTGAAGTGAATAGCATCTCGTTACAGGGGCACCTGGAAGTGAGTGGGATGTAATACGCAGCAGGTGAACACTTTGTCCCTGAAGTTGATGTGCTGGAAGCAGAAAAAAAAGGGCAAGCGTACAAATTTGACCAACTTTCACAAGGGCCAAATTATGATGGCTAGATGACTGGGTCACAGCAACTCCAAAACTGCAGCTTTTGTAAGATGTTCATGATCTGCAGTGGTCAGGACGTACTAAGAGTGGTCCAAGGAAGGAAAACCAGTGAACCAGCAACAAGATCATGGGTGGCCAAACCTCACTGATGCATGTGGGTAGTGAAGGCTGGCCCATGCAGCCCGATCCAATAGAAAAGCTACTGTAGTTCAAATTGCTGAAAAGGTTATTGTGGGTTCCAAAAAAAAAAAAAAAAAAAAAAAAAAGGTGTCTGACCCCACAGTGCATTGCAGTCTGTTGTGCATGAGGTTGTGTAGATGCAGACCGGTCAGGGTGCCCATGCTGACCCGTGTCCACCAGCAAAAGTGCCTACAATGGGCATCAATGGACCACGGAGCAATGGAAGTAGGTGGCCTGGTATGATGAATCACACGTTCTTTTACATCAGGTGGATGGGAAGGTGCAAGTGTATCGCTTACCTGGGGAGGCAGTGGTGCAGGCAGTGTCATGCTTTGGGCAATGTTGTGCTGGAAAACCTTGGGTCCTGCCATTCATGTGGATGTTACTCTGACACGTACCACCTATCTAAACATTGTTGCTCACCAAGTACACGCTTTCATGGAAACAGTATTCAAGAATGGTTTGAGGAACACAACAAGTTTGAGGTGTTGACTTGGCCTCCAACTTCTTCAGATCTCAATCCAAAGTAGCATCTGTGGGATGTGCTGGAAAAACAAGTCTGATCCATGGAGGCCCTACCTCAAAACTTACAAGACTTAAGGGATCTACTACTGACAGTTTGGTGCCAGATACTATAGCATAACTTCAGAGGTCTAGTGCAGTCCATACCTTGGCAGGCTGCTTTGGCAGCAAAAGGCAGACCTACTCAATATTTTAGGTGGTCCTAATGTTATGGCTGATCAGTGTATGTAGTTTATTGTAACAAGACAAAAGTGTTTATGCCTACATTATTTATGTGATTTGTTTGTTTCATCACACTGGTTTTTTTTCCATAACGTTTTTGCACACACACACACACACACACACACACACACACACACACACACACACACACTTGTTTTCCGTAGGTGTCAACAGAGACTTTTGGTATTACTATAACAGAGTAACTACAGTTTAGCAAGTATAAGTAAAATAAAACAAAATTTTTCATCAACAAAATGGCTTACCTGTTCTTTCTGCTTTTTTGCCATTTCTTCTTGGTTTTTCTTTTGAAGCCATTCCTTATATCTTTTTTGTGCCCTTCGTTCAGATTCCATCTTTGTCTCTTCTTTACTAATCTTTTCTTCCAACTCTTTCTTTTTATTCAGTTCTCTTTCTGTTTTTTCCTTTAATAAAAAACAATGTTAGGTACAGCATCAGAATATCAATTTTTTTGTTAAAAGTCTTCTGTAGGGAGCATTTCTATTAATTGTAAAATGCAGGAGCTTGAGCAAGCAAGTTCATTTTAAAACATCTTTAATGAGAAATTTAAAAAGAACTATTACACCCTATTTTCAGATAAGTATGACTCCAGCCTGCTACATTGCAAAAAACGAATCATCACGTCAATACGCATGATAACTTTACCAATATATAATCAGGCATACAAAAGTGTTTCTTCCATGACACAAAGTATTTGCAGAGGGTTTTTACACATGAACCCTCTACTTGAACATTTTTTTCCAGCACAGATCACCTGCTCTCTTTTCCTGTGCAGCCACTCCTGAATCCTCTGTTCTGAAGCTATCTTTTTCCTCTCTTCTTCCTTCTCCTGCTGTTCTTTGGCTTCTTTCAGGGCAATTGCCTAAACATACCAATAAGGCCACACAGTCACAGAAGAAAGCTTTTAGACACATACCCAATACCCACTTAGTCAGAAATATATTGCCATATATACTACAATTTACCCACAAAAATGTATTCAGAAACTACGTGTTAATTTCATTATAACAGACATTTTTCTGTTCATTTGCATTCTTGCAGTTATGATACAATTCAGTTACAAGTTAATACGTGTGTGAACCATACAGAACACAGCATACAGACTGGAGAAGAAAACAGTTATGCCATGTTACAAGACAAATCATGTGATGTCATGCAGTAACCATACACCTGGCCAACAGGGACTTTTCCACCTAAAACTCAACACTATTCAATAAACACCTACAACCTTATGCAAGTCCATAGCTTGGTTTTTAAAACAATTGTACAACCAATGGTCCTAAAAGAAAAATCGGCTACCCACCACATACCTCCATAGCTTTCCTCTCCATTCTGAGACGGTCTTGTCTGGCTTTGCAAATGATCCACTTTTCCCAAGCACTTAGGACCATTCCAGAGCATGGGTATTTAACCGTAGCCTCTGCGTGGGACACCATTTGCCCGTCACTGAATAAAATCGGGCCACATAGAAATGATATATTGTTAGTCTTAAACGCAGGATTAACGAAGGGAATGGGAATATGCATTTATATAAACTATATATACATTTTCATTTACAAAAACAATATGATTTAAATGCTGTACAGAACCGCTGTAATAAAAATTGTAGTCATGCTACTCTTTAGCAACCATTTATTAAACTAATCGCAAACCTATGTCAGGTAATATCAATGACCTGTAAATATTCAATTATCACAGCACGTATATCAATTTTGAAAAAGTATACACCAGCAAAACTCGTCAAAAGACAACAGGAGGATAATAATCTGTACTTTGAGTTTAAGTTGATGCTTTTCTTGTGCATTTCAGACATGTCTTTTCCCTGAACATCTTCTGGATCACTCTCAGAGGTGTTATTATAGATTGGGGAAAGCAAAGAGTCCGTAGATACGTCTGTGCAATCCAGGTCCACGCTCCTTGACTTCGTAAACCCTTTGTGATACACTCCATTTGGGAAAGGCGATGATGCAGACGACTTTGATTGGTTCGGCTGGTCACACATTTTGATTCTACAAGCGGACAGAAAATAGTACAATAAAACATCGCATGCAAATGCTTTCTTTGGTGACTATGTACTGTATTGTATATGTACGTTGTATGTTGCAATCAGATGCTACGTATATTACTTTAGTTTTATCTAACACAAAGACATATCCACGCAAGCTGACAGAAAATTTGTTATAATTCATTATAAAAGGAAATTTGATTTCAAAATTACTGGTAGTTGAAAACTAGCGAACTGTTTTTCGTGTTACAGTAGGGACTCTTCCCAAATTTTCCCAGCTGAAATAAAACACAACAGGTCTACTATGAAACACATAAAATACAACCTTTTCATATATTACTTGCTTATTACTTTCACATCAGGGAGAAAATCTGAAAGTGCTCGAATCGTAATGTTTTCGTCTAGCACAATCGCGGTTGCTAGAGGATGGGCTAGTCTAGAGCCAATCAAAAAGATCTCCATTCGCTTGAATTATGGCGTTTCCCGTCAGCCATCGCGCCGCTTTTTACTGCCGTTTACACGCCGTTGCTAGAGAATGGACCAGTCCAGAGCCAATGAAAAAGCGCTCCATTCACTTGACCGCTGATATTTCCCGTCAGGCATCGCGCCCTTCCACTACCACGTATACCATAGACATGACTAAGAGCTGTTATTCATGTCTATATCGTACACGGTGTTGCTGTGTACTTAAGGCAGTGTAAAAATGTATCTCAGCGTTGCTGATTCAGCGTTTGGGAAGTAAATTCTTTTTTTAATATATGTATATAACTTTATTGAAAATATACACAACAAACAAGGCAAGAAACATTAATATGCCAATACGGCGGCTGTAACTAGAGCACAGAGGAAACAAAAAGAACAATAGAACATGAACATCACGTAACGTAAGCAATTCCTTAAGAAAAAGATAAGTACCATATGAAATAGTAACAACAATAATAATAATCGTAATAATAATTATTATTATAATTATAAAATAACAACAATAATACCAAAACAAGACAACATATATACAAGGGGAGAAATAGATCCAACATGAAAACCTAATCATCCAACTCGGTGAGAAAATGTTTCAAAATGTCATACAGTTTGTGAGCTTTGATTTCTTTCATTAGTTTTAAGGAGTTCAAAAAAAATCTAAATTCAGTAAAAAAAAATAAATAAATAAATTTGGGGAGTGTTTTTAGAATTCTATTTTTATGAGTAAAGAATTTGGCTAAACTCATAATTACATTACAACACAAGTCATCATTCTTATTCTTCAAGATCATGCCAAATGTTACATCATCTGGAAAAACAGGCTGGCAATCCAGAATGTGTGTGTAACATCACACGAAAAGAAGATATGGTCGGTGGTTTCAACATCACCCTTGCAGAATGAGCATAAACTATCATTAACATTAAAACGCAATCTAAGCAATTCTTTAGACGGATAAATGTTATTCCTTTGGGAAGTAAATTCTGTACCCGACGTTGTGGCTACTTTAAAAGTAGTTGTCTAGTACATTTTTTTTTGGTAATTTATTTATCTTGGTAGATGGAGTTAAGTGTGTCAGTATCTGAATTGAAAATTAATTATAACAAAATTAAAACATTAAAATATAACATTTAATAACCACATTAAAAGTATGATAATTTCGTAACGTGTATTTGAAGTGCTAAATATATTAAAATCATGGGAAAAGTATTTGAGAATGCTTTAGCGAAATTTGGATTAATTACGCCAGGGGTTTTGGTTAGCCTGGGAGCACAGTTATAATTTCCCCATTTAAAAGAGTTTAGTTTTTCAGTGCCCGATTTACACTTCTGATTTATACTGGGTTTTTAGAAATGAAACAAAACATTCCCGTATTTCTTGGTAAAGCATGCAATAAATTTCAAAATGGAGATGCATCCCCATCTACAGGTATTTGGTAAAACCGCAACATTTAGTTAAACACTTCGTCCAATTTGTTTTCTAGGAAGTGGTAGTTAAAATCTCATTACATGTAATTTTTATAAATTTATTTGTACTGTTCAATTTATAATTGCCATATTTTTTATTTTTTCATCTATACATAAACATTAACTGTAGGATGGTACTTAAATGCATAAATTAGTGGCAGTAATCAAATGGAAGTTGGTTGAAATAATTGAAAGTAGCCGCAGAAAAAGTACCAAACTTCCGTCTTCTCTTTAGTTTATTTAAACCTTATATTTATCCGTATGAACGACATTCGTCCAGTACTTTTGTCCTGACTCCGCCCACACGGCCAGCTGACCGCCCGTCCGCAATACCGGAAATGAGACGCACGCCACGGGCTATTGTGCCGGGCCCCTGGTACCCGCGGGTTTGCACGTGTCTCTTTACTGCTTCACAGAATACAGCGTACCGCATGTGTTTGTTCTGGTTGGTTACAACATTCAAAACATGGATGTAGGTTTAGGTATGGACAGTAGGTAACCAATATTGCGGGTGTACCAAATCGTCCCTACCAATTAACGATATCCAAATGTGTCACATTTAGAGCTGGGGACTAATTAAGGCCCTACCGATGCTGAAACCAAACCTACGCCCTTGATCCAGCAGATGTTTCACACGCATGTTACCCGTTAATCTTAATGACACACATTTCACGGAAAGTGGACAGGAAAAAAATACTTCACAGAATTATTCCGTTTCATCCAAACAGAACAGCTTTATTTTTATTACTATGTACATTGTCAACGTTATGCAAAAATAATTAAACATTTCACAAATAATCCAAATGACTACAATCACGAACTGCATGATTGTCATGTCAATAACGGAACCGCATTCAATAAAATATAAAATATACACCATGAACAAGTGTTCACACATACAGATTTAAAGAGAACGGTTCCAAAAAATCCTAAAAAGCATACAAGTGGATTAAATAAAAATGTTTTGGTTTATACTTAGAGTAAAACCACTGTTTTGATACTAAAACATGCTCACGATGTTTGCTTCGTGTTACTGTACCTCGGTGCTATAAATAAAATCAATGTCCTCATGTTGGAGGACAGAGATGGAAATTTTTAATTTTCTTTACCGTATGCTTGTGACCCAACTAAAGGAGAAGTAGTTTAACCCTTTGGCACAAACAGTAAGTGAGGAAAAATAAAAATCTCTCACACCCCTGTTTGCATAGGATTGAACATCATTCTACCATGTTAATATTTCAGGATTTCTAAATGCAATATGTACAGTAGTTACAAACATTTTAAACTACTTAAGTGAAATTCTCAATGTTCTGAAATATACATATATATAAAAATACATGTAAAAATACTACAATGATTCAATAACTGGACAGTCTAGGCATAACTAAAATATAAATGGCTACAGTTTATTAAAAGGAAAAAAAAACTTTTAAGATACACTAGCCATCAAAATATCTGTAAAAATGGTAAAATGCACAAGATTACATTAGCATAGGAAACACTGCAAAATGCAAAACCAAGGTCAGTCATCAGTTCAGCTGGTAACATCAATATCTGCAGGATCCCTGAGGGGAACTGAAGGACTTAAATGGCAGTTAGCAACAGGCTTTGAGTTAGCTGTTAAACGGTGGGTTATGCTCTGCATTGAAGAAACAAAACATCTTTCAAAACTTTGATCAATGAGGAGCATTTGTAATAGTTATGCAAAATTACTTAATATATACTGTCAACAGGTGTGACTGATACAGTATTTGCTGATACCAATACCATGATAGAGGTTTTTCAAATTTTAATCTTCTTCTGAACAGGAACATTATTTTAAAAAATTAAAGCCAGTTCAGTTCAGACAGCAGCCCAATGACAGGGAACTAGCAGCCAAACGATAATTAGCCAGATGGCAGCCATCTTGCTTCAGTAAAAGCTCATGTCAGTTGAAAGAAGAGTATTCCCATAATTATGTCCCGCTTGCTACATTTCTCATCAGGCAGGCTTTATTGCATTTTTAAAGTATTTAGGTTTGAGGTAAAGATACATTTGTAATTCTTACAGATAAAAACTGTGTGTTGATTAAAATTTTCATTTAAAATGAAAGAAAAATCTCAAAAAGAAAAATTTGTAACTATAGTATAGCAAGTATGTGGTATCTGTACATTAGAGAGAATAATCTACAAAGAAATCTTCACCAGTGCAAAAATAGTGTGCACATATATACATATATGATTTTAAAAAAATCTGTGCTCCCTACAGACTTTTACTCCAGTTTTTTGTGTATTTAATTTGCTGGTACTCTGGTGTCATTTGAGGATGCCAAATAAACCACATCTAGAAACTGCATTTATGCGCGCACACACACAGGACATGGGGTAAAATACTAAAAAATTAGTTCTCTTTTCAATTTCTATCAATCATACACACACATTTTAAAAGAACTGAACAAATGGACAAACAAGGTTACAAAAGTATAAAAAGAACATGAATCATTCACACCAATGCCGAATTAAAAAAATCACACATTTTGAAAGTTACAATATCAGCTGGTACTAGCATTACAGCATTACATAGAAATGTGGAGTTTGCAAAGTTATTTACTTTGATGTTTTAGTTTTCAATATGACAATGGCAGAAAAAGTCACTCAATAGCACAGTTCATTAAACACATCCAAGGACACCATTAAAACATTTGCTTACATGCTGGAAACCATTTTTGGGAAAGAAAAAAGATTTTAGACAGTTGTGAGATTAGTGTGGAATTGATAGTGAAAGAGAATATAATTTAAGTACATGGCAGAGGTAAGAAAAGGTTGGAAGTGGCAGCATGAGATGGAGGATTAGTGTCATTTAGAGTGGGATAGTTAGTGAGGGACTTGGACAGAAACCTCAGACGTTATTGCGGGAAGTTGTTCTGCTGGCGACGTTTTGCAGACCTCATCTTCTCAAAGCGAGACTCCATCTCCTCTAGAACCTTGGGAGTATAGCGCACCACCAGTTTGACTGTGCCCCGGGCAGCTTTAAGCAGCTCCACAGCTCTCTCATGGTGTTCCCCTTCGACGCTCTACGGGACAGGGATACAGCGTCAGTGACACACCACCTCTCAGACAGACAGCGCTCTTCTGGCACAGTGCTTCTCAAAATTTATTTCAGAGACTACCAGTGGTCCTAGTCATCTTTCTGAAAGTCTACACAATTTATGTCAGAGAAAACAATACTGGAATATAAAAATATGCTAAATATGCAATTTTTCCCCATTACCATTATAACAAATAAATAAAAAAAACAATAACAGTATTTTAAGCACTGAGAATAATGTGAACAGCTTTATTGGGAAAGCAGGTGGGAGTAGGATGAAAAACTGTGGGGTTACTAAGATTAGGATATAATTTAAAAAATCTGTCCCACAGACCCTGCTAAGTTATGCAAGGTCACTTTTTCTGTTTTCCATGGAGTTATCATAAAGGTGTATTGCCTGTAAGAATTGTGTCTAGGGCTGATTGTTCATTTTAATTTCACAGTCAGTCTACATTTGTGTAATTAGCATTAGCTGTAAAATACCAGTGTTCAAATTTAAAATTTGTATTTTGTCAGTTACTTATATGCCTTTCATTTTATTGTTAGATTTAATGTTTTTACTGTCTTGTAGGGGT
Source organism: Chitala chitala (assembly GCA_025773905.1). NCBI lineage: Eukaryota > Metazoa > Chordata > Actinopteri > Osteoglossiformes > Notopteridae > Chitala > Chitala chitala. Next base: position 1,324,553 of record JABJVR010000007.1, on the reverse strand, counting down.
GGGGGAAAAGTATCAATTTTATGACTAATCGTGGTGCAGTTTGTGATAATTCAATATTGATCCACAAAACAACTGCAGTACTGATTCACAAAACTGAATTTGTTTTTGTGTGACTTTGAAAACATATTCTTGGAATTTTACTTGAATCGGTCCCATTCATCGTTAAGATGACGTTACTTTCTCTGTGCATTGTTATTCTGCTTAGGCTAAAGCACATTTCATAAAGTTAATGCTCAACAAGAGAGCATAGTGGAGAGTGGCTCTGAAAATAACTGTAGCTGCTATATTTATTTACAAATAAACAAGAAGCGAGTCCGCAAGGACTACAGATTCACCTACAGATTGACTATAGCTTCCATAATGCAACACAAATGTAGCAAGCGGGACAGCACTCTCACATTTACCTTCTGGAACAGGGTAATGGGATTCATAAAGTCAACGTGAAAAAAGTTTACTGTGGCAATGCTATATAACCTTAAACAATACTTTAAATTTTACAGACTCCAGACTTTGTCAGCAGTTGTAATCTTGACTTTTGTGTGAACAAAGAATCAAAACAATAAACTAACCTCCAACTGCTTGTTTTGTCTCCATACAAAGTTTTATGATTAACGTCAGATAATTTCTACACATATAAAAACAAATTTGCTTTGGGTGACACAACTGATCACAACTATTAATGTCTAGGGTCACAATGTTAATCAGATACTGTATATTTACCGATAAACACTGGTAGCTAGATATAATTGTATAATTATATAAACACATTAAGGCTATACACCAATGTAGAAATTTCTTCCCCTTTATAATTTCAAACAGGTAAAATTCAATTAACACATGAACATTATACTGCTTTTAGAGATGCGAAGAAAACCATGTAATATTGATCTGAAACACTAATATACAGAAAATTATGTCTCACCTACAATACGGGGTACAAATTTATGCATTTAGCTTGAACTATTAATGCAATAAAAACCGTTCCCTGATTTTGAGTTTCAGACCTTGTTTAAAGATGTCAAGACCAAACTACAACTTTTTCTGGCTAATTGTTTTACAGTTAGGGAAAAAATTATTTGAACCCCTGCAGATTTTGTAAGTTTGCCCACTAACAAAGAAATGATCAGTCTATAATTTCAATGGTAGGTTTATTTGAACAGTGAGAGACAGAATAATAACAAAAAAAATCCAGAAAAATGCATTTCAAAAAAGTTATAAATTAATTCGCATTTTCATGAATGAAACAAGTACGAACAAATCGAGCTCTTTGGCATCAACTCAACTCGCCGTGTTTGGAGGAGGAGGAATGCTGCCTATGCCTCCAAGAACACCGTCCACACCGTCAAACATGGAGGTGGATACATTATGTTTTGGGGGTGTTTTTCTGCCAAGGGGACAGGACAAATGCACCGCATCAAAGGGAGGATGGATGGGGCAATGTACCATCAAATCTTGGGTGAGAACCTCCTACCCTCAGCCAAGGCATTGAAAATGGGTCGTGGGTGGGTATTCCAGCATGACAATGATCCAAAACACACGGCCAAGGCAACAAAGGATTGGCTCAAGAAGAAGCATATTAAGGTCTTGGAGTGGCCTAGTCAGTCTCCAGACCTTAATCCCATAGAAAATCTGTGGAGGGAGCTGAAGGTTCAAGTTGCCAAACATCAGCCATGAAACATTAATGACTTGGAGAGGATCTGCGAAGAGGAGTGGGACAAAATCCCCCCTGAGATGTGTGCAAACCTAGTGGCCAACTACAAGAAACGTCTGACGTCTGTGTTTGCCAACAAAGGTTTTGTCACCAAGTACTAAAGCACATTTTGCGAAGGGATCAAATACTTATTTCATTCATGAAAATGCGAATTTATAACTTTTGTTATAAATAAAAAATGTATTTTTCTGGATTTTTTTGTTATTATTCTGTCTCTCACTGTTCAAATAAACCTACCATTGAAATTATAGACTGACCATTTCTTTGTTAGTGGGCAAACTTACAAAATTAGCAGGGGTTCAAATAATTTTTTCCCTAACTGTACATGGTAATGGACATTACTACATGATAACTGCAGCACACCGTTTTGTTTATTGGTTAAAATTTAAAATTAACTTTTAAAATTTGACCTTTGTTAATGTTGTTTGTTAATGACATTAATCTACAGGGTTACTACAGGAACTACTCTAAAAATATATTTTAGCAAATTTATACTGAATCAAGTCAGGGCCGATTCTCAACTATAGTCTGTAGCCTAGAAGGTTGTTTATATCATCTCATCTTCCACTTTCCTTCCATCTACGTCCGCGTGAGTCTGACCAAAAATGCTAAGCAGACGATGTCTCTTGTGTGGAAAATGAAGTTTAACTGTCTGCATTACCTGTGCAGTGGGTGAGCAGTGAGGGCAGGACATAGGCTTTACTTCTCCCTCGATTTTTAAAGTCTCACCATTAAATTCGCTGCCTTCTATTTTATTAAGCGCAATTTTAAAACGATCATTTGTTGGGTGCTATAACTTTTCAATGCTCAATTGCAGTAATTAAATATGAGTTATATTACTGTGTATTGAAAATGGCATTGAATACCTTTTGTATACGAATACTTTTCTTAATATTGTATCATACTTAGAGATTGTGGTATGAGGACATCTCTTTAGCTGTGGCACACTGTACATGTGCATGTGGCAGATACCCACTGTGCCATTGACAGACAGCAGCTGGTCACCCCTCTTCAAGCCTCCATGCCTGTCAGCAATGCCCCCAGGAATAATGCGAGAGATGTAAATGGGAGAGTTCTGCTCCTTGCCTCCCATAATATTGAAGCCCAAGCCCTCCTCCGTCTTGGGAAGCTCCACTACACGTGGGTGGGAGTGGCCCTCACTGGCTGCAAAAGCTGCTACGGTGGCCTGGCAGGGAAAAAAAGGTCTGTTTAAGAAGTTACATGACACCAGTGACAAAAGCAATGCAAAAACACTGCTGAAGAAACACTACAATCTCAGCGAACCCAGTCATGCACACACGGAAAACAGCTATTCTTTTTTAACATTATGTGCACATTTTGGCAGTCCAGCATCTACAAGTAATGTGTGCATGGTTAGGTGTCATACAGAGGGCAACTGGTAAGCTCCCTGAACACATGTTCCTTCGCAGCATGCCTCACACTATAGTGGGCCTATACTCCTCTACTATTATAGTGGGCCTATACTCCTCTACAACCAACAAACTATCCCTATCAACTGTTCAAGCTCCTAGCTACTGATCTGACGTACAGAATGACCAAATATCCCACGTAAAAACTGAATTGAACAGAGCAAAACCTATCATACTTTGACCATTTTACTGGAAAATGCCATAAATAAGCAGGTGTACGGGTGTTCCTAAAGTGCTCAGTGACTGTATATATTGAATTTGGCAATCTGGTATTTGATGAACTAAACACCAGAAAAAGAATGTAGTTCTCACCCTTTTTACTTATATAGAATGTGTTAACTTTGCACAGGGTAAGGTACAGCATAGAATACATCGGGCTTGTGCACAGGACACTGGAATTGTCAATACCAAAAGCTTCAAAACTATTTACATTTCTTGAAACAAACTCTGCATAACAATTTTCATAACATTGAACTTTGTCAAAAGGAGAAAAAAAAACATTCTGGACCTCACTATTACAAATTACACCAGTTAAATTAAATTAAACCATGGTGTGCTTTGGATGCTTTAAATCCAGCCCTGGAGGGCCCCCATGGGTGCAGGCTTTTCTTCCAGCCAATTCATTAATTTAAATTTGACCATTATCTTAATTAAAATGTTAGTTACACTGTTTCTTCTCTGTATTCTTCCTGATCTGATTTATATCTGTCTGCACTTAGCAGTCTTAATTTGAGAGAAAATATGAGTTACAGAGAAGACATTAAAAGACTGAGAATCTGAGCAGGAAATATCTGGATAATTAGGCATGGCATTTAATTCAAACCAATAATCATTAATTGAACAACACAAAGAATACTTAATCAGGAGTAGTGATTTAAGGGATTAAGAAAAAATGGATTAAAAGATGAAAAGTACACCATAATTTAAAAAACTAAGATGCAACAAGACTAAGTCTTTGTTATCCTTTTAAAAATCTTATTTAAATGAACTCACTGAAAATTTCTTGACTGACACAGTGATTACAGAAAAAGTCAATGTTTAATTGAGATTCAATTAAAATTAGAAACTGGCGGAATAACAAAAATTTGCACCCATGGGTCCCCCAGGACCAGAACTGAGAACCCCTGCTTTAAATAACAGGGGTTCACAAATGCAAATGCTTAAATGACTATGGATTGTGATTAAGAGCGGTTTTACAGGCATACGGGCTTCTTGATAACCCGCCACTCATGGGAAGCAGCAGTTCGCCTTTGGAGGCTCACATGAATATGTTCAGTCCTGCTTGTATTAGCATTTATTTTCATAACTGAAAAACCAAGAATGACTGATGATTAAGTAAGAAAGAGATAAAAGAAATTAGAAATGGCTGGAAGATGGGTACCTTGGCTGTGGCATTAGCTCGGACTTCAGGACTGCTGTTAATGTCCACTGTCTCATATACATGCTCATACACCTAAAAGACATGTTGAGGGCAGTCATTCATTTGCATCAAGTGTAGGATACTCAGGTTCAAGTCAATTACAATATCTAATATAACAAAATGGTATTTAAAAACCTTCCAAGAGTCCAATTTTAAAACAAAACGACCATTACCATTAACGTGTATTGGCTGAAAAGGGGTAATAGGGACCTGTACTGAGAAAACCTGATGCATGATGGAGTTAACATCGGTATCCACTACATCTCACAGCACCTGGGTAACACAAAAACCTATGCAAGAGCCCTGATTGTTGGTTTCAATTTGATGTTCAATGTCAACTCAAAACTGCCCAGCTCACTGTGTCTACCTCCACCTGTCCGTGGTCCAGTAATTTCCTGACAAGGAAACAGCAATTGAGCCTATGGAAACTCGCTTCCATCCTACAATCAACACTGGTGGTCTTCTCCCACTACACTAATGTCTGAACTGCACTCGACCACTCTGTTAAGATCCTTAAATATGCTCATGACACAAACACTCATAGGACTAATCAAAAATAAAAACAAGTCTGCATACATAATGCCATAAAAAATAGTTAATCTGATGATCCTTCATTTTATACTGGAAGGCTTAAAAAAAAAAAAAACTAAGATTTAACCACAACAGTGTTTTAGCCTCTTGGCAGACGAAGCCAAATTTTTATTTAATATGTCACCACGGAATCCATGACATCACAAATCCTAACAAGGTTCTTAAGGCCTTTAGGAGAACAACAGTCTTACTAAATTAGACTTTGCACCACATTTTACATTGAGGATTTGGACCATTCCTGCATAGTTGTCCTAATATTGACACCAAACCCACATTGAGAATTGCTATAAAGTTCTATTTTTGTTTAATTTGACCACTGAACCCAGTTCAGGTCAAAATTTCAGGAGTATCTAGCAAATCGCAAATATTCCTGTTGGTGACCTAATTAACAAAAAAAAGCTTTCTTCTGGCATGCCTTCTAGCTGAATATAACCTTCATAAAGTTTAATAAGCCAATATGATAACTAAGCCAGAAGTGTAAATTCACAATTTACATTAGATGAGTTGCGAATTCCAGTCATTACTAAGGTTAGTCACTTTTAGTGACTCTTTGTTACTCTGTTGTTGTTACCTTGGTATTATGCATGCACCAAGTAATTTTTATGCATAAGTAATGACAGATTAGGTTATATAAATTGTCAATATATTTGAGTTATGTTACTGTGTATCTGTTGATGATACACAAAAAGTAACGTGATTTTCACATTCAGCATGTCAAACTTCATGAAGAAACATTAAAAACAAAAGCAAAACAAAGCTTTTATGAAAATTTGTATCAGTGTAATACACATGAAATTTGTCTGCGGTATACGGGATCTCAACATGCTTTTGTTAAACAATAACATGTATTGCAAAGGAAAATAAATAATTTATGGATATGTTTACAATATGACAGTGGATGTTTACAGATTGTGTGTATTATACAAGTATTTTTAAATTACACACACACACACACACACACACACACACACACACACTACAATAAGTACATTCAGGGTTATTGGGGTAGAGCTTCCAAAGGGGGAAAAATTAACTTATTTTACTGGGTAGATTTTCTATTGTTCTGTCATACAGATATGCAAAGATTGACTATAAACCAAAGTTAGGTCCATTTGAAGCAACCAATATTGATTACAATGCTATAATACTGAAAGAAATATTAAAATAAAACTAAGATTTTGAGGTAGAGGTTTGCGTGTACCTGATTTTTTAAACCTGCACCTGCAAGATTTAAACCCGCTCCTGCCAGCACCCACATTACATTTAAGTCCACAACCTGCCTGCGTTTTTTTTCCTACTACTGTTCACAGCTGCAAGATTCCACTGCTTCCCCAGGGGATGGGTATGCAGAGAATGAATTTAACCATTGTGACTGTCAGGATTAATAAAAAATAAACCTTTGGAAATCTTTGTCATTGTTTTGGGTTAACTGGTTTCAAATAAATAAAATTCATTTGCATAAAGCAATCATCTCTTGCCAATTTCCATGCTGAATTAAGAATATTAACACTAGAAAAATGTCCCAAAACAGTAAATTTTGAACACATAAAGCAATTTGTGATAACTATGGACAGTTACCTGATTAATTGTGATTAAATATTTTAACCTATTGACAGCTCTATTAAAAACAATTGTTCTACAGCCATTAAATTATTTGGCTCCAGAGTAGAAAAAGCTAAATTAGACTGTCAATGCAATCATCGTGGCTGAGCCCACCTCTCGGACAGCATTGCAGAACTCGCTCTGGAGCACCCTTTGCAGGGCCTGCAGTTTCTGTGGAGGCACCTCCCCAGTCCGTTGCAGCTTGTCCAAGAGTTCAATGGCCCGGGAGATGTCTGTAAAATCCAAAATAGAGGTTCCAAGGAAGTATGTTTCATTAATATCTAAAATTTGTCTCCTTCTCTGATGTTTTATAGGTTCAGATAAGGCATAGCTGTTTATGTCAAAATATGGTCATCAGAGGTCAAGGTCCCATTCAGATGGGACACTGTAGTATGTCTAAAATTTAATGATTGCTAGAAGCAGCAAAATTGTGGCTATGGCAGACAAGCAACTCTGGAGAAACCCAAAAATAACAAAGAAATAACAGTATGTAGAATTAGCACAACCAAAGTTAATGCACAGCAGAAAGCAAAACACTGTTAGTCTTCAGTCAGTTGAAGAATAAAAGTACCATTTAATAGGATTTTACATTATCCTGAGCCACTTCTGTAATTACACTCAAACTACTCATAGCAAGATTGAGCTGCTTCTGAAATTGAGAAACATTGGGGCAGCTGATACAAATCTAAAAATGGTTGGTGGTGACAAGTTTTTTCTAAAAAGCTGAAAAGGGTGTGCTGACTGTGTGAGTCACGTCACTCCACTTGGGATGCTTCTCAAGAGAAACCGAGCAAATTCTGCATCTCACTATAAAGGACGTTCTATACTGCTGTTACGAAAATTTCTCAAAGACCACTCGGGACAGTGTCGGAGTTCAATAAGGTAGAAGCTCTTGAATACCTGCGCAGGGGAGCGCCACAGGCACAAGTCCTGCGACACTCAAAGTTACAATCATTCAAGCATCAGTTTATATATTCTTTAGGGCGGTGGCTACTCATGTGAGTAGCTGGGTGTTTATAAAAATGTGCAAACAGATGGGTTTCTGTGAGACAAGATCTTTCAGTTGACCCCTCAGACTAGGATGATTTTCCTATTATCTCCTAGAACGATGCCCTAATTCCTCTTTATCTTATCTTATCTTTGCGCCTACTTTGCTGTTTTCTGTACAACACGTTTTTCAGCCCAAAGGCACAAGCATTTTTGCAATCTAGTTCTTGTTTAGTCAGCTACACAAAAGGTTTATCATTCTTAATTTTTCTAACAACTGCTCTTAATAAATTAGCCACCCAGAATACAAGACATGTTAATGTACCATGAATTCACAAATTAATCATGAGCTAGTCATTTTGATTGCATTTCATTTTGGTATGGATTAAATTCTACAGGTACAAATGCCGACTCTTCACCCAGTAAAAAACGTATGTGTTTAGAACTGCGCTGCCTTTTATTCCACTTATTTAATCTGCATGTCCCATTTGTACAATGGGCCATTCACACTGTATCTTTGGCATGTCTTGGAATATATACTCTACTACACAGCAGGCACTGACAGTGTTCTATAATATTCTATGTTTCAGCAGCAGCATCTACAGGCATGCATCAAACAGCTACCACTGTTCAGTCACACAAACACAGTGTCATACATGTTACATGAGCATCATCACACCACTGTGACCACTGTCTGTCACACAAACACAGTGTCATACATGTTCCATGAGCATCATCACACAGTTACCGCTGTTCTGTCACAAATACCAAACCATGGACACAATGCCATGCATGTTCCCTGATCACGCATAACCAACGCAAAACATACTATTCTACAGGTATTATATGGTCCAAATTGGCCGAAGTGGTTTCCTTATCACACAGTATACATATATATGATCATGTTATTTCCATAAAATGTTCCGCTTGGTTATCAAAGTAAATAACGATTAAAAGGTCAATTTGACGTTGATCTTTAACACGTTAACATCACAGTACTGCTTGTGTTAAAACGCAAAACGTTTTGCGATAAAACAAAGTGCCGCTTTCATAAAAAAAAAAAGTTATAACAAAACTTTGGTATCTCGTTAAAACTAAAAGTACAATATTACCTTAAAACGTAGGTTTCTCGTTATAACACAAAAGTATTATGTAAACCGCAAAAATGGTTTGCGCTATAACGAGAAACGTTTTGTTAAAACACAGACTGACCGTGTTATTTGTGTGCGGCCCCACCGTCATCCTGCAGAGTAAATCTCGGCTGTACTGACGAGTCGCTGGTTCAGAAAAACTCGGGTGTCAGCAGAGAGTTTCTGCTCCACAACGCTAGAAAAATTTGTGATGTAACATACCCTTATACAAACGTACTATACAAACTGCACACCCACTGCACTGTGTTAGCAGAAGTCTGTATTTCCCGTAGAAAAACACTTCATCTACAGGGGAGTTTACCGACACGGTGCCGGTGCTCATCACCAGGCTGACTAACCTGCCAACATAGCGCACTTTTCCTAAATGTAAAACCTCGTTAAGAGCGTATAGCGCAGCTCAGCCCGGCGTGGACGACGGTACTGACGATAAAGAAATGAAACACACGCTGATCTCCTTTCGCGTTACAGAGCCCCCGGTACGAAAGTTTACACATTTACACCGACACACCAGCAAAGCTTCTCCGGGTGTATAACTTTTATCTCACCAGTAACTTTCCTTTGGTTTGTTCAAAGTCAGGTAAAGTAAAACCAGCTATGAGCACTCAAGTCATAATTAATATGTTTTAAAGTGAAACATATAAATTATTTAATTACAAAAGCCATCCGCATTCATGAAACTGCAATTCAGATAATCTCAATTACATTATTGTTGTTGAAACTGACATTCTTTTGCCCCAAACTTGCAGTTTAAGGCTGTTATGCGCCACATAATACACCGAGAAGTACTTAGCAGTGTTTTAGCTAGCCAGCCTAAGCTGACAGACGACATGGGACAAATAAATATTGTCATGTTTGTAGGAAAAACATTTTCCCCACATGTTTTTTTTTTTACCTCTTTCGAGACGGATCGGTTCACCCAGAGACGCCATTGTCTGACTCGGGTCGAAACCTTTTTATTATAATTAAGTCGGATACAACAGCGTGCGGCTTTCTCACAAATCGTGAAACCCACCCGTACGAAGCTAACGCACGGAGTCCGGACACAGCCTCAGCACACCCGAGCGCCCGCATACATTCTGCACAGCACCCTCTGTCGGCATGGCGGTGTAAACACATGCGAACACATTCAGTACTGCACCTCCAGTGTTTAATCCAGAAATGGTAGAACATTCTCATATTCGTTATTCCATGCATTTGTAATTTAGTTAAGTAACACAGTTACGTTGGAGTATTACAATATTAACTGTAAAGTCTTTTACAACAATCAACTCAATACTATAAAATAAACATCTGACTATTGTATACTAATTCGTTTGTGCTGCAGACATAAACCATCGATTATTTTAGTTTTAGCAAGGTAATATGTAGACGCTGCACAAATCAGAATACTGAGTTTTGTAAATAAATACAATATCGCTAAGTTTGTAAGAGGAAACTGATATTTAAGTTTTCCCAGAGCTGCATCCATCACTCATTATCACATCGCTGATTATATTATCAATAGCAATGTTGTACTTATTCAAGTTTAGTCACAAATAGAAAGAATTTATCATGTCCATGGTGCTAAAATTTTAACGGCATTTGCAACAAAATGTCTTTATCATACAGGATAATTGAGACCTATCGGTCCTTTTTGGTGTGATAAATACTGGAATACAGGACTGAAGTCTTTGGCTCCGGAAGCCAATCGGTCTCTTGTTTTCTACCCTCGGGGGTAGAAAACAAGAAAACAACAACAAAATAATTCTGCAGTGCAAAAAAAAAAATAAAAATTCTGGAGTAGTAAACTGAAAAGTTGGATATCATGCCAACAATTTGTATGTGCAATGTAGCTTCAGGAAATCAAAGGGTCAAATGTAACAGAGGTATACAGTAAAAAATAACTACTAAATATTGAATAGAGCAGAGAATTTGTATGGAATTTTATTTTTTCAAAATTAGTCTATGCAACCGACCAGCCGCACTACGCGGCGGTCGCTACGATATTATTGGCTTTAAACACTGAGTAAAAATAACCATTGCTTAAATTTTTGAAAAACTGTTTTTAAATTTAGTTTATGAAACAATTAATGGAGCCTCATTAATTCTCCATATTAGCTATTAATGATTAATGCGGGATCTTGTACTGCAGAGCTACTTCTATTCTTCTATTCTACAACACTCACGCTGTGAGAAGCTTGTGTGAATCACTACTCACGTATAGCTGGTCACTAGATGGAAGGTCAAATAATGAGCAAATATGATCCTTCACGAGGATCTACTTTCTGCATTACCATAGAATATTTAATGTAATTCTGAACTGTTTCTCTGTTATTTACTTGCTAGTCATGAGGGGCGATTCTAGAGACTCCTGAAGCCCTAGGAAAAATGCCTCAAGGGGATTTCTGCAGATTTGTCATGGCAATGTGTACTATGCAATCGACTGCCCTCAAAGGCCCCCTCCCAGCTTGGGGACCCAAGCAATTGGCTTCCATGCCTGTCCTATCACAGCGTTTCTAGCCAAGAGATAAAGTACCTTAATGACATTTTAATGGCTACGTTTGTTAAGTTCATTTTCCATGCATTCTTTATTAAGTGGAGTAACAATTTTGCCCACTTAAATGCAAAATATACTTCCTATTAGAAGTGTTCTCCTTCCCCTCTAATAAATTGTTTCTTTTTTATTATGATGCAATGTAATAATCCATATCAGATAATTAATTTATTAATTTTCCATATTGCACATATAAACGTTTTGTAGCTTGTGGAAAAAACAAATTCAACAAAACTAATTTTGAATTGTGTCTGATGCAACCACTGAAATTCAATTAAGCAATCAGCCACCTTGTGCACAGTACAAACTCATCACCATAAAAAGCACTATTAAGGAGGAAAGACATAGAAAAACTCCAATGCATTTTTAACCCAAAATCTAAATTCTATTGAAATAACAATAATAATGTTTTATATACAGTATATTTATATATATAGGTGTACAAAATATTTATTAACTTTCCATTTGATTGGACACTTCTCTCCAGAACAGAAGTGAATTACTCAGGAAGACCACAAAACAATAAAATGTCTACCACTTTTTTGAGATGAGCTGGACATCATACTTCACAAAAATTAGCTATGCACAAGAAAACAAATTTCAAAGGAAAACTATTGTGCAAGACTTGAGGTTTGGGGAAACCCATATCTATCGGAAATGAAATTATCTAAAATATACATTCAAAATAATTCTGCAGTGCAAAAAAAAAATAAAAATTCTGGAGTAGTAAACTGAAAAGTTGGATATCATGCCAACAATTTGTATGTGCAGTGTAGCTTCAGGAAATCAAAGGGTCAAATGTAACAGAGGTATACAGTAAAAAATAACTACTAAATATTGAATAGAGCAGAGAATTTGTATGGAATTTTATTTTTTCAAAATTAGCAAATTCAGATCAACCTAAAAATTTGTATTCATGTTTTGTAGTTATCCATATCCCCAGTAACATTATAGAGATTATATAACAACAAACTTCAGGAAGTAATCTGAGATGTTTTAATGATCACTACATTTTTCACCATTTGTGCAAACAATGTGCTCTCCCTGAAATACAAGAACCCTCTGTTTTCACATGTTGAGTAATACCATTATGGTTATTTTAAAAGACATTGTGTCAAGCTAAATTTTTCATAATGATTGGCTGTTTTGTCTGTGTTTGTGCATGCTTTTCTTATTTTTTCACACATACCCCTCTCATCGCACATGTCAAACACAGGTTTGTTTGGTTAACTTTGGTTAATATTTTTATACTTCCTGTCTGGAAGATGAGAGCCTTAACGATGTCCCACAGGGCCTTGCGTCTTGGGCTCCAGCTTGTCGTGAACATGTTGAGAATTGTACAGTAAATGAGATGAGTGATCCTGCTGGCAGCAGGGATAAAAGTGGAAATTGAAACAAAAAATGCATATTTCCGACATAATTTTGTACAGCAGCATTAGCTGAAGACTTCAGTAGATATGTGATCACTTTCCTGTGATATAACGTCATGAGTTTTGTACACATCTAACAAACCTTGTTGAACATATTCCAATTTCAGTTTTAAGAACAATGCCAAGAGCATACTTCCAAATCTATTTCTGCATACTTCTAAATCTATTTCATTGTAAAAAATAAAATGTGAATTTTTAAGATATTTATAGTTACTCCTGAGTGTAAAGATGACTTGAGTCCTGTACCTGAAATATGTGTAAATATTCTGCATTATTTTCACCCAAAAATTACCCACAAAACTAGGAGCACATATAACCAATATATAAAATGCAATAAATATAGTTATTGTAAAAACAAGCCTAATTATTACCTAAAATCATTAGAATTTGCTCATAAGACATCTTATTAAGTTTCACACACATGAAAATGTAATTACTGTTTAACTTTTATATAATGACCTGCTTTTGGCTGTATGCCTTTGACGAACAGGATCCTCTGTATTTCATCTTAAAATGTTTGACTTGTTGACCTGAGCTTTTAAATCAAATCCTTCCAGAACTGATTGTCAATATTTTTGGAACACAAAACTTCCCAGATTAGGCCCAGTGGAAAACTACAAATATGGTGATACATTTCTGCATCATCATGTTGTAATGAGCTTCCTGTGGAAAACACATGCCGACCCCCATATAGCTGGTATTTCCTGTACGTTTCCAGTTCAAATCCAGTCCAATTTAATATGACTACTTTTTGGCTGTTTTATTAATAATGTAAAACCAAAAAGAAACTGAACCATACATTTGTTTTACTGTGAATTCCTGTTATAAATTACATTTTAAACATGTACAGTACTGGATGGTGTGTGTATGATTGCAATCTCCATTTATCATTACCACAAATTATTTGTTCCCAAACATTATATAAACATAACTAAAATGAAATACACAATGTTATATAACAGATATAATGCAGACAATTTTAAAATCTCTTATGTCTTTGTCATGAGTCCCTATCTTTCTAACACTACATTGTGCATATTGTAAATACCTGGCAAGGTTTTTTGCAATTTTGATATTGTGTTTTATCTTTAAACATACCTTCATGCTGGGTTTAGTTACTTGTGTTTGCAAGAACAAGAAAAAAGGTTTCAGTGAATCAGTGACTTTTAACCCTGAATGTGTGCTAATAGCAGAACAGCTCAAACTTCAGCAACATCCCTTCAGTTTTCAGTTGCCTGTAGTATTTTTATTTCTTCATATAGTTTAATAGAATATTTCAAACAACTTCACAACATACAAAATTAATTATATAATCCAGAACATACGTATATGTATAATTTTTATACCTTTTTTTTTCTCCAATGTGGGGATAAAAAAATAAACAGCAACGCTTTGACAACAGCACCTTGACATGGTAAATGCAACAATCCAACATCGCTTTGAGAAACTGTAGAGAAGTAAAGAGATGTAGTACTGACAGAAGAAAGACCATTTACTGTTAAAAATGTAAACAGGACGTTTTGGTCCGAGCTGTACTCTCCTCTCCCCCCAGAGTGGATAGTTTCTGAACTCAAGACTGAAGCAGCATGCAGGTGTGTCATTTCATTTTTCCTCACTTCCCATTTAAAATATTTTAAGTTCTGAAACTCTTGGCAACGTAAACAAACCACAATGTCTTGAGGAATGTAATACAGTAATTTAGACCATGAGCAGGTAACCGATTACAGTTCTTAATTTTTTTTTCTTTTTTTACAATGTCATGAATATGATCAATAAATAGAGTGTGTAGCATCACTAGCAGACTGTATAAACTTCATGCAGTCCATAAAATAATCTGATGGAATAATTTACCCTGTTATGTATATATACACAAATAGATATTTGTTCTCTTTGTAGCTCAATGATCTATATAGTTCCCCCCCCACTATCTACCTCTCTTAATTTTCAGTGTGCATACACAGGAAGTGTCTATTCTTATAAATCGCCAGCCGATTTTTTTTTTGCTATCCACGGTAAGCGCTCGCACGAACGACTGTGTGGTCCGACACTGGGAGCTGTAGTGCCGCTTGTCTATGCCCCGGCAGCCTTCCTTTGTATATCCCATGGGGTTGCATTTCGTCTCATAAAAGTATTGCTTCAGCTGGCCATTGGGCACAGGGACCTTCTCCAGGACGGTGACTGTCTGTCCAGACATGTCTATGGCCGTCTTTTTGTCTACAGCCGTCACCCACTGGCTAATACTGTCACAGACGCTGAGCTCTCCACGCCGGGCCGGGTCGGAGTGCCGTCGAACTCTCATGGACATGTTGGCGGCGTCCAGGTAATCTTTGTACTCCTCCAAGAGAAAGAGCAGGGGTGGCTCCAAAGGCACTTGGTTGCTGATCATAACTCGCGATGAGTACAAGTCACCATCTTCAGGCTCCCCCGGAGCATCCCCTGGCCTACCCTCAGCAGGCTCACTGCTGCCCATAGTAGTTTCCCTCTCTACCTCCAGCAGTTCATCAATCACCTGTTGGAATGTGTCTGTGAATGGTGCTGCCCCAGGATCCTGCGGCACTGTGGCCCCTAGAAAGCCCTCCACCCGGTGCCCCCGCATTGCTATGGTATCTCTCATTGGGGCGGCTTTCATGCAGCTGAAGTATGAAATTACCATTGTAAGAAACAGGATGGTCATCACTCTTCTCACCTGGTGGAACTGAAAAAGAAGAAAGAGGAGGGAGAGAAGTCTTTTATTGCCCAAGTGTACATGCACTTTACACCTTTCAATCCTCTTGTCTGATCCTGGCTCTCAAGAATACAATCCACATCTTTCACATACATTTTTGATATAAAAACAGTTGTTCTGCACTACTCAGATCAGTTTTCAGATGGGTAAATCTCAATTGGATTTTTTTTTTTTTTTTTTAAAACAGAACTGTAACCTGGGAGCCTCTGGGACATCATTACTCATGCAGAACGTCTGTCAGTGCTCCACAAGAAGCTAAAAGCGGCAGCACCTAAGGCATCATTAGAGGATGTGTGTGGTAACTCCCCTGGGAAGACCCTGTTTCTCTTGTCCTCCAGCAGCTAAAAGTAGGCCATTGACCTGCTGCGTCCCTCACAGCTGAGCTCCATCAGTCTCACTTCAGTCCACCAGCCTTGCCCTGTTTCCCAAGGTGTTTCGCAACCCTTGCCAGCCCACAAACATATACGCTTCAAAGGCTGTTATACATGTAAAAAAATAAATAAAATTCTGAATCTGAGGACATACTTCTTCCTTACTACAATGCAAACCTTATAATCCTATCTACTTCATGTCATTCTAAATATATTTTTTGCTTCAAAAGTTCATCTTTATTCAACATGGGTTCCATTTTATCAAAAAGTTAATGCAGTATGTGCATATATAGTGCATACAAACCTCTAGTTATTTTGCAGCCCTTTCAACATCATTTCTATCTTCAACAACTTAACAATGGTAAATTCTGTTGGAGAACAGAACTTTACCTACCAATGTCTGCTGCTCCCTAGATGACACTTGACAAATGTTGCTCCACATTAATTACATTTTACTCTAACCAAAATTCACTATGTGAATGTGGAGAACAGAACAGCCTCTGTTATTTCACTCATTTCATGTATCTCATACAACATGACAAAGTTTTCACTGGAATACTCCAAAAATATGCTTATTTCAGAGTTTTTTCCTTTTGTGTTACACTAACTGCTCTCAGTGAGACCAAATATTACACACATTGAGCACCAGCAGTATATGAGCTTATTTTTGCGACCTGTGACGATGTAGTCACACCTACATTTTCAGCTTCTAATGATTCTACAATTCTAGTCGTGAAAACAGAATAATTGGTATGTAGGATTCATGCACCCATTTTAAGAACAGTGCTAAAAAAGGAAAAAAAAATATATAAGAATATTACTACACTACAAAATTTTCACACTGTGGAAACAAGCCAAGTAAAATACTTAAACATAATAAAATAGATAGTGAGGACATTCATTCTTGTCACCCATAAGACAAGAAAAGAACTCTTACCTTGAAATTTCCTATAATTTCATACATGTACCCGACATTTCATGAAACTTGCAGCATGCTGCCTTTCTCTTCCAAGCAAGGCATTTAAAAATAGCCAGGACTGAAGTCTTTGCAGTGTTCGAAGCTGTCCTGCACGTGGCATTACCCAGATGCAGAGAACATTCAGAGCAAGTCAACACTCCTAATGCCATTCATGAACGTCACAGACTACAGACGGAAGTGAACTGCCTCTCACACGCATTTGTTTCATTCTTAATTGGTGTCTAGGGTGGCAGATATGAACTGACGAAGCTGCTAAGACTACCATAGAGATGTCACATCTATAAATAGGTGAGCTGGGAGTCCCATAGTCTCAGTTCAGAATATTACATCCTTCCTGTTAATGAGTTGCTGAGCACTTCAGTTCCTGCTCAGTGACGTGCTTTTTCAAAGAAAACCATATTTTGTATGGTCCTTCTGTTGATGGTATCCACAGAACATAGAAACATAATTAACCCAGTGTTGTCAATTCAAACCATAATGAAACCCTGTCCCCTCAAAAACCAAACTGTATTAGTCACATATTTACTGACATGTGTCTGTACAAAAACTGCATTAAAAGTGGAAAAAGTGCCTCCTCAAATTTTTCTCATCCTCAAATAGCCACAAACACAAACATTTTCATATGTTTAACAAGTTAAAATGAACATGTTATTTATAAAATGTACTTAATTTTGCTGCACAAGATGTCTGACCCATATCGAAAATTACATACACCTAGGACATTCATTAATTATGGACCGCTAGCCAAACGTTTGACATCCAGATCAAAGGTACTCGGGTGTCCAGATATACAGAATCACTGGCTCAGGAAAGTCAAGTATTTACACAAGTATTTGTTTTAAAACCAGGGGACATTCATCAGCAGTTCCAATGACAGACAGATCTGGCTTTGATCAAAAGTGCATAGCTGTGAACGCCAGGCAGGCCTTAAGTGCCTGGTTTGTCTCGGCTCCTGTTACCAAGATGTGCCCTGATAAAGCCAGGGTCCAAGATGAGGCAAAACTGAAAGAGGATTCAGGAGGATGCAGGTACCAGTGTGATACTTGATGCTCACTCTGTCCTTCAAATCCCACACACAGTAAAGATTAAAGGGAAAAAGCAACACAATATCATCAGATGAGCACTGAACCAGCAATGCTTTAACTTTCCCTTTAACTTGCTCTTTTGCTTTCCTCACAAACAGTCGGACTATGCAACTTTTAAGCAACATAAAAACATAAAGCAACAGCATGAGAAGACGAAAAGCATAACTGCAGTGCCAGATAACATGACAACCAAGAACGTAAAACCTGGAGGTCCCTATGACAGACATTAACACTTACTAACAACTTTCATGTTAAAACACTGCACCGTAATATTATGTTTCCCCTGTAATTAGTGGACAATTCATTATCTGCTTATACTTTATGATTAGCATACAGCATGAATTGCCTATGAATGACAGTCAACTCCTCAAGTTTTGATTTATACAACTGTGGAATTTGTATAATTGATTTTCTATTCCCACAGCCTAATTCTCAATAAATACTGTTGATAGACAATAGTTTAGTTTGAAGTATGTGCCAGTGTGGCTGTTTTCTACCCCAGCTTTGGTGACTTTTTCCTTACTTCTGCAGTTAAATAATGAATAATGACCACATAATCATGACAATCTTTCATTCACTAACAACTGTTTACTAAACAACGCATTATGGAATAGCATTTATATGAAGTACAATCAGTTGGTAAAGTCTTTTAAGTATCTGCCACATAAAGACCATCTTCTTCTGCATCTTTATATGACAACAAAATGACACGGGCCCTCTGGACCCCTAACATCCTCACCCAATATTCCACAGTACCCAGGCTAAACGTAGAAGAACATTATGGTTCATGTGCCAATTAGTATCAGCTAAACATTAGGTCACAGCAGTACTTCAAAACTAAAATGTACAATTTCAAAAACTGCATAAATACTGGCCTACTTTAAGCACTGGATGCAGGTATACAGTTTTACTGAGTGATGAAGCACTTCAGCGGTACATATTCCTCTATAATGTGCTAAACATTCAGACACAATGATTATTTGCATATTTCAACAGCAGTTATCACCTACACTGTCACCTACGTTATTAGATCGGTTTGCTCTGATTTCCATCAATGACTCACATATAAATGAAGTGCACCTAAGCAAGTTTTGGTCAATGCTAGTTTTTAATCATCTTGTGCAAAATAGCATGTGTGCCAGTACTGTTTCTCATGTGTTGCTGGTCCTCTGAGGTTGTCTTTACCTAATTTTTAGACCTGACAAAAACCAGATCATTTTTTTATGTCCTGATATGTAAAACCATAGAACTGATAGATGGTCTACTTTCTTTTTCACATGACTATAGATAACATACACATATGTGCATACACATTCGCACAAAATATTGTACATGATCTTTCAAATGTCTTTATCAAAACAATTTCACCTGCAGTTTTACCTTCGGAATTATTATTATCATGAAAGCAAAGCGGCATTATGACCTGTATAATCGAATGCACCATTGTTAAGTCTTTTTTCCCTGATATGAATTTTTGCTCCATACAATGTGGTAGTCATCAAGGAATCCTATTGGTGACCTAAAACATGCATGTTCAAAAATCCAAAAACAGTTTTACCCTTTAGTGAGGTCGTTAGTGTACTTTCACCTCCAGAACATATCAGATTAAACCAATTAGTGATTCTTCTTTAACCAACCTGAATGAACACATAATAGAACAGATGAATGTTGCTATGTGACCCTCCCTGTTATTCATTTCTTTTAGGCTAGCACAGTTCTGCATTTTATTGAGACAGTTTTATTTAAAGCCACCAGGGGGTGTTAAGTCAGGAGTATACAGCCAGTATATAAAATATAATGCACTGCTCTGAACTAATGAAAAACCTCCAGATGCTTTTTACTCCTGGCAAGTATCTGAAAGCTTGGGCTGTCATTGTATTCAATATCCATTCGTCTTTTTAACTGAATTAGAGCTGGGAATCCCCTCACAAATACAGGTGCAGCTGAACAGTAGAATAATTTTGATTGCATGGTAGGTAAAGAATAGATAACCAGTCATTAAATGACATCAGAACCAAGACAGGCTCAGCTCAATAGACGGCTTTTTCTATTTAAAATAACTGAGAAAGTCAATGCAGATTTCATGTTATTTGCCAATATAACACTTGTGATGATGGTTCTGATTTAGACTATAAACTTTTTGTTTCTAAGTGGAGCTTGTGCTTTGAAAGTTCATATTTTCTTTTGCAAAAACACTGCTACACAGCATATTGTGATGGTTGGCTCTTACACTCTTTTCAATTAAGTTAATATTTTGACTATCAAATATTTGTTTCGTGTGTGCCCTGTGGTGGGTTGGCGCCCCGCCCTGGATATCCCCTGCCCTGCGCCCTATGTGCTCTGGGATGGGCTCCAGGTTTCCCCGCGACCCTCACCAGGACTAAGCGGTTAAGATAATGGATAGATGGATGGAAATATTTGTTTCACCATGTTCAGAAATTCCCATTCACTATTGTAAAGTGAATACATCTCTGTGTTTGACTATAAATGACAAACACAGGGTGCACTTTTTAAATTGGAGAGGGGGGATGCTTATGCCTTTCAATATAGTGCACAGTTGAAAGTTATAAACTATAAATAAAAATAAAACTGAAATGGTTTCGCATAGCAAGAGCCCAGTTCCACGACTCACTCCCACTTTTAGGTCATAGCTGATCAGCTGAAAACCAGTGCATTCGAGTGAAGACATTTAACTTTAAAATGAAAAAAAAAAAAAAAAACAACATTTGATACTAAAACAAACTAACACATCTGCACAAATTGAGAAATACCCCAACAATGCCATCAGAAAACTTATTACCTTTGCTTAAGAAAAATGTCAACCAAACCCATTCACAGAATGGGTATTCTAAATTGCTGTCATGGAAACAAACTTGCACCTTATGGAACTGTTTCCAAGACAACTCAACATATCCAACAGGCTCTTGCACAAACCAGGTGCAGGACCAGTCAATAATTTTTGCAGTATGGATGGATTTAAACCCTTCTCAAATATCTTTCCTAATTTGAGTCCAGAGATGTAAACCACAACCATTCCAATGCCCACCAATTCAACAGCAAAAAGTTGTGAAGATCCTAGTTGCATTCCATCATGGAAATTGGTCACCATTGATCATTTAATTTTGATGATTCCCTATCGCCAACAACATCAGTTCCTTAAAAATTGACATTTTCAAACTGAAATAACAATGGTAAATACATCCAGAGAAATACTGACCTACAAGACATTGAAGGAGAGCAAATTAAAATTGCTACAGCATATAGGTCTACCACTGTCACAGGAAGATTTTTGAAGGCTAATAGTATTATCACTAATGTGTGTCTGGTTTTTGTAACATCTGAGTTGTACCAGGTAGGTCTGAAATTATGAATGAAAGAAAGAAAAAACCGCACAATCAGGACAACAAAAGACTGGCAAACTGGCATATCATCAGTGATCCCACTGCATACAGACACTGGCGTGTTGGACCAGTTAACACCATTTTTATGAGGTCAAAGTGTCCAAGTAGCCAGCAATGCCAGAGCATATACATACAGATTTAAGGGGTAAACCAGTACCTGCTTTTTAAAAAGGTTTCAGCATCTATTATTACCATGAAGAATCATGTTAGTTACCACTTTAATAAATCTTCATAAAATTAAGAAAACCCAATGTTTAAGATTAAGTAGGGCTTTCAGGGTAATGACAGATACATTAAATCTAAACAATCTATATTTAGAATGAATAGGATAAAAGGGGTGTTTCCCCTGTAGACTATCATGCATTTAACATTTCATACCATTCCTGTTTACAGAATAATAGAAGATTAAAATTTTTTCACAAACCAGTATTTTTAAATCTGGTGCCTTATCTAAACGGACGAAAAAAAAAAAAAAACACAAATACTACTCAGAACAGTACTTATAGGGATATCCGAACAGAAAAATAGTCTCTACTGCCTGCACGCTTACGCTAGATGGAGGTATTTCTCCAACTTTTACAACTACATCAGCCCGAATGGAGATAGTGCCATGGCAAATGAAAAATACCTGTACACTGTATTTCGAATTTTACTTAAACCTCTTAAAGGAAAAAATAATATACAGCGAACACACGCTAACCATTCTGATACACTAATTTTGTGCCGACAAGATAATGATATTTAAGCAACAATCAGGTATTGCTATCGAATTTGAACGATTCTGGCGCAATTTCCTTTCATAAATAAGGTTAAATATTTTACACGCCCAGTGAAAGGCACCGTGGTTGGTAAATTAACACATTCAATACAAGAGCATCGTGTTGCCCAAATAATGCGTAGCTAAACGTGATCGTGTTTATCTGTACAAGAAAACATTGTTACATTGCTTTGAAATTCAAAATGACGTACTACACATTTCTTTATTAACTGGCGTCCTAGTACGACATACGTAAAATGTAAACCAGCAGTCCTCAACACCTCGGGATGATAACCAGAAAGCTCTCCTGCCACGGGGTAACCCTAAGCTGAACGTCTCAAGTTTCTAATAAAGTCTTAATGAGGGCATCGGCCTTTTATTTTCCGCCTGTTGGTTGGTTGGTTGTGTGTGTGCGTTTAGTTTTCATCGCGTTTGTTTTCAGTAACTATTATTTTTGTACTCTTCCCAAACATGTGTTGTTACCCTTACAACGTACAGTATCTTTATCTCTAATGCCATTTGTTAACAAGTGAATTTTAGAGGAAAAAAGTCGAGTACTTAAATGTGAAAATGTGTTCTGTTCTCAATAGATGTATTAAAACAATTAAAATGTTTTAAAATGCTACCAATTTAACTAGAATAAAGACTGACCAAATAACAACCGACATATAGCGCACACTGGCTGCTCTAAGACGTATCCGTCAAGTTTGCATTTTGCGTAATACAATCAAGAACTGTTGTCTGTAAGGATACATTTTCAAACGAAACAGTAACACTCCACTCACTCTAATGACTCTCCAGGGCTCTTATCACAAACTCAATCAAGATAATAACACTCTTATTAATGAAACGCTATAGAATTACACCGCCACTTTGAAGATTGCAATGCATCTGTCCGATCCTCTACTTGACGATCAACTTTACTTTTATTGACTTTTTTTTCACAAATAGCTTTGAGATAAAAGGGAAAAAAGGACTGAACATATTAGAAGAGCCGTGTAAACCTACCTTAGTGTTTAGTCGTAAGTGAGACCATCAACAAAAAAGTTTCATTTGTCAAGTTTAAATTCTTGCGTTGTTTATAGCTGGCGATAAATTCCTTTCTTTGATGTTTTCAGCTTTGACGAAAACAGATTAAACTGTGGATGATAGAAATTGCCGCGAAGAGGCAATGGACTCCCATGACTGAACTGGGGTAAAACAGACCGTGGTCCACGACCAGAGGCTTGTGTGCCTTTGCAGGACTCATTGCTGTACCAGAGTAACTGAAGTACATCATGACGCCGTGGCATGTGACCTGGCCACGGGCTGCATGCCTACCAGCGTGTACCATGCCTCAGTGCAAGAAACAGAGATGACGCTTCACACTGGGAATTGGCTTTTTGGGCATATACAGTAAAATCTTAGATATTTGAATAAAGACTGGGAGCGCATCGCCAACGCAGAATAAGAGGGACATGATGTTGGTTAAAGCGTTATGTACCGCAGGGACGGATCATGGTGCTGTAGCACCGCCAGCAGAATGTCTTACTTCCAGCTTTCTGTGGCTCTAAAGGAAGCGCTACTTAAGCCGCACAATTGCTGCTTAAGAGTCTCCTCCTTTTCGGTAGGTTTATCTTATGTTGTAGACAATGTTTAAAAGGTTGTTTTAATTTCTAATTATTAAAGTATGTAATCAAGGCGAATGTAATTTTCAGTGGTTCTGAATAGGTTAAATGCCTGTGTAAAGTCAATAATACTGACTCATTGGTAGAAGCCTCATGATTTATATTTCAGTCAGTTTTTAGTATGGCATATCAAAGCAATTTAAGCATTTTAGCGTACTCTTGCTTTCCACAAATGAATTCTCGGAGTGCCTTTCATGGACCTGAAAATATATGTTTGAACTGCTAAACGTGTTTCTAATAATTGGAAATGGACTTCTTAAAGATGGTGTGATTCAGTAAAGTGGAATGTGGAAGATGGATACTTCAACGACCAGTATCAATACAAAACATGTATTGATACAAACTCCACCTGTTTTACGTCACCAGTTGAGCATATTGACTTTTAAAGAGATCATGTTCAACCTCCTGCAAGGCGAGCACCAGGGGGAGCTTATTACAGTGAAGAGTACTTTCTGCAGAATTGCCATAGGGCTTTCAGAGTCAACTAAAACCTCAGCCATAGTTTCACCCCTCATATGATGTACCTGGTTCTGCTGGAATGCCAGTCTAGCTCTGGAAAGTATAGCCCAGTGACTGGTCTTTAAAGCACTGAAACAATAAATGAAAAAGTGTTATTTTATATAAATCTCCTACTGTACGAATACAAAATATCTCCTACTGTAAGAAATATGTCAGTGTATAAATGAAAGATAATCTTTTAAATACATTTTTAAACACTACTCGTGCAGTATACGTACCTCTATCAACACAGAACAGTATCTGGCCAAAGTCTGCTCAGTTTCTCATAAAGACTCAACATACAAATTTCTTTCGACATGAGTTATGCCGCACTATGTCAGATGACAGCACGCAGATCTTGTGTTTGGAACATGTTTTCACAGACTACGTGATTGTAGGTTATCCCATGCGTACCAGTCTTTAAATACACTTAATCAAAAATTAAGGGTCTGTCAGGAGGATCAGTTGAGCAGGACAGTGGGTTCTTTGAAATTCCCAGTACTTGCCAGTGATGAAAGTTAGCTTCCAATAGTATATGGACAGTGATGAATATGTGCATAAAACAGACAGGGGAAGATGAACCTAATCAGCTTGCTGCCATTGGTTCTAGAATTGCTTTAATCAAAATGTTTATGCTCTACATAATTGTTTCTCCTCTGCGGTGCTAATGACGAGAGGTGATTCATTTAGCTGGCTTGATCTTAACATTGTCTCCTTATACAAGTGTTATGGTTTAGCTTGTACCAGAAGAAATGCAGAAACTCATGTGGTCTCAGAGGGTTATAGGCTGTCAGATGGGAACAGGACATTTGGGCAAAGTATCTGTATCAGAAGAGATCAAGTGGTCACTTATACAAAGCCTGTCTACATCCTAATGTAAATCAGAAATCATTCTGCCATTTTATTGAATATATACAATATAACTAAACTGTAACGCCATTTTAATAATATACACAAAGAAATACTCCACACTTGAGTTTCAAAGGCCAAGTGGGAACTCAGTATTGTATTTTAGCTATAATTTGAGGCAAGGTATTCACTGACTTTGTGAAATATAAATTGTTTATAAAAATCAGTCACAATCATATGAGAACTCGTGCTCAATTTGAATTAAATAGGTAAGGGTGCTGAACCCCCAAAAGTAAAGAAAACACATAAACACAAATGTTTTGGGCTAGACACCCTTCTTTGGTGTGTAATCACCTGAACAGAATACCACAACAAATGCTTATATGTACCACAATTGGTCACATGACTGAGAACAAAAGGATGGCAAACAGGAAATGCACAGACAACCATGGCAACAATGGGCAACTTACTTGCAACTTGCCTGAAACGTTTGTGTTTATTCCTCCACATCAAAATTTATGATATAGTAAGTGCTGTGCTTTTGCTTTTTTGATATAAAAATAAACTGAATTGTACAGAATATGGATAATATGATGATATGTTTAGAGAATAGAAGCAGAATGGATGTTTGCATTCCTGTATTTTTATGTCAGTTTAGTAATTTAATTTATTAATGTTGTCTCTAAATGAGTACCACAGTCCAAATACTAATAAATTTGGCAGCTCTGAATAGGTTGAAGAATATGTGTGAATTTGATTGACTATGTAAGTGACTCTGTGAATGAACAAGTCAGTGCTCTTGGAGGTAAAGGTACACCATCAACAGTGTACCATGCCATTTCACTGCGTTTCTTGTGTTAATCTGTATTTACACAAAAACTGAAATAGAGTCAATGCAAGAAGTGGATGATGCATAGAAAAATAAAACACTTCAATATGATTTGTTGGTGCTCATAAAATTATGTAAATTAGAAATTTTAGCAAATCAACTTTGATGGAGGACTTGTGATGTGTTTGTACCCTGCCCAGGGGGTCTCCTGGCTTGGGCGCTGGGCTGTTTGGCACAGGCTCCAGGCCACCTTCATCTCTGTATAGAATAAGTGATTAGGTAATGGGTGGATGGATGAATTTTAACAGAGCAATGATTGGTTTAGATTGAATGGTTATGACATTGTTATGCTGACATATAAGATACTTAAAAGTCAAACACTGGCATATGCCCAGGAGGGGCTGGGCAGCCAGTCAATCTTAGGCCCCCAGAGGTTTTTTTTATCCACACTGTGGAGTTTTTGGTTCCTCTCCTCCGGTGTTGTCTGGCTTCATTTGTATTTATTCTTACTGCTGTTATTCTGTAACATCTGCAATTTTTTCTGTAAAGCACTTTGAGGCACATTGTTATAAAAGGCGCTATATAAAAATAAATTGAAACTGAAATTGAATTGAAATATTTAACAGCAAGGCTGGACCGGAGCAAGAAATTGGCCCTGGCATTTTTGCCCCAGATGACCCACAAAAACAGATTGGACACAACCCACCAGTAAGCCATCCTTGTGGTCCCCTTTAATATGTATTCTTCTTACTGTACTGTTCTTCCAAATCACTACAATGCTGAGTAGTATGTACCGTGGACAAGCGTACCAGAACAAGTGGACCAGTCTACTGTTCACCAACAATACAAATGTTAGTAAACCTTATACGGCTTTAACGAACATCTGAAAGTCATTTTTAGCTCTTACAAATTGATATTTCTTGTATAATTAGGTCTCTCAGAGCTTATAGGTGGTTTAAAATATAGGAAGAAGAAAAAAAAAGATTGTTTACATTTGAAAGGCCATAAAAAAGGTACTCAGTATAACTTTAACATCATTATACATCCAGGTCCAGAGTTGTTGGAATCCCCTCACAAAGTTGTGCAGAAAGCTGTACAGTTTAAACATTGCCATTTGTCAATTTCCTTAAGAAGTATAACATACAGTGGAGATCAAAATTAGAGAACAACCTACAATTTCGGAAATTTTCAAGGTTACTGTTTAGTCCTATTTGAAATTGTCTAAACAGGAGTAAAAGAGCGGTTTTTTAAACATATTTCATGAATTACATATATTTTGAAACGAATGAGATTCAATGATGTTTGAAAAAGACCTCTGATCAAAATTAGAGAACACTTTCAGATACCTCCCAGTTATTGGTGTTAATCTGGCACCTGGTGCTAATTTCTTTAATTATTTGACAAACCCTTTTTAACTGGAAGTGTAACTTTCCAGTTTTCACTGACTTTGCAAGATGGTGAGCTGTTCTAAAGTGACTGAAACCCTCCAGCAAAAGGTTGTCTAGATGAAGGCCAAAGGGATGACCTTTTCAGCCATAACAACATCACAAACTCATCAAGGCTAGACTAACCATTGCTGAGGAGCATGTTGTGTGGACAGAGGAGAACTGGTCCAAAGTTCACTTTAATGATGAAAGCAAGTTTAATTTATTTGGGTCTGATGGGAAACATTGTGGTTGTTGTCAAACTGGGGAAAGACTGAACCCAAAGTGTGTAAAGAAGTCAGTGAAAGGTGGAGGGGGAAGCATCGTGGTTTGGGGGATGTTTTCTGCAGCAGGAGTTGGGCCTCTTATACACCTACATGGCAGAGTGGATGCAAATGTTTGTCAGGCCCTTCTTTGACAACATGCAGTTAATTTCCTGCATTCATCACCCAATCAGCCAGTAATTTTCATGCACGACAATGTCCCCTGTCACACAGCCAAATGGGTAAAGCAGTTCCTTGAAGCTGAAAACATTGAAATAATGAAATGGCCAGCCCAGAGTCCTGATCTAAACCC
>JABJVR010000007.1:1280464-1296437 GCA_025773905.1 Chitala chitala | reverse complement strand
GGTGTGACCTTCAGAAATTTTAGCTGTAATCTTTCTCTGTGCTACAGTCATTGCTGTTCTCTAATTTAGATCATTGTGTTTTCTACAAAATAGTTTTTTTTTTTTAAGTGCCTTGATTATTTTGTAAAACACTGTTCTATTAGCATGGTATTGCCACAACAAAAATTCCTTCAAATGTTGAGCAATGAAAATTACATTATTTCTGAAAAAAGTGTTCATAAATTGTTCTCTAATTTTGATCTCCACTGTATATCCTAACAGTTAGAACCATACATGGCTGGAACTATGCAGGACAATTTTGTTGCCTGTTGTTGGAAATGAAAATGTTCTTTTCGTCCTGGAAGCTAATGTATAAGCGGACATACATTAGTAGAACTACTGGTATTGTACATTATATAGCTTTTCCATGCATTATCATCAATGGAACCCTTAGTTTAATTATTTTAATATCATCATGATACAAAATGGAGTTAGTGTTAGCTATTGCGAAAATGTGGTTGGCTATTATAGCCAGGTAACACAACAATTGTTGTGGGGGTGTCATCGGTTTAAAAACAATGAATGCCGTTATTATACTGAGAAGCGTATCTCCAAACCGAGAATGCATTTTCCACACTTAGTTATTGAAGACTTTTATGCTGATTAATGTCAGTTTTATTTACAGCAGGGGAGCCAGACGAAATGTTTCAACGCGGTGGCCAATGGGTGGCTAATGATTTTCATGGGGTGTCACGGTGGTGTTTCTACAGTTGGTGTCACATGGTGCGGTAACAAATGTGGTACCAACTATGCCACTGTTCAAAGTCGCATTCTTTAGGGAGGCTGTACAATGGGGATTGTGATAAAGTTGGGCCTGAATAACGTCATAACATAAACATTACGTGTTTTTCTGAAGAAATTGTAGGTTTCATAGAGTCATGCAAATGTCATAATGTCGCTGGGGAAAGACTGAACCCAAACGACCTGTGTTATCGCTGCACTGTTACTCTGGTGTTTCTAGCACATTTCCAAGCTTTGTCTACTGAAACAGGTTAGGTTGGGGTGACCAGAGAGATCTCTTAGCAGCTGCCATAGCCACCCCTTGCCACCCTGTACTGGCATCCTTGATTGTGGGTCTTTTAACTATTGGAGTTTTTAAATACATACAGCATTGAAGACACAAAGCAGGAAGTTTGGTTTCACTTTAATGACTTCCTACACCATTCTTTATATCTCAGTACCATCAATGCTGCTGGTGCTGCTGTACACGCCCATGTACCCCCGTTTTTTGTGACTGCCAGTGATAGTCTTTATTCCGTACTGAGTTCACTTTGACATTATTCCACTCACATGTTCACTCAGGGTCTGACTGGGCACCATCTGAGTAAGATGCCATGTTAGACTTGCTGTTATAAAGTGTAACCTTGTGGAAATAGCCTTTGTCTAAGAAATCTTGTGAGCCTACAGAGAAGCTCCTACATCTGGCACACAGATGGACTTGGTATTGACATTCAGAATTAGATGGTTCTAATATTGATTTTGTACTATATAATGTAGCAGGCCATGAGGATTGTGCAACCAGTTCACCTTGGATCCCCAGACGTTTTTTTTTTCTCCGCAGTTTTTGGTTCCTGTCAATTGGATTTAGCTTTAATATTAGCCTCAATAGCTGCAATTCTTTTTTAATGACTGTAATTTGTTTCTGTAAAGTACCTTGAGGCAACTTTATGGCCCTATATAAAAATAAATTTAATTTATATATTACATATATCCTCTACACACAAAACAGGATTTCCTTCATCCTCCAGGGTTTAAGGAAAACATCACTATTTTGTCCTGCATCATTTCTGCTCAGTTATGCTGTTCTAGGAAATTCTGATATATTTTTCATAGATAATCAAAACAAAGTCCTTTAGGAGCTTTATTTAAAAATAATTTCACTGAGATGTTCACCACTCAGCTTGCCTGCATCATTTGCTGTGCATCTGTGGAAGAATACAACACAAAGATGATTCATTTTGGAACAGTGTATTTGTTATATATGTCACAAGTACTGTACATTTAATTTCAAATCTGTTATCTGTGCTAAATAGATAAATACATGCAAAATTAATAAATTTATGTGACATTTTATTTATTAGCAGGGTACTGTAGAAGGGTATTTTAGAACAAGGAAAATTTCTGAGTTGGCCTACAGCTAAAACTAAATTTTATTTAGTCCATATAACCAAAGCCCAGAAGGATAGAGAGGCTGTTCATTTTAATTAATGGCGTAAAATCTGTATGTCCACACAACTGTTTTGACCCCAGATGTTACCATTCAGCAAACCCTTCTAACAGTATTTACTGTGTGCAAATACTCTAAGGTGCAATTACAAATTAAGCAAATGTTTACTGCCAGGGTGCTGCAAATGTATATAAGGGCTCATTCACCAACTGTTTTTAAGAAGACATTTTTTCTTAAAGTCTTCTTATGCCATTTTTAATTTTTACAAAGTTTTTTTATTTGGGATTTGTTCTTGTAAAAATAGTATCTACAGTCAATCAAAAACACTATTACACCTTGAAAAAACACAAGTCCGTGCAAAATAACTGGATATTGCACTATGCAATCAAGCATTATGCTCTTCTAAAACAAATATACAGTATAATCTTATCCAAACTCAATAGCATCTAAATATACTTTAAAATTAGACTATTACACTGCAATTTTTTTTATTGCTTAAAGAGAGAAATGCATCACTTTCACAATGAAATCTGTTAGATTTTTTCATCTTTTAAAAATTTTTTTTTACATTTTTTAATTAGTAGAATTTTGTTTCAGTGTCTTGGTGATTGTGGCCAGTGTTATGGCTATGTGTGTAAGTGTTTGGGCCACGTTAAAGCACATAATATAATAACTGTGCATAATGTAATAAAAAAATAATAAAGGCTGATATACTGTAATAAATATCTTCTAAATAAGAGTTCAAATTATAATACAAGTTTTTATTACACTTTTGTTGTTACATTATGTACAGTCATTACAATATCTGCAGATATTTCATCTTGTGTTAACATGCCATTCTCTTTTGGTTGTCCAGGACCACATCTGACATTGAACATGGAGCAGATGTATGAGATCTGGGTGCACGTCTGGGTTATAGTTTAAAAAATTTTTCATTAGGTTCTATGTATATGTGTATGGTGGCCTGGTGGCTCAATGGATAGAATGTCAGGCTGGGATACAGAAGTCTCCTGGTTCAAATCACAGCACAGTCATGTGTGTCCTTGAGGAAGACTCTCAGCACTAGCTCCCCGGGTGCCGCATGTGGCTAACAGCCCACTGCTCCCCTCAGGGGATGGGTTAAATGCAGAGAAGCAATTTTCCTCTGGGATTAATAAAGTATAATTAAAATATATATTCTAGCATGTTAGATTTCAGTTCTAGTTTTATTATATTTATAAGAGTATTAACAGTATTATTATTATTTTACTGAAATTATTTGTCCATCCATCTATCCATCCAATTTTATTTTTTTCACCCTATGCTCATGACCATAGGTGAGGGTTGAGATGTAGATTGACCAGTAAATTGATAACTTTGTTTTTTGGCTGTCCTTTCACCACAGTAGACCATTACAATATCTGCATGACTGCTGACACCACAACTATCCATCTGTCAATCTCTCACTCCACTCTGCCTTCACTTGTGAACACAATCTTGAAGTAACTTAAATTCATCTGCTTGAGGCAGTAACTCATTCCCAATCTAAAAGGAATAACCCACATTTTTCTGGCTGAGGACCATAGCCTTAGATCTAGAGGTGCTGACCCTCATCCCGACCCCTTCACAATCAGTTACAAAGTACCCCAGAGCACACTGGTGGTCACTTTTCAATAAAGCCAACGGGACCACATCACCTGCAAACAACAAAGATGTGATCCTGAGGTTACCAAACTGGTTACCAACCTACCAAACTACCAAACTCTTGGTTGCAACTAGAAATTCTGTCCAGGAAGATTATGAACAGAATTGGTGATAAAGAGCAGTTCTGGCAGAGTCAACCATAGATCAGGAATAAGTCTGACCTGACATTGGTGATACAGACCAGACTCTGGCTCTGGTTATACATGGATCTAATGGCCTGTAATAACAGGCCCATCACTCTGTACACCCAAAGTAGTTTCCATAGGATCCCATGAGGGACTCAGTCATATGCTTTTTCCAAGTCCACGAAACACATGTAGACTGTTTGGGCAAATGCCCATGAACCCTCCATTATCCTGTTAAAGGAAAAGAGCTGGTCCATTGTTCCACAGCCAGGAGAGAATCCACATTTCTCCTCCTGAATCTAGGTGTGAGTGAAGTTGGTACCCTCCTCTCCAGTACCTTGACATAGACTTTCCCAATGAAGCTGAGTAGTGTGTTCCCCTAATGTTGCGCACACCCTCCGGTCCAACTTCTTAAAGATAGAGGCCACCACCCCAGTCTGCCAATCCAGAGGCACTTCCACCAACCTCCACACAATGTTGAAAAGGCATGTCAATCAAGACAGCCAAACAACATACAGAGGTTTCAGTAACTCAAGTTGAATCTCATCCATCCCAGGAGTTGCTTACCCAACTCAGTGACCTCAGCCCCAGTCATGGGCAAATTCTCATCAGATTCCTCCAACTCTACTTCCTCAGTGGAAGATGTATCATTGGGATTTAGGAAATCCTGAAAGTACTCCTTCAACTACCTAACTATGTCCCCAGTTGAGGTCAATGGTTCCCCATTCCCACTGTAAACAGCATGGGCCATTGTCAGAATCTTTTCAAACCTGAATTAAAGTAATTTAATGGGCTCTACAATTTCCTCCCATGCCTAAGTTTTTGCTTATGAAAGGTGCATTGGCACCTGCAGATATCTGTCAGCTGTATCTAGAATCCCACAGGCTAACCAAACTTGAAATGCATCCTTCTTCAGTTTGACTGCTCCATTTATCCATGGTGCCCACCAACAGATTTTGGCATTACCTCTACAACAGGCACCATCAACCTTATGGCCACAGCTTAGTTCAGCTGCTTCAGCAATGAAGGTCTTCAAAATTGACTATTTTTGTTCAATGTCTCCAGCCTCCCTCAGAATGCAGGAAAAACTCTAATGGAGGTGAGAGTTGAAGATCATCCGGTCAGGGGCTTCTGACAAATGCTCCCAAACCCTCACTACAAGCCTGACTCTACCAGGTCTGTCTGGAATCTTCCCTGCTATCTGATTCATCTCACAACCAGGTGGTGATCAGTCGACAGCTTGGCTCCTGTTTTCACCAGAACATACGGTCACAAATCTACTGATATAGTACATAGTCAATCATTGAGCTATGACCTAGGGTGCTGTGATACCAAGTATACTTATGAACATTCTTGTGTTCAAACATTGTGTTTGTTATGGATAAACTGTGATTAGCACAGAAATCCAATAACAAAATACCACTCTGATTTTGGTTCCTCCCAGTCACTCCCCCCAAGTTTCACTGTCATTGTACATGAGAGCATTAAAGTCCCCAGTAGAACTATGGAGTATCCTCAAGATAATTTGGTTTCAGAGGCCATGTTATGAGTTAAGGTGAGCCGAACTATATGTAGGCAGTTTGTCTCTACCTCTTGCAATAGCTCTGGCTCCTTTCCCTCTAGAGGTCCTATATATCTAGTTTTTGCAGATGAGAATCAGCCCATCAAAGCCTCTGCCTTCAACTGCTGCCCAATCTACAATCCACAGGACTCTTACTCCTCCTCTGCAAGTGGTGGGTGTAATGTTTTAGCAAAAGGCAAAAGAGATGAGGTCAAATGTGCAAAAAGGGAGGCTTTAATACAGGGAAAACAGGGTACAAACATAGAGATGACGGGGTTACAAAGACTAAAATACAGAAAATAAGGCAAACTAAATCCAATTGTAGCAAAACCACAGGGGGAACATTGCAAAGTTACAGCCAGTTCACAAATTACACATACAATAACCAACAAAAGACTAGGAACAGGAGAGAGTTTAAATGGGATAGGAATGAGTGACGAGACACAGGTGATCATGATAATACAATTAGCCCAAAAAACCTCAAGTACAAAGGAATGTGAGGTGAAAAGAGGAAACAACAGCACCTAGTGGCCAAGAAAAGTCACCACAGGTGCAGGACGTGACAGTGGGCATACAAGAGGATAGTCACATATATCTTGTTTGGGTTGTGCCCAGCCGGGCCCCATGGGTAAGGTCCTGATGATTAGCTACCCCTCCCTTCCCCCACGCCTGGCTCCAGCACAGGGATTTAACTTCCCCATTCTATGCAAGGTAACTGGGTCTTTAGTTCTTTCTTTCATAATGGTTTTTGAGTTACTCTGGCCCATCACCTAAGACCAGTTTGCTTTGGAAATACCCATGAGTAACATAGTTCCTAGTATCAGTGGGGCATGCAAACCCCTCCATCACAATAAGGTGATGATTCACAGAGAGGTAGTTTTACTTTTGTTTTCATGCATTTTAGTTGTAATTAGTTTTTTTTCACTATTCTAAAAGTAGGCTGACATTTTAAAAATTCAAATTTTCTGCGCAAAAATATATTTAAACACTGTTGCAATTTACATTGATCAAAAACAAGGACTGCAATTGTACGTTCCAGTTCACATTGAAAAATATGGAGTGAGTGTAAATCACCGGAAAACACTTTGTACCAAGCAGTTTAGAGTTTTTGTATTCTCAATGTGAGGATTAAGGAGTGGCAGCTGTTAATCACAATACTGACATGCTCTGGCCAATTAACATTTTTGCATCCAAAAAGATTCTTGATCCTGTCTCAAATGGAGGAATTTAAGTATCTTTTGGTGTTGTTCATGAGTGAAGGAAAGATGGAGCGTGAGATTGACAGACGGATTGGTGCAGCAGCAATGTGGTTGATGTACAAGTCTGTTGTGGTGAAGAAGGAGCTGAGCCAAAAGGCAAAGCTCTCAATTTACCGATCAGTCTACGTTCCTACTCTCACCTATGGTCATGAGCTTTAGGTTGTGACTGAAAGAATGCGATCTCGGATACAGGCGGTTAAAATGAGTTTCCTCCGCAGGTTGGCTGGGTGTACCCTAAGAGGTAGGGTTAGGAGCTCGGTCAGCAGGGAGGAGCTCTGAGTAGAGCCACTGCTCCTCCACATCGAGAGGAACCAGTTGAGGTGGCTCGGGCATCTGTTTCGGATGCCTCCGGGATGCCTCCCTGGGAAGGTATTCCAGACATGTCCCACCAGGAGGAGACCCTGGGGAAGACCCAGGACATGTTGGAGGGACTACATCTCCTGACTGGCCTGGGAATGCCTTGGCATTCCCCTGGAAGAGCTGGTGTCTGGCGAGAGGGAAGTCTGGGTGACTCTTCTTAGACTGCTGCCCCAGTGACCCAGCCCCGGATAAGCGGCAGAAGGTGAGATGAGATGAAGTTTTTAGTATAATTGCAAATTGTCATTTTACTTTTATTTAACAAATTAGGTTTTTTAATATGTACTTTTTCTTTCAGGATATTTTTCACATGGGATAATAACCCAAATGTGCACATGACCTTGTAAATCTGTGATTGTTATAACATTTCATTCTTGTATCTTTTAGTTTGCCTTTAGTCAGTACAAGCCACAGCAGAGAGAATACCTGTCATCACCTTGCAAATCTTAAACACAGTCAAAGGTTATGTGCAACCTGTATCCCACTTGTAATTTGAACAGCTGTTAACTATTCTCATAAAATCTTGTAGTAAAGTGTTCAGTTCAGTAGCATGTACTTTAATGGAGCCCAGTCAGTTAGATGAATAGACTCTTCTTTAAAGTGTTGTATGCTGAACCCTTTGTGTTGCTAGGATTTACTTTCTTTGCAGTCTGGGTGGCTGGGCACTGCAGGTTTACTCTTTACATGCATGTGAAGTAACAGAACCCAGTGAAAAAGATGGCTTTGAACTGGTGGGGGACCTTGGGGATCCTGTCCATGCCTCTTAACTCTCATTCTACCTACATAAATTTTGAAGATTAAAGAAGCTGAAAACAAACTGGGCTCCTTGAACCATTTTCTGTAAATTTCCTTGGTTTCAGCAACATGTGCAAACTTCACTGACCATCATGCAAATAACATAACAGGTACAACCTAACAGGGTATATACAAACTGTTACATTGCAAGCAGTGCCTAACTGTGTCTGCCTTTTTTCTCCTGAGCAGCAGAGAGTGCTGTGTGTGTAGGTATTGTGTACTCTCTCACTGTGGAATTAAATTAAAGGAATGACTCATGCTTCAGCAGATGTGAAATATACAATAACTTCATGTGCAAAACTGAAATAATCAGAGATCATATGTAATACTGTAACAATGCATATATTATATTGTCCATATGTAAAAATAAACATCAATATATTTGTGCCTGAAAATATACACCAAGTAGCATGTGGTTTCATGTACATTTATGGTTTTGTGTATGCATGCATTCTGTATTGATATGAGCCTTTATAAATCCAAAGGCATTTATCTCTACATGTAGTCTCTAGGACGGTCCGTGTACATGACAGGTGTCTAACGTCTTTTGTGAGGCTCAAGTACAAATCCGTCCCGTGGTTAAGCTTTAAGTCTATGGACTAATTGTGTGCTGATAGCTGCAGTGATTTTTGTAAAACACAGTGGCTTTGTTTTTTGATGCTATTCTGATCGTTACCATCACCCTAATGCTGTAGAATACTCGAAATACCTACTTAATGAATTTGAATTTAATTACTCCAGCTGCTGGAGGAGGAGTTAATATAAATTCTAGCCATTCATTCAAACCATAAATCAGAATGTATTATTTCCAGAAAATCTAAGAATTGCTCCTAAAGGATAAAATCTATAGTGCAAAACTTCTCTTGGCTGATAAGACATTAAATGATATTGATATTGTAGGTTCATTTAAATATGGAGAGGAAGGTGAGGGTTATTTCAAATATATTAAATACAATACACAAAATGTTATCCACACAACAGAAAACAGTTGTGGCGCAATATGCTTCTCTTCAGCAACCAGCTGCACTCTTTGACTAAAATATGACTCCCTTTCCATTCACAGAAAAGGAGGGGGAAGTGTGGATCTGTGGTTAGCACTATTGCCTTGCACCCTCAGGGCTGGGGACTTAAATCCTGCTTCCATCCTGTTTGCGTCAAGCTTGCATGCTTTCCCTGTGCCCTGTGAGATTCCTCCAGGTATCCTGCCTCTCTCCCACAGTACAATGGAATGCACATGTAGGCTGATTGATGCTTCCAAATTACCTGTAGTGTGTGTGCAGTTGTGCCCTGAAACAGGTGGTACCCCACCCAGGATGTACCCCACCTTGTGCCCAGAGCCCTATCAGATAGGTGTTGCAGGGGGACTGAGGCCTAACAGGATAATCGGTATGGAAAATGGATTGATGGAATTATAGAAAAGGGTAAAAGCCAATTTCTGTTTCAAAGACAAGAATTGCCAATGTACTCACAACACATGTAGAAGGCAATGTTATTATTAAAGAAATGGCACAAGAAAAGTATTAAGCAAAGTATCTAAATATTTTTGGACAGGCTAGCAAGCCACCAGTATCAGTCAACCCTTATTTAGTTCTGTCCAGTGTCACCAGTTGGCTGAGTTGTATTTGTTGTGTTGCAGCTCCTTGTTCTCCCATCTCTCTTTCCTTGTTCCCTCGTTTGTCTGTGTCCACCTGTGTTCTATTTCCCATTCTTGACTATTTACAGTTACTTTAAATGGGCCTGGTACTGAAATCATATGGTTGTTTATACTGTGTATTTGTTTTTCCTTTGGATTGTTGTATTGCTGTTTCCCACATGCCCTCCTACTTTCTGAGCTGTAGTTACTTACTACTGAGAGAGAAGGGCCATCAAGGCTACCCATCTTATATCATGACTCTCTGCAAGTCTTTTGCTCAGGTGTATGAGTATGTGGATTGATGCCCTAAAAGTCAAGGATGAGGGCCAACACATTGCTTTTTAAGGTTAACTGGCTAATGGTTAGCACAGGCAAATGAGCAAAGGCTATCCAGAATTCCAAAGAGTTACTTCATAAATAACTATGAATACTTCTGTGACCAACTCTACCTGTAAAACACCCCCCTTTCTCCACCCATGCCCCAAAGACCCTCCTGTAGCTCCAAGGAGCTTAGGAGGTAGTCATAGTGAGTTATACATGCTTGGTACCTGTAGGATTTCCTTTCGAAGTTATGGATGGTAGTGAACAGGTGAGGGATACTCGTGATGTCTTGGGGCAAGTCACTTCAGTTTGTGCTACTCTAGCTCTTCAGATTGAAACAGGTAAGGGACCCAGTATCTCCACGCAAACAACCCTGTGCTAAGGCCTCTCCTAACCACGCACTTCCCTGGTCACATAACCCTATGCCATGTGCAAGCAGCCCTGGAGGGACCAACCAATGACTGACCTGGGAGGGCTTGACCATCCTTGGCAGACCGTCCCCCTTATGGGACAGTTAGGGATGACAACAGCTGTCCTGAATCAAGCTCTCACCCATTTTAGCTTATGGAGAGGACTGGGTGGACACTGTCCACTACCTGGACTTGGAAGGGTCTCTCCCTATGCTCTGCTTCTTCTCCTTGCCTTATGGTGTTCTTACCAGGGATCTTTAGTCTTTCCCCCTAGTCCTGGTCATTTTGTTCTCATTGTCTCTGTTTTGTGGTTTTTTCCCCCATTGACTGGATTTTGGTGTTCTTCTCTGCCCCCTGTGTGAATTGTTTTATGTGATTTGCTTGGTTTTGCTTTAGGTTTGGTGATGGTTTGTTTTGGGCATTAAGAAATACGTTTTGAGAGAGGTTTGGTTGTGTGCATGTATGCCTTCTTTCTCCTGCCTGTGTCCTTGTGGGTGTGAACACCTGAGTTCTGTTTCCTGTTCTTCATGATTTAGAGGCGGTGCTTTCACCTTTACTAATGCTGGTATTGAAGTCACATGAATGTTTGAATTGTGTTTGTTTGCCTGTACATGGTCTCCCTTTTTATGTCATTGTGTTTCCTGAGTGCCCTCCTTGTTTCTTACTTACAGTTACTCAGTATTGGATTAATCCTCCTAGAGTTTTTTTTTTTTTTTTTTGCTTTCAGCTATCCTTCATGTTTCGTCAACTAACTATTGTATTACGTAACAAATTTCAGCTGATATGTATATACAGACAAAGTACAGATAACCTTCTTCACAAATTATCACTAGTCGAGTGGCCAATCAAAATGACAGCAAAAACATTTGTAAATATGTTTTTAACAGTTTCTTTCATAAAGATGAAAACAAAAATGAAAACAAGAATAAAATTGATGGCAGTCTCATTGTCATTTCTTCTCTGCATTTTAGTGCTTACATATATAGCTTACAGGTGTAGACATTCACTCACACACAACCGCATACTTTTAATTAATCAATTTAGCATTTACATGTTAACTTTTATTAACTGTTTCTATTACCAGTATAAATTACCTATTGACCATCATTATCTCAAAAACACATACTATAAATACAATATTACAATGAATGTACAAATGTATGAATATATGTGTATGAATAGTGCTGCAAAAAAGTGACTGACCAGATATAGTCTAGTTTCAGTATTAGTCCCCCTTACAGTATGGAGAGCAGTTGTAAAGTTTAACTGCCATTGTAACAAAAGATTTTTACTTGTTTTTGTTTCAGTTACTTTATTTCTGTCCATTGAAGTACCACATTAAATTGAAAAATATAAATTAGGTCAGTATATGGGATTATGTCATTTGAAATAAAAGATATCATTTTCAGATATTTTCGACACCCACCCAATCTCTGCATCTATCACATTGGGAAAAGGTGGGGGGGTGGCAGTGAGGGAGATTCTCAGTAAGATAACACAGCCCCATTTATGGACTGATCCGATGACGTACATTGCAGAAAGGTCTATAAAAAAAATCTTCATACATATAAAGTGTGTCGTGCCATCGCTCCCCCCCCCCGACAAGCATGCATTTTTCCCTCCCCCAACACGCCTACACCCACGCAATAAACCCACGTCTTACTCTGATTCTCCGCTGACAAAATATATCCCAGAGACAAATAGAAAACAAGGATTACAAAATTACAAAAAATAAAACATAAAATGCCGAGCACCGTTGGATTAACATCACATATTCACTTAGATACCGACACTTTATAAACAGTGCTTGTATTCATATTTACAATGATATTAACTATTAAATCACAAGTCAGAGAATAATGAAACATCACATACCACCTTGAGCCACCTTGAGCTCTTAATATTAACAGATATTAATACACACGTAATGTTTAAGAAAGAAAGAAAAAAACAACCTGCAAAAATTGTTCCGCTCACGTAAGCTCGTGTCAAACGCGGAGCGAGTGCGTATCCCTTAGTGTGAACATCTTGCGGTTCTCTTTCAGCTTTATAATTCGCATTTAACAGGTTTTCCCTGCACCTGTATTGTTTAAGGGCAACTTTTTGAATCGTGATGCTATAGTCTGTACTTCATAGTTTTCAAAGAGTAATGTTTGCTGTTTTTTTAGGTGATGCGGGCAGCCTTATGTTTTATTACAATGCTCTGTGTTCGCTTGTGACTGTGTGGACTTCAATGGTTTTTGTTTACCAGCCATTTGTGCATAATCAAAATTGTATATTGTAACAAACTATGAATTTGTTCCATGTGACCATATCCATTTCAGTTATTGCAAAGGTGAATATATAAAACAATACAATGATATTTACAATTATTTACAGTAAGCAATTGATATAATGATAAATCGTACTTCGAAAAGCGTGTTGGACTAAAAGTAACGTTTGCCTGCTTGCGTATACCGCGTTGGGCAAAGACAAATGATCGGGCTGAATAATACCGTTGCTGGAGTACAAACGTAGTAGTGTGAATGAAACCAAGAACCGCCCGTAGTAAATCAGAAAAGAGATGTCAACGGGTTGGCAGAAAGTGGGGAGACGGCACAGGTACAGTCATGAATGCTTGCGCGGTACGTTCGGCGGATCAATCAATGAAAGCATTTGAACTATAGTAATACTGAAAGTAATGTCTCTCTGTCCATGTATCTATTCATCTAAGAGTAAATTTATTATTTGTTTCAGTGATATTTTATTGAAGACTTGCACTATGTTTTGCTACCATCTCTGTAAGCAAATGTGTATTACGCATCTGAAGTTTTATTTACAGAAGGGGTGAGAGCTGTTAAACCATGAATGAATATTTTAATGGTTTTAACGGCTGTTGATTGAATAATGTATGATTGTTGAATTTTTCTTTACGGAGTTATATGTACTTACTATAAAAGGGACAACATTAAATGTCCAACTTTACAAACACTGAACACCTCAGACAGTCAACGGAACATTATAATGATTGAATGTAAGAATAGTCAATATATTTCAATAGACATACATTTTGAGCTTGGATGAAAACGTTCACATATTTAATTATTAATGAACGTCGTTCTGCTGTCATGGTCGGATGTTATTTCAAAATTGTATTACGGCAGTATTTAAAACAATCGAAACTACTAACTGAAATGCTAAGAAAGCAACACCAAATAAATATTAAATAATATTTAAATCAAGGCTAATTATGTAGACCTCGACAATATATTACAATATAGTGTTTCTTACCTTTTTGAGAGCCGGCGGCCACTATCAATGGTTTGATTTCCAAGACTAAGGCTTGCATGTCCCAAAGTTAATGCTCAATGCCAGCTGGTGCTGCACAGAACCAACAGCGTGCAGAGCTTCTAACATCTCAACTTTCACACGCTCTAAGCGGCGACAAAACTCCCAGAGCAAACCAAACCCACTGTCGGCTCTATATATATTTTCTTGTAAAATCGCAGGACTTCCACAGTAAAAGCGTACCAAAATAGACAAAATAAAACCATTTCCTATATTTGTCAAAGAACTGCAACACTGTTAGGTTGACGTCCATTTGGAGTTTAAGTCCGCTGTGTTCATGGACCCAGATGTCTCTGTCCAGCGTGCTGAAAGCATAGCACAGCTTCGGTTACGGGGGTCAAAAATCTATACTTTCGTTAAATTCCGTTTGGTTTTATTTTGCACTTTGAACTTAAGTCTTGTCACGTTAATTTTTCCTTACAAGTCCATCCTGATAGTATTTGAAAAAATGCTGACCAGATAGGTACATAACAAATACTTTCTTCAAGTTTTACGTTCCTCGTTTGGAAACTTCTATAAAACGCTAAATTCACGGAACAGTTGCACTCATACCGATATCTCCTGCGCTGGTGTGTATGACAGTGTACATGTCTACACACGCCGCATCGCATTGGCATAACATAAAAAAAACTTTTTGCCCGCACCACTAAACCACACAGACAATACCGTACACCCACTTTCTTTGCGCAGAACATCTAACCACAGTATACAGCCCAAAGCCTTTATGTCTTTTATTAGCTCCGGATCTTCTAAGACATCGTGTCGAAAGTTTAACGTTACGATATCAACATATTACCCCTGAATACCCCCAAAAGAAGGGTTCTTCACATCATGCTCAAGAACCTTAAGAGTCCAACATGAAAAGTAGATAATATAATTTTCTTTATACTTATATTGTGTAATAATTTTCATTTCTTTTCAGGTCACTTACCATTTTTTCCTGTTGTTCTAGAGATAGAAGTGTCTTAAAATCCAGTCGCCCTAACAGATGCTTGTAAGTAATGTGTCTTGTTTGAAGTCATCATAGAAGTTGTGCTGTGCTCAGTAGATCGCCCACCACTTCGCTGACTTAACACTGTAGCAGCCCTTTGCGAAATGCTCGTGCTTAAACACCTCAACACCTCGGCCACTTCACTGTTAGCACAAACACCAACAGGATAAAATTTACTGAAAACGCACGTTTATGGCACAATTTAAGATGAACGGTCGGTATCTGTGTGGGGATTTACGTGATCGTAATAATCCACTCGTGACAAATTAAAGAAAGAAGGAAACTGAGGGAACGTTTTCCAAATGTTTGTTCTATGAAAACTTGTCTGGATTTTTTTCTGGTAGAGATTGAGTATTTACTGCATTATAACTACGTTGTAGGAGAGACAAGTTTCAGTTGTAAATAGGACATTTGACAGGTAAGAGAATATGTTGCATTTTCTTTTGATCTACAATTTTCTCAAGTCTTGTATAAAGCTTGAAATTACGAAAGCGAAGGACGTAAACATACAACTTTTAAAAATAAAGCATATTTTTTATTTTTGCGTTTTGAGCGAGCATTTCTAATGAGTCGTTAACATGAAGAACGTAGTCTATTAAAATTGATTCTGTCTTCGCTTTAACTTCTGAAAGTAACAGCTCTGAGCTTTTTTTTTTCACAAGACGTTACTTCTGTAACGAGTCCCAGCACGACATCGGTGTCTATTTTCAACAAAATCCCATCGCCTGCTTACCTCAGACTTTCGCCATCCAAGCTCATTGGTATTCGGTGACGAGCACTATGAATGCGTGCATGCCGCAAATGTACTGTAAATTATATGAGTAATATGATACACGTATTCATATTACCTTTGATTCTCACAAAGGAGCTGTAAAACAAATACAGCAATATCTTGCCAATTACAGTTAAAAACCGATGACTGTCTAAATTTTTATGTTTGTCTCCATATATGCTATAAAAAACTTCGCACAGATATCTACTGTAGTGTACATGTAAAT
Source organism: Chitala chitala (assembly GCA_025773905.1). Classification (NCBI taxonomy): domain Eukaryota; kingdom Metazoa; phylum Chordata; class Actinopteri; order Osteoglossiformes; family Notopteridae; genus Chitala; species Chitala chitala. The sequence goes on along the minus strand of JABJVR010000007.1, from coordinate 1,280,771 downwards.
CTAAAAAAAAATTAAACTGCATTAGATACAGTGGTTATTAAATGATTGTTAATGCAATATATGTTGTTAATGACTAAATAATCCTGTAATTTACAGAGGTATTAAACCATTTGTAACATGTTATACATTTTTATTTTAACTATACAGTAATGTTGGTGTGTTGGTAGAGTGAACGTGCCACAGTAGAATATGAAATTCCAAGTTTTTCAAGCATTTAAGAGCCAAGTGTATCTCCTGACAGCAGCATAATATATATATATATATATATATATATATATATATATAAATCACTAAAGTATATATAAAT
>JABJVR010000007.1:1259374-1280364 GCA_025773905.1 Chitala chitala | reverse complement strand
CCCTTTTATACCAACACAGGACTCCAAGCGTGACAGAAGAATTTCATGATCAACTGTATCAAATGCCGCTGTGAGGTCTAAAAGTACAAGAATTGCAGATTTCCCTGTGTCAACAGCTAAAATCAATGCCATTAAAGTTCATGTGTGTGTAAAGGCAGGCGTCCCAATACTTTTGGCAATATAGTGTATATTTTACTTGTTATAAAAGAGCTTTCAGGAAATGTCTTTTTATAAGGGAAGCAAAGACTGGCATATATTACTGCTAGGTGATCACACCCTGACACTTCACAAACGACCTGACAAATCTAATTAGAATTTGTAAAACAAATGCAGATGGTTGAACTATATTTATCGAATATTAATTAGTGTTTTTATTTAACATTGAATAAATTATGCTATTTATATCAAATTCAATGAAGTGCCAACTGAAGTTCTAATATATTTATATAAGTGATAAATTATGCTCTCAGGATGCGAGAGTCTAGCTTAATTACCACTTTGATCCAACTCATGCTTTAGATGTTGTAATATGTGACTTTGCCCTCAACGAACTTCCAGTGATTCATTAACACAAACAAAACAACAGACCAAATTTAAAGTGAAAATCAAGAGCACTTTTACAACAATTTGGGCTTTATTTCTATGGCATTTTAGCAGAAATTATTAGCCACATATGAGCAATTTTGTTTAGACATAATCAAATACAAAACCACCAATGAACTACCCATTCTCCATACAGAACCACAAAATCTGTTAAGGTAAAAGAGAGATTTGAGGATTTACATTCATATTTCTATGGAAATATATCTTTTTTCAGTAGCAGTGTAGCAATGTTTTAAAGAGCTTGTGAGGTTGCATTAAATGTGCATTCACCTCCTTTTCCCTAAACCAGTTTCCAGGTTGTGTGTAGTGACTCAACCACAGTGACTGGAGATTGAAATAGGCAGGACAAATCTAAAATGTGAAATGTGCCTCTGATTTTATGGAAGAATACTTTTGGGTACTGCTGTATACTACTTTACAGTGCAAATATATTTCAAATCTCATAAAAAAAAAAAATTAACATAAAATGCACGAATGGACATCGTATCTTTAGCTACAATCAAGGTTTGTGTTTTCTGTTTGTATTCTTTGTAGGAACAGCCTGTGTCTGTTTCACATACACATTATAAAAAAAACTCAATGCATTACAATAAAAACCACATATGTTATACTATATAAAAACAATAAATCCACCATACTGCACACATATATAACAATTCCTATGATGCACAGCTTTGTAAAGTCATATGCAATTTCAGATTGAACATGAATGTACTAAATAGAAAAGTTTTTTTTATATACATCATTTGTTTTGAACACTGAAAGCCAATTATGTATTCAGAAATAATGTTAGTCATTAGTCATTAGTTAGTCATACAGTTATACTGTATTTTAGCCAATCATGAAGAAGAATGGATGTTGAAGGTGTTACAGTGACCCTTTAGAGTATTCCTTACTTATTTGTATTGTTCATGTCCAAAGATGCCACTCTGACTTACCTTTAGCATAAATGGAAAAAAGTGCATACTACAGCCTGATCACTTTCCATAGCTACACTCTGTGTGCCATAAGTGATGCTCTGACCTTATTTCTTTGTACCCAACCCTTTTCATCATACATGGGTAATCACAAAAATTTAGAAAAGACTTAATTAGGGCCAGTGAGTCCATGGTGCTGCTTACTACATACTAAAACACCCCTTTGCCACTTAGCCCTACAAGCCTCTACAGTAGCTGTCCTGACACAACTTAGGACCAGCTTAAGTGTAAATTAAATGCACAGACATGGCACAGGATGCCACATAAACACTGACCATTGTGTTACCTGCATCCAAGTCTCAGCAGCTGTCTTTTCCATGGCTGAGTCAAAGCCTGAACTTATACAGGAAATTCCATGTGATGGGATCGTGGTTAGAGGGCCGCAGCACAACACCTTTCTATGCCTGTGTTCAGGCAAAAGTTCATGCATTCGTTAAATACTATCATTTGATTTATATTTTTATATTTCATTTTACGTTTTATATGTTCGTGCTTTCCTTTTAAATGAATGACTTGTGTGAACTCGTGTGCACTTTGATGACAGGACAGTTAGATTCTCTGATACTGTTTGACCTAATTTGTGACATGCACATGCACTAATTATTCATTGTAAGTCACTTTGGACAAAGGCATCTGCTAAATGAATAAATGTAAATGTAAATATTGCTTTTGTCCTTTATGAAAATTAAATAGGAATGTGTTCTGTCAATTTTGTCACTAGTGATAAGCGTTTCAAGTACATCAGTCCCTCTATTTTACAACATCTGTAAAACATAAGATGACATTTCCTTTCTTAGCTGTGAAACAATAACATACATTTGGAATGAACAATAGGAGAGTTTACAGTACAGAGCACACGTACTGTATGATGTTATCATATTGACCCGCATTGTCTGAGAGTACACTGGGAAGCATCACTATTATGCCTGCACTTCAGCTGTAATTGAAATATATCTCAATTTCACTGTTGTAAATGACAATGTAATCCAACCAACAAAGCAGTATAGAGAATGGATGGATGGATGAATACTATCATCTAAAACATTTGAATGGGTTCATATCTCAAACATTCCTGGAGAAATGAACTATGAAAATAAAACACCACTTACATACCTTTCAGTTGTTCACAAATACATATTTTGCCTTCAGTGATTAGATGTATTTTGTTTTCATAATAAGCAGAAACTAATACCTGTACATAAACACGCTGTACACTTACAGTATAATGTTCAGAATTATTCATCTTGCTTATTTAACAGCTAAGACATGCAGCTAATACAGATGATTTATACATCCATTCCATCTTCTGTACCACTTATCCTGTGTAGGCTCAGGGGTGGGCCTGGAGCCTATCCCAGGGAGCATCCTGTGTAGGCTCAGGGGTGGGCCTGGAGCCTATCCCAGGGAGCATCCTGTGTAGGCTCAGGGGTGGGCCTGGAGCCTATCCCAGAGAGCATAGGGCACAGTTGTAGATGCACAATCATACATTATGGGCAATTGGAGATATTTTTTCCCATTCCTCCATGATGAATTTCTTTAATTGTGTGTTGCTGGAGGGGGTTCATTTGTGTAAGGCTCTGTTTAAGTCCCTTCTCAGCAATTCAACTGGATAAAGAGTTGGATTTCCCATAGCCATTCCATAACCTTCTTTTTCTTTGTTTTGAGTCAATGCTTGACTTGCATGTTTGGGGTTATTATCTTGTTGAAACATCCACTAACGGTTCAGCTACAGCCTTATGACAGATGGTTTCTTATTCTCCTTAAGCACAATGGTATGATGGTGAATTCACTAGAGACAATATAATTACAAGCTGGCCAGGCCAATACGCAGCAAAACACTCCTACCACCATGCTTCACAGACACTCTGTTTTTGAAATGTTGTATTTTTAATAGCAAACATGATGTTTGAAATTGTGTCCAAGAGCAGTTCTACAAATCTTGTCCTTCATGTTACCATTTAATGGTAGACCTCAGTCTTGCACTGATGTTCTTTATTGAGAGAAGAGGCTTCTTTCTTGCTGACCTCCCATGTAGACTACATTTGTGCAGTTTCTTTCCTATCATTGACTTGTACACTTTCACATTGCCTGTCAAAAGATTTCAAAAGATAGATCCAGATGTAAATACCTGGAAATAAAAGCTGAAATGTTGATCTCTTGTCTCACATTCATCTTTTAATGTCAAACACAAATGTTTTCAGTCTACAGCAAAAATAAAGGCATTGGCCTCACTGTGCCAACACTTTTGGAGGAGATTGTATGTCTGTCCAAATATATTGTAAAATAACTTACAACATACATGTATATCAGTTTAACTTATTCATACTGCACATGCTGAAAGATTACAAATATTATTGATAATTCTGTTGAACTGTCTGGATTTAAGGAAACCAGACTTTCCTTGACAAATGCTGACAACTGATTCCTCTCCAATTTTCTGCTGATGAAAATTTAATATTTTTGCCTTTGAAAGGATATAACCAGTCAAATTTTAATTGTTTGAGTATATTTTCTATTTGATATGCAATTCAGGTTTGTTTGCAAGTTTTCCTTTATAATTTCCACCCTTGTCACAAGTAGCATACCTAGGTGTTGTACTGGTCTATATGTTTGTGAGGTAGTATAGTTTGTATTGGCTACAGTTGTACTGTAGAAGAGATGAATAGAGATGGTTTTCTGACATTTGCCCTTTAATCCTTTACATCAAAATACAAACTTATAATACCCACAATCCCTCTTAAATACACCAGCCACAAAACCCTACAATCCGTTACCACGTAGCTTTTCAGGAACAGACACCGAGTGACATAACTAAAGTGTGTCACTCTCAGTTGAAATTAATTTGTTAAAGTAGTTTTACAGAGGCTTTTAACATAAAAGCTCCAGTCACTAAGTGAGAATAATGCATACTCTATATAAACTATTACAACAACAGTCTTTTGATATCTCCCCCCTGATATCTATAAATTCCTTCGTGTGCTGGGCAGGAAAAGGGGACCCCCTCCATTCAAGTGTTCAAACTGAATCTCAAACACTGTTGTATTACAGCCATCAAACAGGGGCACAAAATGTGAGCACAGGCTCATCTTAGTGCTGCCTGGAAAGCACAGGCTCATCTTAGTGCTGCCTGGAAGGCACAGGCTCAGCTTAGTGCTGCCTGAAAAGCACAGGCTCAGCTTAGTGCTGCCTGGAAAGCACAGGCTCAGCTTAGTGCTGCCTGGAAAGCACAGGCTCAGCTTAGTGCTGCCTGAAAAGCACAAGCTCAGCTTAGTGCTGCCTGAAAAGCACAGGCTCAGCTTAGTGCTGCCTGGAAAGCACAGGCTCAGCTTAGTGTTGCCTGAAAACTTATGAGGCTTTTGGACTTCTCTATATTTTGCATAAATGTGAGGTAAAACATCACAAGATTTTTTTCACACAAATCCTAAAAATAGATAACAGGAACCTAGTTAAACAAACAAGAAATAAATATTATTTGAGGTTAGTTATTTATTATTAAGTAAAACAATCCAATATCAGATATCGTATCTTAACGTCTGAAGGTGTTTTAGGTTACATTTTAAGGAAAAATATAGAAAAAAAAATATATAGAAATCTAAAACGTTCACAACTTTCAAGCACCACTGTAATCATAATTTACATTTTCACATTTTCAGTTAATAGTGGAGCCGAGGTGCCGGTCCCAAGCCCACATAAATGGGGAGGGTTGCATCAGGAAGGGCATCCGGCGTAAAACCTGTGCCAAATCAAACATGAGGTTCACAAGTGGAGCCGAATTTAACTTTTTTTTTAATATATACAGAAAGTGATTAAAAAGTGATGTCCCTAGAACAGCCTAAATGTCTCGTTAGGATCTTGACAAAGGCTACAATAACCCTAATGTATGCATGAAGTGGAAACATGACATTTTTTGAAGCTTGATTCAACACCTATCAATCAACTCCTACAAATATGTAACATTTAAATGTTAGCAACCCCCTCAAACATACAAGCCCTCGAAGGCAATCATGATGCCCAAGTTAACTATTCCTCTGCCAAGACTTGCACCCTATATAACATTACACAGTAATAAACAGGCTAGCAAGCAAAACAACTAAAATGACATAATTTAACAGGTTGCATTGCTTCATTACCTGTACATCCCACAGTGCTTCCTCAGTGCTTCTAATAGCTACCATTTTATTAGAACTGCTGCTGCTTGTCTGTTCACCAGTAGCATTAGCTGCAGTGCCACTTCATCACTTGCCCCTCATTGGCTATTCCAGTACTTTCTGTGACAAAGAACTGCCAGCTCCTTCTACTTTATTTTTTTTAATTGCCAACATTATGGTACCGACTTAATTATTTAAAGCCATCAGCTTTTACACATTAGATCGTACGTGTTAAAATCTACATAAAGTATATGGTCATTAATAGTGTATGATTATAGCCATAGACACTCAGCAGTGAATTGCATATGTACAAAGGATGGTGCATTCAAATAACAGCTGCAAGGGTTGAGTCACATGGGTTACCATTAGTTTGACATGCCTGTGAATCAAGAGGCCTTGGCATTTCATAGCAGTAACGTCAAAACAGGATCAACTCTGATCTCTCAGATTACTATGCATGAAAATGGTACATCTGCACATTGCTTGTCCTCCATAAGTAACCTTCATGGAAAAAAGGGAGAATAACTAACAATACCCAAGGTTTTTATTCTTCCTGTTTTGTTTTTCAAAGTTATTTTCAGTGAAATAAAACTGTTTTACAAAAATATGATGGTTGACTATTTAAAAACAATTAGCACTAAATGCCCACGTCCTGGGTTATGTGTTGGAAAATGGCAACACATGTTTGGCATTTGCACTTTCTTCCTGTGCATGAGTATGTTTATTCTGGGTACTCTGGTTTACTTTCAATGCAAATATATGTAAGCTAGTGGCATGCTAGAGTTTCAGAGCCCTGGGGTGGCACAACATTGGCATGTACTTTGCCTTGTGTCACAGTGGGACGGGCTCCTGACTCAGCAGAGAAAATGAATACATGTAAGATTATAATGCAATATATCCTCTGGACTAAAGTCAGGGTAAATGAAGCACTCCACAAAATAATTTTTGTATACTGACTTTTTAAATTAGCAATTTTAACATTCTCTTAGAAAATTACTTTTGGAAGAAAAATGTTTCTCTTTCCATCAATACACAAATAAGTCACAGTAAATGTATATGTAAAACTGTATTTTTGCAATGTACTTCCATATATTGGTGTGTATTTTCACTGCTTTTGCATTTAACTGTTTATAGTGTGCAAAAGTTAAAAAAAATCAACCAAGAAAATTATGTAAAACCTTTTTACAGGAACAGTAGGCTATGCATTTAATTGTCAATGTCAGTTGAATTTGCACTGCATATTTAAAAACAGCAGCATTGACCAAAGTGTTGTATGGTGAGTAAGTAAAACAAAACATCATAAGAGACAATGAACTGGAAGTACAATAGTGCAATAAAAATAATCTCAAAATAAATACGTAAATAATCTATTAAACAAAATAAGGAATGGTCAGCACTAAAACATTAAAACTGAAAAATACAGTAAAACAGCAGGTCATCACTACAGTTATCAAAGAACAGACAAGGAATAAGATACATTAAAAAACAGAGAAAATTAGAAATACAAGATAAGTCTTAAACAGAGAGAGAAATTGTTTGTTTGTCTCATAAAAAGGGGAACTCATTCCAGAGTGTGGGTGCCACCGCAGCAGAGGCTCATTCACCTTGCCTCTTCCTTGTTTTGGGCACCACAAGTTCACTTGACCTAAGTAACCGAGTTGGGTAGCATGGTTCTAAAAGATCAGAAGTGTATGAATGTGCTAGATTATTTAAAGCTTTTTAGACTAACAACAGCAATTTGAACCTGATTTCAAAATGCACTGGGAGCCAGTAAAGAGATTGCAAAACTGGAGTAACATATTTGTACCTACATGCATTAGTTAAGAATTGTGCTACAGCATTTTGTACCATCTGCAGTCTGGCCACAGAAGCTTGGCCAACCTCAACATAGATAGCATTGCAACAGTCAATCCTACATGTAATGAATGTACAGACAACCTTTTCAGGTCCTTCTTAGTTAGGAGTGAGTTGATCCTGGACAGTAGTCTTTTCTGAAAAAAAAGATAAGCTTGACAACAAAATAATCAAGTTTCAGACCACTGTCCACTATAAACCCCATATTCCCAACAGAAGGTATAACGTAGAAGTCTGAAACAGTCAAATCACTATAATGTTCATCTTTGGCTCCACTAGGCTGAAACATCAGCACTTCCATCTGCCTGTCATTAAAACTCAAGAATTTTGAGGACATCCATGCTTTGAGATTCAACAAACTATTCAATTTAGATTTTCAAACTACTAGTGTCCTGCTTTTTAAATGGCAGATACATTTGAATGTGGTCTACATAAAATTATTCTGGTAAACTGGCTTCATGCTGTTGTGGGCCTTAGTGGAATTGTTCTTAGGTTGTTTACTTCTTATCTCACAAACCATTATTATTATGGCCAAATGTCAAATTATAGCACACCCTCGTCCATGTCATCACTTAGACATGGAGTACCACAGGGATCTGTGCTAGGCTAAGTACTGTTCTCTCTTTACATGATGCCTCTAGGTAATATTATACATAAGTATAATGTCAACTATCATACCTATGCTGATGATTCTCAGTTATATCTTGTTGAACCTGATGATTATGCATCAGCTAACATAGATATCTTAACATCAAAACACAGATGGACACAAACTACTTATCACTAAACACAGATAAAACTGACATCTTCTTGTTTGGGGGTAATGATCCTGCTAGGAGTGCTTTTAGTTCAGCCCTCGGTGCTCCTGAACTGTGTTTTTCCATTAGCACCTCAGCATGTAATTTAGATGTCATTTTAGACACAAACCTCTCCTTCTCCTGTTAATGCAGTTTCACAGATGTGCTTCCTGCAACTGAGAAATATTACTAAGCTGTACCTTTTCGTACTACAGAAGATACTGAAATGATTGTGCATGCTTTTGTTTAGACTGCTGCAATGCTTTACTCTCTGGAACTACAAACTGCGCACTAAACATGTTACAGCACATCCAAAATGTAGCTGCTAGAATTATTCCTGAAAGCAGAAAGTGTGATCGGATAAGTCCCATATTATCCTGACTTCACTGGCTTCTTGTAAAGTACGGGACCGAAGTTCTGCTGTTAGCATATAAGGCACTCAAAGGCAAGGCACCAGTAATCTAACAGAGTTGATTAACACATATACTCCAAATCATTCCCTACGATAACAGAAAGCAGGTCTTCTTACTGTTCTACGCATACAATACAAGTATTGGCATTAGAGAATTTAGTTACAGAGCCCCTAGTCTGTGGAATAGTCTGCCTGGTTACGTTTGGGATGCCGAATCAGTCTCAGTCTTTAAATCATAACTGAAGACCTACTTCTTTGATTTAGCTTTTCCACAACAGTCTCACTGTAATTAATGCTGCTGGCACTGCTGTACATGCTAATGTATCTATGACATTTTAGTATGGGACTGCTAGTCTTTTGTATTATGTACCAATCCCTGTCTACAATCCTTCTGTATCCATATGTGTACCTGGTGCCCAACTGGACACCATCTGAGCAGGATACCCACAGTACCCACCCTCTCTGGATGGGGCCTTCACCCAAGGAGCTCCTTGAGTCTGAAGAAAGCTAGAGCACACAAGGACTCCATAATGTTCTTTACATTAATAGTCTTCATTCTCAACTATGTGTTCTGTAATGTTAGCATGCCCAGGAGGGGCTGGGCAGCCAGTCAACCTTGAGCCCCCAGAGTTTTTTTTCTCCACACTGTGGAGTTTTTGGTTCCTCTCCTCTGTTGTTGTCTGGCTTTATCATTAACTTCAAACATCTGCCTGCTTTTAATTCTGTATTATGTCTTATTTCTCTTATTTGAGAAAACTTCTTGTGAAAGGCACTATATCAAAATAAATTTAAATTGAAATAACAGTGGAAAAAGAGTCTGGAGTTCCTAAAAACTGAGCCCAATGGCAGTAAATAAAGGGAGAACAGCAAGGGCCCAAGGATAGATGCCTGGGGATCCCCAAATGCAAGAGGCACTGAAGCATATCTAGCATTACCAAACTCAACAGAGAAACTGCGACCAGACAGGTACAACCTAAACTATTCAGACCCACTAACATACATATTATGTTGTAAAAGTGACCAGACAGGTATGACCTAAACTATTCTAAGGCAGACCCAGTAACCCCCATATTATGTTGTAAAAGTATAACAAAAACATGCTAGAGACCAGGGTTCTGGATCCACTCCCAGAGAGCAGTCGTTTATTAGCAATGAGGAACAAAACAAAAGGCAGGAGGCAAAAGATGTAGCTGGGTGAGCAGGCAGCAGGTCAATAACCCTGGTTGATTTGTCCTAGACTCAAACATGGAGTGTTTAAGATGGAAGGAAGGTTGGATAGATAACAGAGCAGAAGAAAGCAGAATGTAGGGTGGAAAAGAGACAAAAAAAAACATAACACATTAGCATAAACTAATACTCAGCACACTTCATAATAATCAATTCTTCAGGGTGTCTCTCTGAATGGAGTGATGTTTTATCAGCCTCGACTCATTAGCCATGTCTGGCAAGCACGGGGCGTGAACATTGTTACAGCTGAACATTGTTCAAAACATACCTCTCTCTACGCTGTGAAATAATTGCATTTGATTTGTTTGAGGTCTGTTCCACAAAGCCACAATGTTCAGCTATTTGTTTTGTTTCATACCTGTGATTCATTTATATGCTACAAAATACTAAATCTGGATGAACAACCTCCAAATGTGATGATCCCATAATTTTTTCCCAGGGATTGTACATAAAAACTGTTTTCTCCATAATGTTTGAAAGAAACAGCATCTTAGAGAGGGGCCTAAAATTAAATAAAGTGGAAGAGCCAGGTTAGATTTTTAAAGGCGGTATTAATTCTGATGAACAGATTATAAAGGTTAGCATTATTCTTTTGAATATTAGAATAGTGTTTGGTTTCATTTGACAATTCTCTGATAATTATGCAGGTTAATTTTAACATTTTGAATTGACATGTACAGTGTATTTTTCTTATGTTTAAACTTCCTACATTCATACCTTGCAGCATGAGTAATGTAGTTCATCCAGGGTGTAGGTTTAGATGTAGGGCATATTTTAGTGGTGCAACATTTTCTAATATGTTACTACAGGTAACATCAAACAAAGAAGTTAAATCATCAAAATTAAAGCTAAGCAAGACTGAGAAGAGCTCAGACATGGAATTAAAAGCAGCGCCAAACTGACCAGCAGAAGAAGAATTAAAATATCGAAGGCACTACACACTGTCTGGCCGACTGATGAGGAAATGGAATCTCAAAAACAATAGGCATATGGTCAGAAAAGACTACATTGCGTATCTCCTAATTAATAATTATACGAACTGAAAATCCATTGGGTTTTACCCACGCAGGTTTTTATTAGTGCCCTGGTGGGTAGAACATCAGGGTAGGATATGTAAGTGTCCTAATTTGAATCTCAACCCAACTATCAGGTTGTAACATTTTAGCCGAAGGAGGGGAAAAGGTGAGTCCTAATGTGCAGAAAGAGAGGTATATTACAGGTCCAAACAACAAACATACAGCAACTATGGCTAAAGTACACATTACAGGAGAGGGAGAAGGACATTTGGACTCTGGAACTGCCAATCATTGGGCGAAGGACCAAAGATTGCCCTGAATGTGTACAGGAAGCTCCGGTCTCAGCTGAAGATATATAAATAATTGCGACTTCCTGGAAGATGTGGGTTGTTGGATAGTTGGAGTTCTTGTGATTGTAATTGCACAATTTCAAAGGGTAGTGGAGTTATGGTGTAACAGAGAAAGAGAGAGGGGGGTTGTGTTATTTATTTTTCTTTTGTCTTTTGTAAGTACTCCTCATGTGTTTAGTTTTCTTTGTTTCAGATTGGAGTTGGAGACACAAATCCACTACATGTATGATGCTTTCTTTTGTTAGCACAATAGGTCTAGAAATGAATGCCACTTCTGTAGTTTTGTTTTGTGTCACGTTAGTCTAGGTAGAAGTAGGTATTTGTTTTAGTGCTGCTATTTCATCCGTCCCAAGGAAGATCAACACCTTTTCACATATCCAACAGGAGGGCCATACCTAACAATACCCCCCCCCCCTTTATTCAGTCATTGGTCATCATACATAATGACCCCCTATTCTTTACGACTCTAACCTCACCTTTCTTATACTAATGAGTCTATTCAGAAATGGGTGTGGCCTGCTATCCTGATAGGTGTATAGTGATAGAATCTTACCCACTTCCATCAGAGTGAAGAAGCCTTTTGCTAAAAGGTGAATGGTTTCTGCTTAAAGGAGAAAGAAGTCCAGTTGACATGACTAAACTTCCAGATAGCCTCACCTGGACGACTGAGAATCTTCATAGACATATTTTCTAGATGGTTTTGTTTTGTTTGTTTGTTTGCTCTGGCATCACTTTGTCCCCATCCTCCCTTCCTCTTTTGTATAACATCAATTTTTGTATATTGTTTTCCATCACTTGTAAATATAACTAACACCTTTTACTATAAAACCTGGTTTTCGTTATTGTCCACTCCACACTACATGCTTTCACTGCATAGTCTTCACTTCTCCATTGTGTAATAAGCACTGTATACTCCTATTTTGCTCCAGGTGAGGGAGTGAGTCTCAGCAGGCTTGTGGCATTCCTTGGGCAAAAGCCTCATCTGAGGGCATACAGTAGGTGTCAACAACCCTAACAAGGCATCCTGTTCAGATGGAGCCCAGTTGGGCAACGGGTACACGGAATTGCAGAGAAACATTAGTTTTATGGTAGTCCCATAAAAATATCCCTCTTACACTGGCATATTCCGCATGTATCAGCAGCATAAATTACAAGTAAAACAAAACCACATCCTGCAGAATACTGTTGTTTAGTAATAATACATGCTGCATATGTTTAGTGGTCAAATCACATACCTCAACATCCCAAAATGTCTGCTTAAAATTCATATTAAAATGTGTAAATAAGAAAAATGTCTGCTTCCAAGAATACTGTTGGAAATCATTATTATGTGTGCATATGTTTTGTAATGAAATGGCTTTGATATGAATGCCCAGTGTTCCTTGGTGTGCTATGAGTGAGTGGGCGGGACTAAACACATAAATTGTGTCCCACTGAATATCCGTCAGTGAGTGTTTATTATAGCAAGTGGATGGAGAGCGACCCAAAGAGTTGTATACATGAACTTCATATTCTGATTTTACCAACTGTGTATATGTATGTATATTTTTTTTCTTACTTTTTAATGGTTAAGGTTAGTTTTTTTTGTTGTCTTGTTCTGTTTTTCATGCACACAGGTTTACCACCAAACACATTTTAGGGTCTATTACATAGTAAAAGGCGAGCATTAAATAAAATCACATGCACTTAAGTGCTATTGTGGCTGGTTTGATTTTTAAAGGAACTACAGAGCGAAGCAAACACCTCCACTTCATACATCATACATTTTACTATTAGGCAGAAATTAAAATAATTAACACATTTTTGTAAATAACTCGATGAAAATGTATGCCATATGTAGTGATCTAAAAAGACACATGCTGGTTAAAATCTGAAAAACACAACTAGGCCTGAAAGAGACTGCTGGTGTTGTTGGCTTCTAATTATTACAATTTAAAAATACAGAACATTCTTTAACTCTCATTCTTCATGTGGGTGCTTGAGTCAGCACAGCCACAGGCAATGAGAAAAGACAGTCCTAACTAGATGCCTGTTCAACATATGGTTCTTAAATTAATTAATTTATAAATTACAACAACCATCCCCCCTGAACTACGAAATGACCAAACAGGCACAGCTTACATGTGCTCTGGACAACTCTGAGGAGAAAGCTATAATCTTTTTTAAATTAACAATAACGCATTGACAAAACTCCGTCTTGTACTTTTGTTCAATCACTTCAAGTTCAGTCTCACAGTTACATTGTGACAATGCTTGGATTACTTGTAATGACTTTGATACTTTTGCTGACAATTCTTGTGAAAATTGAAAATCCTTCCCTCAATAGAGGCCTCAGACACAACCTGTCCCCTATTTTACATGCTGCTCTTGCATCAGTCCCCAAGAAGATTAAGACCACTTCAAACATCCACCAGGTCACCCACTCTTAATGACTCTTGCAATGGACAAAGAGAGCAGGAGTTAGGACGTCTACATCCCAATGACTCTGCCATTGTTCTGCTAACGAGCCTATCCAAGTGGGTTGAGTACTGAAACCACCCTGGAAGATAAATATGGGGTCCCTGACCAATTTTGACCCAGGTTGAAGAAGCTACTTGGATGAGTAGTGAAACATTCTTATCAAGAAGACAAAAGTCCAGTTGACATAACTCACCTTCCAGAGAATAAGATGGAAAATATGGAGGTAGTAAAAATTACTCCACCTTATAAGATGGAGGTAGTTCCACTTGAATAGGGCTTAATAGTTAACTTTTGAGTTCTTCCTTATTCAGAATTTAAAACCAACAAACTATTTTTGAAGTATTTGTATTTTCACAACCAATATATTATACAGGTTGTGCACCAACAGAAGAGGCCCAAGATCCTGCATCACTCACCAGATGTTACATATAAACCAGCCCATTAACAGCATCTCAAAGTGTGTACTAATCTTGCTGAACACACACACACACACACACACACACACACACACACACACACACACACACACACACACACACACACACACACACAGAGCTCTCCTGCTCCGACTGCCTGGCTTGTCCATGCACCAGTTTCCTACATTTTCGGCACGATGTCCTGTGCTATTACTTCTCTGGTGTGACTTCCTGCATATTCACTTCTGGGTCTAAACCCTGCCTGAATAAACATCCTCTAGTTCACTGCATTTGGCTGTCCTCAAGTGTGTTTAGCAGAAGTATTAAAGTGCCGCTACAAAACTATGGCTTTGCATATTTTCCATCTTGAATTGTATTTCAAATAAAAGTAAAAATTACACCTCCACTTGAACATGAAATATGGTACTTGCAGTCCAGAAACAAAAATGCCATAGTCATTAGTCAGTCACATCACTGTGACTTAAAATGTGGCGTCAACAGCATGAATCCATGGACCCAGCCTGCCTCATGTTAACAGTCCAGGTGGTGTAATGGTGTGGGGAATGTTTTCTTGGCACACTGTGGCAATACTAATCAAACATTGCTTGAATATCAGAGCCTATCTGAAAATAGTTGCTGACCATGTGCATCCCTTTATGATGTCAGTTTACTTCTAAAGGCTACCATGTCACAAAGCTAAAGTTGTCTCAAACTGGTTTCATGCATATGAAATTGAGTTCAATGTTCTTCAATGGCCTTATCAGTCCCCTGATCTGAATCCAATATAACACCTTTGCAATGTCATAGAATGGGAGATTTCCAGCATGAATGTGAAAAATCTGCAAAAGTTATGTGATGTAATCATGTTAACATGGACCAGAATCTCAAAAGAATGTTTCTGTCATCTTGTGGATTCCATGACATGACGATTTGAGGCAGCTTTGGGAGCAAACACAGTTTAAGTAAGTTCTTAATAAAGTGCTTAGTGAGTACATTTCTGAATTGAGATATTTTAATTAACAGGGGAAAGACTGCAAGGTTTAAATTGATGCTGTCACCTGTTCAGAGTTGCCATACAAGAGGACTAGTCCACTTTGCTTGGAGGACTAGTAAGATTCTTGTGCTGTCCTGAAAACCAGGGGTTTCCACTATAGAGGTGTTTATTCCGCTATAAAATCAAAAATGCACACAGATTATTGAAGACAAATGTCATAACATTTTAAAGGCAATTTTCAGATTTTGTTTCCAACCAGCAACTTTTATTTTCCCCACAGGAATTTATGACTGAAGAAATAATTTTTCATTAAAATGTGATTTTCCCTCCATACTGGCAAGCAAAATGTTGACCTTTGGCTGCACAAAACATAAAAATTTCTCGTTGTAATCAGGGTAGAAAATAGTGTTTAGTGTGTTTTGTGGTTAAAAAGCTCTTCACATTCACTTATATTTTATTGTCATTATTTTCAGATGTTACACTTTAGCACCGTTTTCACTAAAATACACACATTGTGTGTAAGTTGATTTGTGGCCAAACACATTTAATTAGGATAAATTTGCATTTCACAACTATTTTCTTTCAGTATGAGAAGCTCTTCTAACCTTTAAATTATCTGGGAGGGTTTTGAAGATCACTTGTCTCAGGCATGAGCAAGACACACAGCAGGCTTGTCTGGGATGCTGGTATTGTGCTCAGGAAGGAAACCAATAAGAAAAATGCAGCCTGATAACTCTCTTCTGTTTTTGCCATATCACTACAATAACAAGAACATCAAGCCCCTGGTGAGATCCAGCTATGCAGCTGGCATCAAAATTCAAGGTTACCTGGCACTGAAACACTGTAGTTGCATATCAAAATATGTCTGTGGTTGTTTCAACAGTAAAAACAATTTGGTGCTTGGTGAGATGCCGAATTCTCAACTGCTCCACACCTGAATCTAGTGTTCTTCATGACTGTCTCTTCAGAGTCAAAATATCACTTTAAAAAATCTAATGGGATAGACAGTGGAGGAAGTGTGGATGGAAGTGACCAGAGCTGCTCAAGTTCACAGCCAAAGTAGGGAATGATTACAACAAAGAACTCAATGTACACACCCCCCATGGGCACGATGATGGTTCTGAAACAATTCAAGTCTGCATATATTTACAGGATTATGATAAGAAAACCATGAACAAATATTACATTCAACGCCTCAATATTTGACATGCATAAATAAAGGAGCATGTGGTAACACATGTTGTAATGAAATCTTGTTGAAATTATTTGACCTAATAAAAATATTTTTGTTCTTGTTCATAAAATTAAGTAAAATGGTATAGTGGCCAAATGAGTGAGTGATTAATTTAAAAATTTTTGACAATGGTTTTTTTTCTAACACTTTATAATTATTTGAACATGCAAAGATAGGACTCTGAGGCTGTTGCATGTATTATAATTTAAAGATGTTAGACCAGACAAGACTGCCAGACTTACTTATGTGGAAGAGAGCTGAAGCATCAGTAATTAAATTTACAAATCTGTGGAGGCAGTTGCATAATACTCATAGCAGATGGAAGGTGTCCTACATGTACACTTGTTTAATTATTCAGTATTTGTTTAATTATAATATTGAGTCACTGTATAAATTATCGACTGAATAAGTACATAGCAACTGTGCCAACAAATTGTCTAAAAAAGATGATAGGCAAATTTACATGCCAGTAGGCATGTTTCAGTGCTGAAGACTACATGTCTGATCAGTAGGTCCTTTCGCTTGATTTGTCCATCTAAAGCGATACACTATGTTTTATGATATTCGACAGCGTCTGTTTATAATACTATCAAAAAGAACTAGTGCTATCAATGTTGCATATATAAGAAGAGGGCCTGATCTGATTAATCTCACTTTCTTATATATCATGTGGATGACACAAAGTGCTGTAGACCAGGGCAAATAAAATAAAAAAATAAATAAAAATACAAAATTAAATAATGGTCATACACTAAAAACAAATAAGATCAATGTGTCGTGCTGGGTCGAAGGCCAGGGAATAAAAGTGAATTTTAAGAAGAGTTTTAAAACAAGCAAGTGTAGGAGCCTGTCTATTGTACAAAGGCAGGTTATTCCATAATTTTGCAGGGGAGGGGAGGGGAGACCCAGAGCAGGACACCAACCCACCACAGGCAATTTAGACACACCAACCAACCTAACCTGCATGTCTTTGGGAGGAAACCAGAGAACACCCACCAAGCACAGGGAGAACATGCAAACTCCACACACACAGACCCAAGGTGGGAATCAAACCCCAGGCCTGGAGGTGCACGGCGACAGTGCTTAACACCACACCACCATGCTGCTAGCGGGTAACGCAATTAATTTAAATAAGGGAGAGCAAGAGCATAGATTTAAAAACATTATAGATTTAAAAAGAAATAGAAGAATTTTAGAATAAACTCTAAAATGCACAGGCAGCCCGTGGAGTGAGGCCAGAATTGGAATAATATTTCTGTGCTCCAGTCAAAAGGCATGCAGCATCATATTGAACCAACTGGAGACGTGAGATAGAACATTGGCTAACTCCTACATAAAGTGCATTACAGTAATCCAGCTGAGATGTAATTAAGTTATTGTCTCAAACTGCTGCATGGACAGCAAGGGTCTTACTTTTGCCAAGCGTCTCAGACAAAAAAAGCTAGACTTCAACACAGCATCAATTTGGCTGTCCAGTTTAAAGTCGCTGTCCATTTTAAAGCCTAGATTATTAACAATGAGTCTAACATGTGATGCCAAGGGGCCTAGGTCAACCGTGTGAGACTTGCAGTAGCCACTGGGTCCAAACACCATCACCTCTGTCTTTATATCAATAAGAAGTAAGAAGTTTTGGCCCAGCCAAGCTTTAATGTCATAAAGACATGCAAGCATATTGTAATTAAAAAGAGCCTTCTTTGACTTTAAAGATATAAAATCTGCCAGTCATCTGCATAACAGTGAAAGCCAAACCCATGCCATTTGAAAATGGATCCCAGGGGGAGCAGATAAAAAGAAAAAAGCATAGGCCTTAGAACCAAACCCTGTGGAACCCCACACGACAGGGGGGCAGTGGAGGAGTCATAGCCAGCAAGGCCCACAGAAAACATTCTCTGCTACATATGACCTAAACCATACTAAAGCTGTGTCACGAATACCCACAAGTTCAGGCAGGCAAGTTATTAGAGTGTTGTGGTGAACTATACTCACTGTCCACTTTAAGAGACCCAGGAGGTGAGCCCTCAGCTGCACTAGCTGATCTCCATGCTTACTGCGCCATCGACAGCATCTGTGGCAGGATCGTTGAGCCAAAACTCGGTAGAGATGATGTGGAACTGCCGAGAGCAGCAGGGGCAACAAATACTGTCCTCCACAATCAAGCACAACCA
This sequence comes from Chitala chitala, assembly GCA_025773905.1. Lineage (NCBI taxonomy): Eukaryota > Metazoa > Chordata > Actinopteri > Osteoglossiformes > Notopteridae > Chitala > Chitala chitala. The sequence continues at coordinate 1,261,711 of JABJVR010000007.1, read as the reverse complement.
CATCTTTGGCAGGTGGTCAAAGGTCCAACAGTTTGGTGATCATACTCCAACAAGGACTTGATCTTTTGAGTGCAGAGAGTCAAAAACAACATACCTATCAACATGAGCAGAGACAGATGGCTGGCGAAACACACTGGCGCCATCTTGCCAGACATTGTCAAAGTCGCTCAAATCCTTACGATTGTTCATTTTTTCTGCTTCCTTTCTGCTTTACAGGATTTACAAGATCTGGTACTTATGGCTTTGTTCCAGATACCACTGCATACCTTCACAGGTCTAGTGGAGTCTGTCCCTCGATGGGTCAAGACTGTTTTAGTGGTGAAAGGGAGACCTACTTGATATTAGGCTGGTGGTCAAAATGTGCATTTACCAGTCTTACTCTGCTTTCTATTCAGCCAGTATTAATTCACATTTTGTGAGATGTTGATTAACAGGAGCAATTCTCACCATTCACAACCAGTTGTTTCTGTATTTGTGTCCTCTTGATTAGTCCTCCCCTCAGTTTACACACCTTACTTTTGTTCCCTGCCCAGTTGCCTTTGTTTTAGACCTTTTGGCTGTTTAACATCCCTAACTTTTTTCTAAACAATGTATTTTCGATTGTAATCTCTGTGAATTATCTGACACCATCACTTCCTGTATTAAACATAGCACTTTCCAGTGGAGTCCACATTGTTGTTTTGTGTTTCTTGCTCCTGCCTTCTGTTCCTTCCATGCCATGTTGTATCAGAAAGGCACAGTCACTTATCGGTTATCACTGTTGCCTCACAACTCCACTGATGAAGGTGCTGTGATACCACACAAAAGCTGATAGGATTCACATGAAAAGGTGTAGTTGTATTTCTCCAAATTTAAAATCTGAAAAAAATGTTCAGGCAATGGGGGTAAACAGTCAGAGTGACAAAAACATTAATCCAAGGCAGTATCAGAAATCATGTTCATACACAGGCTAAAGGCCACAAAGTTCAAAATATAAACAATGTGAAAAACTTAAAAACCAATCAAAAGTGTAAAAAAAAAAACAGCCAGCACTACAAAAAAACTGGAAGAATCAAATGTACTACAAAATGTTCAGAATTATTGAGATCCAATACATTGCAGCAACGGAAAAAAATAAAACTTAGGTACTAAGTATTGAATAATGCAATACAGATATAAATAGTACTTTTGTTATGAGGACTGCAAAAATGCGGGATTGTTAATAGGTACATGCTACTGTAAGTTTGTTAATGTTTGCTGATTGTGTCCAGATGTTACAGAGTGTTTGAATCCAGCTCTTGGCAGTGCGTGTTGCAACATAAGGTCAGAGACACAAAGAAGTTGGATCCCCTTGGGCAGAGTGGCATCTTTATTCAGAGCACAACAAGGGAATTCAGAATGCAATCCAGAAATCTTAGTCAGAGAAGCAGACAAGGGTCATGAATCTGGGAAGGTCCATCCATGATGCAGATTTAGGAGGAGATGAGAGGAGTTGCTAGGCATTGGGAATGACAAAAGATGAAGAGGGAAGAAAACACAAGACAGGTTAATCAGTCACTCAGTATCACACATAGAACTTAATACTTTATGATGGGCTATTTTCTGTGTTTGCCTTTTACATTCTAGGTTGAAAACAAGCTGCAGCTGGCCGCCACTAATGACTGGGCATGACAGTACCCCCCCTCCATGGGCAACCCCTGGCAACTGATGGGAATTCAGCCACCAAGATGCCGGTCCCAAGCCTGGAAAAATAAGGAGAGTTGCGTCAGGAAGGGCATCCAGTGTAAAACCTGTGCTAAATCAAATATGCGGTTCACAAGCAAATTTTTAATACCAAGTTGGTCAAGGCCCAGGTTACCAAGGACCACCATCAGTACTGTTGACCAAAAGAGTGCTGGTTGAAAGTGGGCTACTTTTGAGCAAAACAGGAGAAAGGAAGGCACATCCATAAGAAGCAGTAGAAGAGAAACCAAAAAACTGGAGGTGAAAGTAGGAACCATGAATGTAGGCACTATGACAGGTAAAAGGAGAGAGCTGGCTGACATGATGGAGCACAGAAAAGTAGATATATTGTGTGTCCAAGAGACATAGTGGAAGAGCAGTAAAGCCAGGAACATTGGAGGTGGGTTCACACTGTTCTACCATGGGGTGGATAGGAAAAGAAATGTTGTAGGGATAATCCTGAAGGAAGAGTACAGTAAGAGTGTACTGGAAGTGAAGAGAGTATCTGATAGGATGATTGGTGTGAAACTTGAAATTGAAGGGGTAATAATGTCATCAGTGCATATGCTCCACAAGTAGGATGTGAGATGGAAGAGAAAGAACATTTCTGGAGCGAGTTAGATGAAATGGTGGAGG
>JABJVR010000007.1:1234349-1252736 GCA_025773905.1 Chitala chitala | reverse complement strand
CCAGCATGGTGTACATCTGAATGCATCACAACTGAAACCAGCATGGTGTACATCTGACATAATCTCAACTGGAACCAGCATGATGTACATCTGAATCCATCTTAACTGGAACCAGCATGATGTACATCTGAATGCATCACAACTGAAACCAGCATGGTGTACATCTGAATGCATCACAACTGAAACCAGCATGGTGTACATCTGACATAATCTCAACTGGAACCAACATGATGTACATCTGAATCCATCACAACTGGAACCAGCATGGTGTACATCTGAATCCATCACAGCTGGAACCAGCATGGTGTACCTCTGACACAATCTCAACTGGAACTCTGGATGGTGTAGATATAACTCCATCACAACTGGAACCAGCATGGTGTACCTCTGACTCCTTCACAACTGAATTCACAGCTCAGCTTCCAACTGTATAATTCCTGTATCATGCTTTCAAGAAAATGTAAACTGTTCATTTCATTTAAAGAACAATATACACGTATATGTAAACATTTGGAAAGACAACAGTTCTAAGTATGGATTGATCATTCATTATGGTGAATGATCTGTGACCATTTCAGGTTAATGATGCATATTATCATACTGTTGGTGTTCCTTTATATTTTAATAATAATGTTAAATGTTAAGTGCTATAAGGTGATAAATTACAAAAAATGATAGAGTCCTTTTAATCTGGACAACATTGTCATAGTGCTTAATCTGGAAAATGTTTTGGACCCTGAAAATGAATACTATGACAATATATATCTTTATACGATTTGGCCAAGATTTTGGTGAAAATCAGATGGTGTATGCAACATTAAGAAATATTCACAACCAAGAACGTGAGATTTAGAGGCATTATATTTTACAGTATAAATTATACTTCTGTGTCTATTTAGTAGCCTACTAGTATGATCAGTTACAATTAGTACTATGTCTAAGACACACCAGCGATATCCAGTGTACACCTTTCATTTTATTTATATCTAATGTAATTTTAAAATAATATCCAACATGTGGCAACATTCTCAGAGAAGCAAAAAGAAGCAAAACAAAGTGGACGGTCCAAGTGCCTGACTTTCCAGTCATGTTAAACCCAAATAAACCAACTCTGTCTACTAGTCTGCCACATCTGTGTTACTCAAAACATTAAACAATGCCAGAAAGGTATAACAAGATCTATAATGCACTGCACTATCATTAAAATGCTCTGCATTGTCATCTTTTAAATATTAAATTTCATTGATTTATTCCTATATGAATTGATTTATTCCTGATGAATACATCTAATCTAGGAAAAACTGGTTTAACCTCTTTTGTATGTGAAATATTTGATAAGGCTGTCAGTTCCCTTCACGCTTTTCAGGAGTTCATAATCAAGATGTCGAATGACAGAGAAGGCTACTTCATACAATGTAAAAATTCTGCTCTGAAAACTACAAAGGAAATATGTCATCAAGATATCATTCCATTACTATGAAGAGGACTATTTATGAAGTTTGAAAACAAATACCTTAATACTCAGAGCCAAAGTATGCACCATGCACATTTACAAATGCTATAAACTGCATATACTGTGTTACATAACTAGAAACAAATGTTGTAGAGTGTCACAAACTTTTTTAATATCATGTATTAAAATCACCCTTGTCCACAAACCTGTATGGAATAAACTGTTGGAAAGATGAATCAATGGATACAGACATTTGGCATTCAATTATTTTTATATTTTTCTACTGATATAATAAAACAGTACTACAGCTGCAATTTTGTTGACAAATTTAAGATTTCTGGCAAACCTTCTTCATTTAATAAATATTAAAATATGCAGGAGGAGGAAGCAACTTGTCTTTACCCTAATATACACGTATATATTATTCAAAAGATTAATTTTACTCAGAAATAATATTCATGTACGTTTTGCATACAATGACATTTACTAATAGTTAAATACATATATATTCCGCACTTCTCACATTGTTTTGGCTGTTTCTTTAAACAAACATAAGTGTGTGAGTATGGTGAAAATTGTCGACACAATTACTAATTTGACTACTCTAGTAGAAGAGACAATTATATGTCTATGTACATCTGTGTAAATGTAGTTAAAGGAAAATAAAAAAAGAAAAAAAAAACGCATACCTTTGTTTTCTACTCCTGCTCAGGTTGTCAAGGTGTTCTCCAGGAACCGAAAATTCAGCTTCAACTGAGAGCGAACTGGATGTCCACAGAACCACAGTACGGCCAAGCACAGAAGGCGTTCAAGTCCTTCCACCGTCTTCGGTTGTCACGTAAAGGGATTTGTGATTTTCATATTGTAAAGGGACAGCAAATGGAACGGGAACTGTCATCTTCATGTAGCAACGGGATGATTTTGCTGTTTTATGTAGTGTAGAGACAAGCAAGTATTCACTTCGCCAACATTATCTGACGATTAAAAAGTTATCCTCAAAATTTCGCCTCCTGCTATATTAAAAAAAAAAAACAAAAAAAAAAAAAAACAAAAAAAAGGTGCAATGTCTCCAGAACAAGACATATTCAGCAAAATTGGTTATTTTCATAAACTGGCAGGAATTAAATTGGGGTATGAATTCTATATCATGCTTTAAATATCAATAAATATATTGAATGTTTTGTGCTGTTAATATCACTATTGGTAAATTATGTTTTTGAATAACTCAGAATAGAAAGGCGGTGTAGGGTTCTAGTATGCTGATATCCCCATGCGAACATTTTGGTTTCTCAGAACCGACTAGCAGTTTACCGTGGGAGGCAATTACTTCTGCAAACGGAGCTGACAAGCTGTATTTTATAATATATATAAGATACAGTTAGAGCGCACTATTACCGAGAGGTGTTAAAACGATATGTTCTGAGGTCATAAAAATATAAAATATTCTAATAATAGTAAGTAAATTTGGGACTAAATACGATTTGACTCCGCATTAAAAAATCGACACTTTTGTAGATGTTTGGGCGCTTGTTGGATTCGTTTAAACAAAACATGCTGCTCTTGGTCTGAGTGCTTCATGCATGTGCTTTAGGTGTATGTGGATTTCTAACGATTGATTTGAAACCTTCAGTTTTACAAAGTGCAGTGAGTTAGTCTTTATTGCATATCAGCAAAATCAACTGAGTCCTCCTTCATTCTATATGCATTACTTTAAAGTGACGGTAACTCTAAAGTGCGTTTGCATCGTTTCTAATGTTTAGGAAAATTGCAATACTTGTTGATGCGATTAAATATTATTCTACTTTGTCATTCTTTTTTAGCAATTTGTTATATTTTACGTTAGGCGCGAGGTTTGGCAATTCTAAGATTTGTTTATATATATTTGAAACCACGTACTAAAACAGAACTTTTCTCAAACATTTGACAGCTGTTAAGACATACAAACAACAAGACATTTTGTGCAATTTTTCCTGTGTGATTTATGGTAAAATAAACAGAGTATCATTCTGTTCTTGCGGTGATTCATGTTGTACCTAGTATAATAATGTTAGAATTATAACTAAACTGCAGTGTCTTGATCACACGTCTGTTTGGATGGATTTTGTGTTGGTACTCGGTTTCCCGTCCCCAAAGCTCGGGCTTTGTCTCTCCACGCCGCACAAGGACTCTGTCACCCCTTCCTCCATTTCCATGTACTCGGCTTTATCTCCTACAGAAGAAGGCGATTGAGATCCTTTAAATTTCTTTAGGAGGGTTGTAGGGAAATAAGGACATAGAGGCATGTCTTGTACTATTGGTGTTTGGTCTTCATTGTCGGTTTCTCTGTGGTAAAAATAATTAAAGTTCGACACAATGACTGGAACGGGCAAAGCGATTGTTAACACACCGGCTATGGCACAAAGTGAGCCCACTATTTTACCACCGACTGTTATTGGCTTCATGTCCCCATACCCCACCGTAGTCATGGTGACGACTGCCCACCAAAAAGCGTCGGGGATGCTGGTGAACTGGGACGTGGGCTCGTCCGCTTCGGCGAAATATACAGCACTAGAGAATAATATGACGCCGATAACAAGGAAGAAGATGAGCAGCGCCAGCTCCCTCATGCTGGCCCGCAGGGTATGGCCGAGGATCTGCAGACCCTTGGAGTGCCTGGAGAGCTTGAAGATGCGAAACACCCTGACAAGGCGAATTATTCTCAGAATTGCGAAGGTCATCGCTTGCTGGCCGTTGCCCTGCTGCTGGGCAAGGTCGGTGCCAAGAGTTATGAAATAAGGCAAAATGGACACAATGTCAATAGAGTTCATAATGTTTTTAAAGAAAGCAGCTTTGCTCGGGCTCGCAAAGAAACGAACTATAATCTCAAAAGAAAACCAAATAATGCACACCGTCTCCACAATGAAAAAAGGGTCGTTGAACGGCGTAAATCCATTGTCCGCACTTGTTGAACCATTACCAGCGCTGATTAAATCCTTTTCTTCCCTGAACTCTGGTAAAGTTTCCAAACAGAAAATAACAATAGATATAACAATAACTAAAACGGACACAACTGCAATTCCTCGGGCAGGGCTGGAGCTTTCTGGATATTCAAAAAGAAGCCAAATTTGACGCTTGAATTCGTCCTCCGGTAAAGGTTTCTCCTCCTCTTTCACGAAGCCTTCATCCTCCCGAAACTTGAGCATTGCATCATCACCGAGTTCATAGAACCGTACTTCCTCTGAAAAGATATCAAACGGTACATTGACAGGTCTCTTTAACCGCCCCCCTGACTGGTAATAATAAAGAATAGCATCGAAACTTGGTCGATTCCTGTCAAAAAAGTACTCGTTGCGTAAGGGATCAAAGTACCTAATTCGTTTGTCTGGGTCCCCCAAGAGTGTGTCAGGAAACTGAGTAAGAGTCTTCAGCTGCGTCTCAAACTTCAGACCAGACACGTTAATTACGACCCTCTCGCAACAGCCGTATTCACTGTAAACATTTTCATAGCTTGACCGTGGTCTTCTGTCAGTAAGAGAAACTGTCTCTTCTTCATCATCCATATTACAGTTTACACGTTTTTTATGATCTCTGTTCTTACTGCCGCCTCCTTCGTCGTCTTCGTCTTCTTCTTCGTCTTCTATCATAATTTCCTCCTCAGATCCAAGAAGCGCCAACTCCGAGTGGCGCAAATCCCCGCCGAGGGCTCGGCGGTTTCTCCTCCGCTCCTCTGTGCCCCGTCGCCTTTTCTTTTCTCGGTGAGATGCCTGTTGTGGCTCGTAGCGCCGCTGCTGAGGCTCGTGCAACGAGGAGGGGCACGAGGCGGTACCAATACCACTGTTGTTGGCATGAAGTGAGGAGGCGGCGCGAGACTGATGCTGTTGCTGGTTGTGGTTGTTGGGGTGATAGCTGGAGGACCCCCCTCCTTCTCCTGATACACCTTCAGCAGCTGTTGCCGCTGCTCGCGAGTGTGTCTGTTTCTCCCTCCCGCGCTCTCGCTCCCTTGCGCGCGCTTGGGCGTATCCGTAAGGCAGGTGGGTGCTGCACCCACTACTTTCGGCACCTACCATAGCGAACTCCATTTTGTTTTGCTTTTCTTGCTGGTGTATTCGACTGGATAAATAAATTTTGGATGGTCCAGCTACGCGTGTGGAAGTACTGATTTAGTGTGGGAAGACCCGATGGACTTCTGAGTAACACATTGTCAGAAGCATGCACCTCTTATTAGGTGCATGCAGTAGTCAGTTGCAGCAATTATTTTACACGCTTTTGTCTTACAGGTCCGGCTGCAATGCCATACTAGCAACATTTTTCTATAACTTGCTTAAAGACTCAGGTTCCAAGGTAAAGTTCCTCGAACAAGAGCTCAACCTGTCGACTGTTCATCTCTAGTGATTCTCAGTATTCATGAAAAATAACTTCATATCCTACTTTAGCTAAAACATTATTCTGAAAGCTGACCAAATATGCATAAATGTCAGTGTACAAAATCTTCATATTTTAATATGTGCATGTTTCAGGTGTAATCCACAGATATCCCCAGTGTCTTTCCAAAACCATTCCAAGAAGTCAAAGATTCATTATAGGTAAACTACGCTGAGTCCAGCATCCCATTCCAATAATACTTTTATGTCCATCACGTTGTTAACTCCCTGAAGATCCATGTACGTTGAAACTGAAGTAATTAATTGAAGAATTTTAGGATGGGCGGGGATTACTGGAAAGCTATGTCCAGTTTTGTGTGCAACATCTAAAACGAGAAAAATAAAAAACGTTACCAATGACAGTATTTTGTTTCTTTATAGTAGCTATTCTAAATTGCATTTCCTGTCACGCTAGGTGTGAAACTAATATTTGAATGAAAAACATGATAAAGATATTACGTAGTAGCTTCAGGAAATAGTGTTATTACATTTTGCAACAGAACCACTGCGTAAACCCAGATGGTCGCCGTCAATGCACGTTACAGCCCATCACTGTTGTAAAATATTCTATAGTGATCAGTTTATACATGCTACTTACATATCAAAAGGCCGAACTACCAATCGTCATCGAATTATCTTCTTTCCTTTCAAATGGATATCGTGCAGAAGATGAGCGAAGATGTCATGTTAAATTTGCACGATTTCCATTATATATACATCCGTCGGTTTATCATAATGATGGTAAAATACTTCACTTATTTTGTCTATAGCATTCAATCGTCTTCACTCCTTTCGATAAGATGTTATTGGCATGTAACATAAAAATAAAAATCGAAATTGAAAACCCAAAAATGGCTTTAAGGTTCGGACGCTTCTTCGAATGAATATTCGAAAAACTAAGCATGTGCAAGTGTAGAAAATTGAATCGACTAATGCTGGCTTTTTAATTTAGCCTCAAGGTGATGCAGCTGTTCGTAACGTAATTCAACAGGATCAATCATCACTTGCTCCTCACCTTGCAGAAACGAAATTCGCCACTGCATCCGTTCTTGCGCAAAAGATTTGTGGTCGTATGTTTATTTGCGGTTTAATCCACTTAACAGTAATCGTTCAGTTGTAAGGAGAAAAAGTTTTATCATTTAAACTGAATGGCGTATCTGTCCGCTGCTCGTCCCTACTCCCTGTTGTGGAACAGTACTGGGCATGTTTTGCTGCGCTTATCGGACTTACACCATCCCTCAGTGGCTGCTCTGTGACATTGCACTAGCGACGGTACTACTGCAGTCTCCAACTTAACCAAGCAAATAACTGTTGCCAATTAATTCAGTTCAATTTTGAGTTGTCATTGTATACTGAAACACTTTAGTAGTTTATAGCTGCTATATGTCTTTCACATAATCTTTACTGTAATTTTAAGCAACTATTTAACTTTCTGGTTGCTAGTATTGTCTGTTTAATTCTAAGTACTGGAGCAGACTTTTTATGCAGAGCATGGAATGAGATGGAACTGATTAATTAAGCAAATGTTGACAAAGACTGAGACAAAAAACGCCAGGTCATGGAGTTTGGCTCCCCACCTGGTTCTGCCCAAAGTGGCTGAATATAATGCTGTGAAATTTCAGTTGCTCCTGTGAGGAAGGGATTTAGAAAGATGTCTCATGATGGGAGTCACAGACCACAGTAATGTTTATAGTATTTGTTGGTCTTGTTATCTTTTCATCCTCTCTTATTCTGTTTTCATCAATCCATCTTTCTGCCTATATTAATTAGACAAAAGCTTATTGGTTTAATTCCTTTGAGATGCTGGTTGGGTGTACATGTAAACTAAGTTATCCTAAATGGATCAAGTAAAACAAAAGTGATATAAATAGGTAAAATGTAATTTGCTTCACAAATTATCATGACTACAATACTGAGCTAAAGACTGGAATCTGCAGCCCTGGGAGGTAATCAGTGTCTTGTGCTTGCTTCACTCCTAATAGATGACCTGTCTCACCCTAAGAAGTCGCTATGCTACCCCTGCTTTAACCACCTCTGATCTCAGTGTTCAGTATTTTATCCTATTTTAGACCATGGTGTAATGGACAAGGGGAATCCAATGGGTTTAAACCAGTGCTGCCAGTACCAGCATAACATACCAGACCAGCACTGGATGAAAACTCCAGTGAGCCTCTGGTTGTTCCATTTTGGGAGACACCCCTTCTAATATTATGTAATCAAATACCACTTTAAATATAACATTTTTGAAAATTTTTGCATTTTGCATTTTAATTTGAATTTTTGTATTTGACCTTTGTGGCCCTTGTTGTTTATGGCCACTGGTTGCATATGCAGCTCATCCTGATGGTACACAGCATTACAACAGACAAGCCACTTCCTGTTTTACACATTAGCTAATTTCACATATAAAGATGAGTTAATAGTTACTTCGAATATTAATAATATTTGTATTATTTGCTTTAACAATAAAAGTAGCAATGTTAGACTTGTACTACACTATTCTCCATACAAGCTTACCAGCAGTACTACGCACATCCTTTCAGTTATTTTATACCAATTGATGCCTTAAACTTAAAACAAAACCAAGAAATTGTTTTTGTTTATCCATTGAGATACTTAACTAAGGTGTCAGCCAATGTATTTTCATTAGAATTGATGGAAAGTATTAGTGTCATCAGCACAGGAATGGTAGTTGATAAGCACAGGAATGGTAGTTGATATTACATTTATGTATAACATCAACATTACCTAAAGTCAGTACGTAAAAGGAGAACAGTTCTGGGCCCAACTCAGATCTCTGTATTACTCCATATGTAAGTGGGGACACAGATGAAGGAGTACTACTGTTAGACAATTTATCATAGTAATAATTTCTCACATAAGAGGTAAACCACCTAAGAGCAGCTACACTAAGGCTAATTAGAACTTGAAGCTTGTTCACAAAAATGGAATGGTCATCTGTATCAGTTGCAGTGCTAAGTTTTAGATTAACTAGAGCAGTCATGTTCCCTGAATCAGATAGGATAGGACAGGATGTGGTTTTATTATTGTTTCAGCCATACACAGTTGGTACAGTACACAGTGAAATGAAACATCATTCCCTCAGGACACAGAATGCTACATAAGAACAACACAGAAGGACAACACAGAAAAACTGCTAATAAAATATACAGGGTTCAAAAAGGCAGCCAGTAGTAATAATTTGATTAACTGCCACCAGACTATGTAGCGCAAGCAGAACTAGTGCAAAACAAGATGTAAACATAGCACAGTAGCGCTTTTCAGACGCAGGTCAATGGAAAGCAAAGGGTTGACTGTGCTGTGTATGATAATCATAAAAGTGTAGCAGTGTGGTGGTGATGTGTGAGATCAGTCCAGCCCCTGAGAATTGAGGAGTCTATTTGCTTGGGGAAAGAAGCTGTTATAGTCTGGCCGTGAGGGCCCAGATGTTTTACTACTTTTGCCAGATAGCAGCAGAGTGAACAGATTATGTGATGGGTATGTAGGGGCACTCACTAGGGTAATGGTTTTACAGGTGCAGCATGAGGTGTACATGTCCTTGATTGAATAAAGACAGACCCCAATGATCTTCTCAGATGTTCTCACTATCTGCTGCAGGTCCAATATGGTGCAATTTCCAAACTAGGTAGTGATGCAGATGTACAGGATGCTCTCAATAGTCTCTCTGTAAAACATGGTGAGGATAGGTGGAGGGAGATGAACTTTCTTCAGCTTCCTCAGGAATGGAACTGGTGTTGAGGGATCAGGAGAGGTTCTCAGCCAGGTGGACACCAAGGAATTTGGTGTTATTTAAGTCTCCACAGAGGAGCCATTGATGATCAACATAAAATTGTTGTTTTGCACTGTCCTAAAGTCCACAACTATCTCTTTCATTTTATCCACCTACAGAGACAAGTTGTTGGTGCTGCATCAGCTTGTGAGTTGTTCCAACTCCTCTCCATAGGCTGACTCATTGTTGTTGCTGATAAAATCCACCACGGTCGTGTCATCAGTGAACTTGATGATGTGTTTCAAGCTGTGCATAACTACATAGTCATGAGTCAGAAGTATGAACAGCAGTGGACTGAGCACGCAACAATGTGCGGCTCCAGTGCTCAGTGTTGTGGTGCTGTAGAAGTTACTGCTGATCAGGACTGTCTATCGGTCAGGAAGTCCAGGATCCATTTGCAGAGGGAGGTGTTAAGGCCCAACAAGCTCAGCTTTCCATTCAGATGATGGGGAATTGTGGTGTTGAATGCTGAATTAAAGCCTTTGAACAACATTCAAACACAGGTGGGGGGAAGCAGGTTTCTGATGTGCATCATGGCCAGCATTTTGAAGCACTTCACAATGATAGATGTTAATAGAGACATGGGTCAGTAGTCAGTGAGGCAGGACACCGGAGACTTATTGGGTACAGGGACGATGGTTGTTGCCTTGAAGCACCTAAGGATGGTGAAGCTGCTAAGGGAGATGAAGATATGTGTGAGAACATCCACAAGCTGTCCTGCACATCCCCTGAGCACTCTGCCACGGATGTCTTCTGGTCCAGCAGCTTTCTGTGGGTTGACTCTGCATAATGTCCTCCTCACATCAGCTGTGGTAAGACATAACATCTGTTAATTGGGAGGAGGAGTGGTCTTCTTCATTGTCATGTCATTGTACACCTCAAACTGTGTGTAGAACTTGTTTAGCTTATCTGAAAAGGAAGAAGAAGAAAAAAAAAGAGAAGCGTCACTGTCACAGGCAGGTTATGACATCCTGTAATTGGTGATGGCATGGATACTCTTCCATAAGTGCCGCATGTCCCCACTGTCCTTGAAGTGGCTGTGGATTCTTTAGGCGTGTGCACTTCTCTGAAGCCAAGACAATTTTGCTCCTGCTGTTCTCAGAGCCACCTTGTCGCCTGCACTAAAGGCTTTGTCCCAGGTCCTCAACATTGTGCACACTTTTGCAGTCATCCACAGCTTCAGGTTGGGATGTGAGATGATAATCTTGGAGACGGTGACATAATCAATTCAGTTGTGGATGTAGCTTGTCACTGATGATGTGTACTCATCCAAGTTAATGCCTTTGGTTGCACCCTCCCTAAACATATGCCAATCAGTACTCTTAAAACAGTCCTGAAGAACAGAGAGCAGCAAAGTTGAAATCATTATGTCATTTACAACTCTATTCAAATCTGTTTTAGTCCTGTGACCTTGTTGGAAAGTGCACTGAAAGTTACCCAATAAACCGTTTGCTTCCAAGTGTTATTGAAGCTGTGTTGCAACAATTTTCTCTCACATTTTGGACAGAAATGGTACATCTTAAATACTGTTCGTCTATAATTAAGTTCCCAAAGATTCAAGTCAGGTTTTATAAGCAGTGCCCTAACAATCGCTTCTTTAAAATGGTTAGGAACAACAATTAAAGTCAGGGAGGTATGCATTATGTCTGAAGGTCCCACTAAAATGTCCAGTGCATCTTTAAGTTGTACTTCAATGGAGTCTAGTGGATAAGAGGTGGTCTTAGTTTTAATTATCATTAAACGTTGAACTGAGATCCTTTTGGTTGGGGGTAATAGTATTACGAGGTCAGCTTTAAATTCTGCCGTCAACACTGCAGACCTGAGTTTTCAATTATGAAATCGACATGTAACTGAGGTTTCATTTTAAATTAAAGCCTTTCCTTCAGTTCTTGTGTTAGTGCAATCTCATAGGTGTGGTTCTTGCAGCTCATAAACGTTGGTAGGTTATGATACTTTCTTACAACTGAAGATACTGAGAAAATTGTGCATTCATTTATTTACAGTAGTAAGACGATGCAAGTCCCATGCTGTTGTCACTCCATTGGCTCTGTGTTAAGTACAGAACTGATTTAAAAGATCTTCTACTGACATATAAGGCACTTAAAGGTCAAGCACCAGCATATGTAAGAGTTTATTAATACATATAAACCAAATTGTTCTTTACAATCCTAGACTACAGGCCTTCTTGCCATTTCACACACAAATAAAATTATTGGCATTACAGCAGTTAGCTACAGAGGCCCTAGATTAGTGGCACTTCTTGGCTGAATCTGTCTCAGTCTTCCCAACTGAAGACCTAGCTCTTTGAATTAGCCTTCCTAGACCATCTGCTGTAGCTAACTATAATCACTGCTCATGCTGCTGGACACACCCATGTATCCCCGTGCTCTGTGACTGCCAGTAAGTAAGTAAAATTTATTTATATAGCACCTTTCACAGACAAGGTCACAAAGTGCTTTACAATATATAATAAAATAAATATAGGCAATAAAACTTAAAATCAAAATTAAAACACAACAAAGATGCAACCATAGGAGCCTAGTCAGCTAAAAGCTTGTCTGAACAGAAGTGTTTACAGCTGCTTTTAAAAGAATCGGCAGAATCTGCCACACGAAGAGACAGGGGCAGGGCATTCCACAGTCTGGGAGCTACTGCCTGAAAAGAAAGATCCTCCCGAGTTTTAAAATGGGTTTTAGGGACCACAAGCAGATTTTGACCTGATGACCTCAAGGCTCTGGAGGAGCTGTAAGGGATCAACAGGTCAGAGATGTACTCAGGAGCTTGTGTTAGTGTTAGTCTGTGTTCTATATTAACCCTCACTGCCATTTTTCTCCCCACATATCCACTTGGTTCCCATCTGGGCTCCATCAGAGTGGGGTGGCATATTGTAGACGCCAAGTGTGCCAAGTGTAATCTGGTGGACGTGGCCTTTGCCCAAGGGATCCTGCAAGCCTACAGTGATTTACTCCTACATTTGACACAAGGAGGGACTTCACCCTGATTTTCAGAATTAGATAGTCCTTATATTATTTTGTATTACATAATGTTAGCATGCCTATGGAGATTGGGCAGCCAGTCAACCTTGGACCCCAAGAGGTATTTTTGTGCACACTATGAAGTTTTTGGTTCCTCTCCTTCAATGTCATTTGGCTTTAATTTTTTTAATAATTTAAATAATTACTTGATTTTTTATTTTAATATATAACATCACTTAAAAAGTACCCAATGCTTGTTTCTAGCTAAGGTCAGCGTGCATTTAAATTTAACCCAATAATATATATGATGAAGAAGGAAAGGCAAAAATGTTTACCCAGATTTTAAACAGAGGGGATGAACATGCTTTGTTGGATTCATACCGATTCTAACAATATGTCCTCCTGTCATTTTTGACTGCTCCCCCCAATCAAGGCAGGCTAAATACAGCCCTGGTTCTTACCACACAGTAAGAAAATGTCAATTTATTACTGTGCTGCACTTTCAATAGCTTCTGAGTGAACTTCGTACAGTTTTTTATACCATATATCACTGAAGAACACCTACATTAATGTTAATTAAAATAATTTTTCAGTTTTTCTAAAGTCACATTCGGTGTTCAGATAGATCTGTTGAAACCACTGAGGATGTGGCGAAGCAGTATAAACTGCCATGTGAATCAAACCAGTCAGCAGATAAACTGACTTACTTCTATCCATCTTATTAATTATTGTCTTGAAGGCTTCATACATGAGACATCTGGTATCAAATCACACAAAGTGTCCAAATAAGGCAGGCTATGTATTTAGATTTTCATAATTTTTACTCATTATTTACTTCATAATTCTCATTGCTCGGTGCAATGTGTATTTGTAATATAGTAATTCCAAACGTGGATGGGTTGCCTGGCCTGATTTGAAAGGTTTGATTTTGAGGTTTTGTGTACTTTCCACAACATACCCAGTGGGGGCAGAAGAGGGCGAGGAGGGCAGTCAAGGTTACAATGAGGTTCATGTAAGATAAAGGAGTGACCATTCACAATCAGAAACTATCAGGCAAATTTACAAATGAGTTGTTAAGAACTCAGAGGGAAATTTTATAAAAACTTCATACATTCTTGTGGAAGAAAAAATGTATGTAAAAAAATCAAGTTCTACAAGTTTGTAAAATTTTTCTAAAACTTTTAACTATAAATTGAGTTATGTCATCGTACAGGGTTATAAATCCCACCTTTGTAGAAATTTTTGGGTATGTGCACACTTTAGAAAACACCCCATTTCCACCCAGGAAATGCCCTCAACTTGCAATACAAACTACAAGTTAACCATATGTATGTATGTATACACCCGCAAACACTAGCCCCAAACGCACATCCATCACATGTGGCTGCCTTTAAAGCTACAAAAAAGTACCGAAGTACTTTTAGTTAAAATCAGTTAAATATCAGATAATCAGTTAAAATATATACTGTTGTTTTTTACATTCTTTCTCACAGCAAGGTCAGCCAGTTTACAATTTAGGTTATATGTATACCAATATTGAGTAGGTCCCCCTTTGCTGCCGAAACAGTTCTGACTTTTCGAGGCATAGACTCCACTAGACCTCAGAAGGTATGCTGTAGTACCTGGCACCTGGCACCAAGCCATCAGTAGCAGATCCTTAAAGTCCTGTAGGGAGCAAGGTAGAGCCTTCATGGATCAGAATTATTTTTCCAGCACATCCCACAGTTGGATTGAGATCTGGAGAATCTAGAGGTCAAGTCAACACCACAAACTCGTTGTTGTGTCCCTCAAATCATTTTTGAATGATGTGTGGCAGTGTGGCAGGGCATATTATTCTTCTGACACAGGCCACTGCTATCAGGGAACACCATTTCCATAAAGGAGTGTACTTGGTCAGCAATAATGTTTAGATATGTGGTACATGTCAAAGTAGCATTCACATGAATGACAGGAACAAAGTTTCCCAGAAGAACATTGCCCAGAGCATCGCACTGCCTGCACCGGCTTGCCTTCTATCCATAGTGCATCCAGGTGTCATCTCCTCCCCAGGTAAGTGATACACACACACCCGGCCATCCACTTGATGTAAGAGAAAACATGATTCATCAGACCAGACCACCTTCTTCCATTGCTCCGTGGTCCAGTTCTGATGCTCATGTGACCATTTGTGCCCATTGTAGGTGCTTTTGCTGGTGGACATGGGTCAGCATGGGCACCCTGATTGGTCTGCATCTACACAGCCACATACAAAACAAACTGCAATGCACTGTGGGGTCTGACACCTTTCTATCAGAATTGGCATTGACGTTTTCAGCAATTTCAGCTACAGTAGCTCTTCTATTGGATCGGGCTGCATGGGCCAGCCTTCACTACCCACCTGCATCAGTGAGGTTTGGCCACCCATGATCTTGTTGCCGGTTCACCAGTTTTCCTTCCTTGGACCACTTTTTGTAGGTCCTGACCACTGCAGACCAGGAACATCCCACAAGAGCTGCAGTTTTGGAGCTGCTCTGACCCAGTCGTGTAGCCATCACAATTTGGCCCTCGTCAAACTCACTCAAATCCCTATGCTTGCCTGTTTTTCTGCTTCAAACACAATAACTTCAGGGACAAAATGTTATAAAATGCTAATATATCCCACCCACTTCCAGGTGCCATTGCAACAAGATAATCCATGTTATTCACTTCATCAGTGTGTGTGTGTGTGTGTGTGTGTGTGTGTGTGTGTGTGTGTGTGTGTGTGTGTGTATACACACAATTACATTTCATCTCCTATAACTCAATATGCTTGCTTATATTGCATGTTGTCCCACGTTACCAGCAAAACAACGCTGAGGTAACTTGAAAATTATATCAACTAAATGTCATGTTTATTCAATTCAATTGTAGTGTATTTGCATCTGTTTGTACATATCAGTCAATGTGTCACAGAACTATTTTTTCCAATAATAGTTTATACCATGTAGAGTTTCTTTATAGACTGTCTTCTGATATAAGTGGCAGAATAAGTGCTCTCAACAATATTTAAATGACCACACACAGTATATGTATCCCTTCGCAATAACCATCTATGTAGACCCCCTCTTTATGACACTTGGCACCTGTAACTGAATAGGTTCAATGTCAATTTGAAGTTCTCTCAGCCTTGTGTTTCTGGTAACATGTAGGAGTTTTGGCCTTGCACTACTGATCTCTCCTACACAAAGAAAAGGGGGAGAGTAGGAAAAAGAAAACCATTTATGCTTAGGAAGATTAGGAAGACATCATCTGTATTGTCATGGCAACATTCCATATAAGAATTTTGTCTGGCCACAAAGAAAAGACCTAATTGGCTAAAAGATGATTTGGGTCTTCCCTCGTTTAGCTGTGAGTCAGAAGATAGGATATAAACCCAGGTTGGAGGGCACTGGAGGCGCCTGTAGGAACCTGAAAGGTAAGGGCACTGCTGCGAACAGCAGAGTTTTTTGTCCTGCAGAGAGCTGCGTCTACATACTGGTATTTTCTAATCGTTCTTTATCTAATGTTTTCACTGTTGCTGCTTGGTAGAACATCATGTGTTATTGTTTAAATGATTCCTGTGTTAAACGTTATATTATGTATATTGTTTGTATTTTATATAATGGGCTTAATGGGTATAACATCAGGCTGGGATGCAGAAGCCTCCCAGTTTGAATCCCAGCCCAGCTGCCAGGTGTGTCTTTGAGCAAAACACTCAAACCCTAGCTCCCTGGGTGCCACGTGTTGGGTTAAATGCAGTGAACCAATTTTGCTGTAACGTGGATGTGAAATTTTGTAAGTCACTTTGGATAAAAGTGTCTAATAAAGGTAATTGTATTTTATATTATATAAAATGTAATAAATTTCACTATTAAATTTCCATGTGTGAGAAGTAGCTTGACCCTTTTCACTGAAAATTCAGTTAGGAAGGGAGTTTTAGTCTTTAATAATGGAATAAGGTTTTTTGGCTTATACTTAAATTTATAAGTAAATTTGGAAAAAATAAATAAAAGGAATCAGAGTATGTTATTGCATGCACAATGTAGTAAACCGATTTCCATTCCACAAACTGTTGACTAAACTACAGTATGAGTGAACAGATCATCTCTTCCTACAGTGGACGTTTGATCATGGCTGACAAAACCTTGTTCACCATCGCCATCGCTCAAGAACCCAAAATGGCTTGGATGTTACTACTTCTAGTGACAATGTGCTGGCCATTGGTAGGAGGCAGCCCCCACTGCAAGCTGACCAACATCTCCATACCGTTAGAGAGAGAGGATTGTGGAACGTGCATCACCATTAACGTACCTTCTTGTCAGGGCTTCTGCTTCACCCAGGTACTATTACTCGTATCCTGATATGACGACAGTTAGCCAATTCTAGCCAATGTGGTTCAGTGCCTTTTCACAGTCAAGTGTTTGCATTCAGTGCACAGTGATCCTTCAAAGCACACACAAAGCAGAAACGCATCGGCTGCTTTTCCTCCTAGCATGCCCATCCATCTCATGGTCGTATTCATTTCAGACAATGTGTGTAAAGATGTGTGTAATTCTCCTAATAATTAACTACAGGATGGTACAGAATTACTTTTTGTTTTATTAATCGAGGAAACAAGATAGGCTGACGACACAGTACATAACAAAAGAAAGCATTGTTGTGACAACAAATGTGACTGTGACAGTATATGTTTTTGTGGTATTATTCTGTGGGGGGCGCTTATGACAGGACCCTGTGTACAAGAGCTCCCTGGCCCCATACATTCAGCACACCTGCAGCTTCAAGGACATGACCTACAAGACCATAGAGCTGCTGGACTGTCCCAATGGAGTGAACCCCAGTGTGACCTATCCAGTTCCTCTCAGCTGCGAGTGCCACCAGTGCAACACAGACAGCACGGACTGTGGTGCCTTAAACGCAGAGGTGCTGGACTGCCTGTCCAACTAAAGCTTCTCCAGATAACAGAGGAAGACACAGAAAGAGGGAAACACCAAAACGGCAGACTCCTGCCATTTACAAACAGTAAATGACCTTCATATGCATCCTTACTTCTAGCTGTAACTTTACTAAACTACACTTACTATTGCAGTCTTGTGTTCACTGCTTTTTAAATAATACATCATACAATAAAAGTTACATTGCATGGCCTTTCATCTTGCTTTAAATAATGTAACAAGTAGCTCAGTCACAAAAATGTATTAACAAAGAGCTGTCAAGCACCTGCAATCTACTTCTCATCCTGCAGCAAAGTCAGTACCTTGGTGAGAGAATGAGTTAATGCGGCACAGAAAGGAGATGCAGTTTCAATAAAGTAACCTCATTCAGTTAAATACTCTGTCTAGGAGAAAGGGGTCAGAGGCAGCTGGGTCACTGGCATGACAATGACCATGAACCACAAGGTGTTATAGTCTCATGGAGAATTTAGCTTCAATTCTCACGTTTCCTTCTGCTTGTAATGGAGAAAAGTAAATCCTACTGAAGCCAGTGGGACATTAAATCTATCTGATTTCATGTCAGAGGAAACACCAGAAATTTATAGTAACACTGAAGATACAAACATTAATGTAGTCTGTTAGTGACAATTATGATCATGGATGTATTTATTTCTGAAATTAAAATAATAGGAAATGCATAATGGGCGGCACGGTGGTGTGGTGGTTAGCACTGTTGCCGCGCACCTCCAGGCCTGGGGCTCAATTCCCACCTTGGGTCTGTGTGCGTGGAGTTTGCATGTTCTCCCTGTGTTTGGTGGGTTTTCTCCGGGTGCTCTGG
>JABJVR010000007.1:1208282-1234249 GCA_025773905.1 Chitala chitala | reverse complement strand
GTTTGTTGTTAATGTGAATGCTTTTGTGTAAGGTAGAAGATTTCAGTGAAGAGTAAAAATTTATGCTACAGGGAGCCAGATTTGCTCGAGGGCCTCACAGACCATTGGGCCAGCCGTGGGTGGATGAATGAGTGTCAATAACAGACACCATCTGTCTGTCAGTCTGCCCCCTGTCCCCAGTGCTACCCCCTTTCCACAGTTATATGTTGATTTACAGCTGGTTTGCAGACACAAAGCATGCACGGGCTATGCTAAGCAGCAGTGCGCATAGGGAGTCTACAGCATCATAACTGTGCACACAGGGAGTCTACAGCATCATAACTGTGCACACAGGGAGTCTACAGCATCATAACTGTGCACACAGGGAATCTACAGCATGTGTGCGTGCATGCATGTTATGTCTTCGTATAGGTGTTAATACCTTAAGTTGTCCTGTGTGTGTGTGTGTGTGTGTGTGCGTGTGCATGTGTGTGTTTGTGCGTGCGTGCGTGCATGTGTGCATGTATCTGTTATTACCTGAGGTTGTTCTCTGTTCCCTACCCTTAGGCAGCCTAGCAGTGACAGTGTGGCCCAGACACCTCGTCTGCTGCGACGTTATCCATTGGAAGACCACCCAGACTTCCCCCTGCCTCCTGACGTGGTCTTCTTCTGCCAGCCAGAGGGATGTCTGAGTGTGCGGCAGAAGCGCATGAGCCTGCGGGATGACACCTCCTTTGTCTTCACACTCACTGACAAGGACTCGGGTGTAACACGCTATGGCATCTGTGTCAACTTCTACCGTTCCTTCCAGAGACGGTTGGTCAGAGCAGAGAGGCCTCACAAGGCATCAGCCACCTCGGCTGCTGCCCCCCCAGCCAAGCAAAGTAGTGCCCACGAAGAAGCTGCCAGCGAGAGCTCTGAAAGCGGCTCGTCCTTGCCGCCACCAGGCAGCGACACAGCGCCAGACACGGGCAGGTCGCCACGAGCCAAGCGCAGTGGGAGACCAGCCCCACGGACCCGCAACACCACGCTGACCTCGCTGTGCATCGTTAGCCACTACCCTTTCTTCTCCACCTTCAGAGAGTGTCTCTACATCCTGAAGAGGCTGGTGGATTGCTGCAGTGATGGGCTCACACAGAAGGCTGGCATACCCAAGGCAGTACAGAGGTGAGTCTCTCTGAGGCTTCCTTCTCCTTGGTTTTTGTTTGCTTATTGGTTCCTAGTACTTTCAGTTAATAGCTCTGCAATACGTTTAAAGGTTTAGTGCTTGTGTCAACAGCTGTTATTGTCTTTGTTTTATATTTATTATGTCAGTTTTCTGTTTGTGACTTTTTATGATGATGAAATTAGTATCAGTGTTTATGTCTGTGGTTTCTAAGACAACAAAACATTGATGTGTGAATGTGGTGATGTTTATTATAAAGGAAGTGAGCTAAAATCCTTTGAAGTTAAAATTGATTCCTATATAAATTACAAGACATTAATTCTTGTATGTGTGTTTCCATGTCTGGTTCCCTCAGGTTTTGTTGTAAAGATCAGTGCCTACACCATGTGCCTGGTAGTGTGGCAGTTAGCACGGTGTTACATCACTCTGCCTCTTGCGGGGTGTAAGGAGAGATTTGCACTACGACCCAAAGCGTGGCAGGTGTATATCACTGGCTAACCAGACTTTTGCTACCATGCAATATAGAGAGCGAATGCTGTGCAGTGGATGTTTAGTAAATGGCTGGATGTCTGGATTCAGAACATCAGTATGGTGTCAGCCTTTTTGAGTGAAGGATGACTGTGCAATATCAGGATTGCTCTGGGAATATGTGATGCTTTCTCTGCTTGCAGATGAAAATGATAATTTACTTTTGAACTCCATGTATCATTTTTTCTGTTATTGTAGTTTCCTCATGTCAGCGTATAGACAGGAGAGAAGAGTTATAATTTAGAAGTACTTGTAAAAATAGAACAGGAAGTATCTTCTCTTAGGGCTGATGTAGGCCCTCTCCTTTTAACCACACATTCAGTACATCCAACTATAATTGTAGTGGTCTTGCTCTATGGCAGTCAACATGTGTAATATTCTAATCATGCTGGTCTTATTGCAAATGAAAGATGCCCTCAAACAAAGATGGTCACTTTGCACATGAGCAGTGTGACCTCTGACTGCTCTGTCCGATGAGACTGGAGCACAGAGTACCGGTATTATCAATACATTGATTACATTTATTTATTTGAATTGCTAATGGCCATTATTGATTAGAAGGGGTTGATTTTAGAAGTTAGCATTGATATATCATAGAGAGAATAAACAGACCAAATGTCAGATGGATTGCCTGTGTGAAACTGCCATGTAGAAAAATTAAAATATCTGGAGTTTTGTTTTGAAAATGAAGCTATTTCCCAGCCAGAAACATGGTAAGTGCTGCATGGAGCTGTTGTGTAAGGAGGATTAATGCCAATTTTGCCAAATCCTGTCTTTCACTGCGCCATTTGTCATGTCAGGCCTACAATTTCTTTTGCCAGCTGTCCTGAGTCCCATCAGCATTCTGGTTTTTCCTCCGTAATCTCTGTCCTTCACAGTGTGTCATGCACGGTGCGTGTAGCACAACCCCTGTTACACTTTCTGTTCACTGGCTGTCCAGTATCGCTGTCAGCTTTCTCTGTCTCAGCTCTGTCCCGGCATCTATGACATTAGTAGTTAGTTTTTAGTTATCTAATTGTGAGAAGAGAGCCAGCCATAATTACACAATGCTATTGAACAGGAGGCTGAGACAGGCTTTGTGACAAATTGAGAACACTGACGGTACCAGTAGACGTACAGAACAGTAAGGAAAAGTTGTGTATTTATCATTTTGTCTTAATATACACATAACCAGTAGAACTCATATGTACTTGTATGTAACTCATATGTAATGACAGTTGAACTTTTAGCCTATCACAGTGTTTTGAGGCACAGCACATTTTTACATTAAAAAAATCATAAGTCACATCAAAATTTTTTCAAAATGACACTGTAACCTAACACTATAACCTAGTATAGACAAATTAACTTGTTGTAAATTAATCTCTCAATTTGTTTATACTCACTAGGTGTGAAACCTGGGCCTGCTTAGATTAACACAAAGCTGATATCCTGGCAGGAATTTCTCTGATGGCATCTCCATCCACAAAACACACATTGGCCAAGATTTGAGAATGTCCACTGATATCTGTGGACTAATGAAGTTGCAATGCAAATTTCCCACTAATGCATATCTTTTCCAAAACAACACTTTCAGTGTCTGCAGACATGTGATCAATACGTCTGGCTGTTGTGTTATCTGAGAGATGAACTTTAGCTATTTCCTTACTTGTGTCAGGGCCGAGCATCTCGTTGACAGTGGCTTTGCAGGTAGGTGTTAGGTGGTATTAATGTTTTTTTGGTTTGGCTACTCAGCAGCAACTAGGTGTCTGGGTTTTTTTTTTTCTTCTTCCCCATTAAAGTTGCCTGTTTCTCAGTGTGTTCACACAGGTGTACAAAATACTCTGCTTTCTTGTTTGGAAGTGACGTGTGTTTTGTTTGGAGATGGTATTTAAGCATGCTTGGGACCATGGCACTGTTGGATAGCCTTTTCGCCACGCACCAAGCATAAAGGAGTCGGTGCAGTGGAGATCCCTGGTAAAAGTAAATCCAAACGAAAGATCACTTTCACTGTATTGCCTCAAAACAGCCGTTTTTACTTTCTTTTGGCCACTAGTCATACTAGGGCCTTTATCTGGGTCAGAATTTTGTCCAGGGGCCGGTTCGGAGTTTACACTTTTCAAATATTTATCCATTGCCATCACTGCTATGTGCCGCACACGTCATTAAATCTGTTGTCATGAATTATGAAGGTCATTATTGCGCTGCCTACTGCCACCCACTGGTGTGGAGGAGTATTTCCAGTACTCTGCCAGTCACTACAGTGCAGGCACAGGCACTCGACAATGGCAAATTATTTCCAGTAACTAAATAATTTTTTTGGACCAATTAAGTGTAATGGGTAATTTCCCATGGCACACATGACGATCTCTGATGGCACACTTGTGTGCCATGGCACAGTGGCTGAAAATCACTGGCCTATCAGAACATTTTGTACAGACTGGGTGCAGATTTGTGTTTCAGCTTTTTACTCTGAAGATAGTGTTGAAATTAGCATTCTCGGGGAATGTATTGTGCTTCCAGTTTATTTCTGTTAATGCTTAAAAACAATTTAAGAATGAATAGACAGGAATAGCAGTGGGAGCATCAGCAAGTGGCATAGAGATTGTATTAAAGGATGAATGATGTCATAGAGTAACTGTTATTTTAAAAACAGGTTTAAGGTAAGCTTGCTTATGATGAGGGTTTAGAGAAGCGAACACGTTCCTGTTTTCCATATGGCTGGTGGGAGTACTGCGTTCTGTTCGTGGAGGAACTGCCGTGCCCTGAGGCACCTACCTACAGAATGAGCAGATTTACAGAGCCACACTCTGGGCATGGGCAGGGCTTTATGCTCACTCACGTTTTTAAGTGGTAACACTAATGTGAGTAGGATAGAAACAGCAGTAGCACACAGAAAAAATTATTGCCATAATGAAGAATTGGGGGGTGGGGTTTGTAATAAAACCTTTGCCAAGCAGGGGGGTGGATACAGAATTTTTTATGGAGGAGCCGTGCTGGGGCACAGACCCTGAGGAGGGTGGCCACTCGTGATCAACATGTGTCATACTGTATATGTACCATATGTGCCAACACGGTTACATATATAGTACGTGGGTTAAGCACAAGTTCAGTTGTGCTTGTGTGTGATGCTTTTCCTCTTAAAGGGCATTTCACAAAAGCACTGTAAAGCATACAGTATAGTTTAACTTCAGTTGTAAATAGATACATTTTAACAGTCAAAAACACCAAGAATGTAAAACTGTGCCTTATAGGTTTGGACTTTGTGTATTTCTCTTTAATATAATTCCAATATTTATTTGAAAAGTACATATTCACAGATGTTAAGCTACATTAAACATTCCAGGTACCCAGTGTTACCCATGTGTTACCACACACACACACACACACACACACACACACACACACACACACACACACACACACACACACATACAGAAACATTAATGAACATTTTTACTTTGAGGTTGAAGATTGGTATGTTGTGCAGTAGATGTGTCCAGATTTGACTGTATGTTCCTGCTTGATCTGTACTGACTTGCTCAGTGGATGTTGGTGGGTTTTGCTGTTTACTGTAACTCCTGTCTGTCTGAGTCTGTGCTGCTGCTGCTGTTCGTTTTTTCTTTGTTATGAAGCAGCTCTGTGTTGTGTGTTCTTTAAATTGGCCCTGGGTTCTTCTCTCGTAGATCTGTCCCTACAGTGTGTAAATATTCTTGGTCTTTCAGTGACAATCAAACTGCAACACTCATCGTCTTTTGCAGTAATAGGCTGGTAAATTAGCAATAAGTTAAGTTTGGTTATTCATGAAAAAACATGCAGATTAAAAAAAAAAACCTTTAAGATATATCAAACTGCACACCATCTTTAATATAACAAGCTCGCCAAGTATTATTCATGTGCAGAATAGCAAGCCGACAGTTATCTTGTTGACTGTTTAACGTGTATGCACGGTCAAACTGGGAAAAAAATCTCCAGGTTACTCTTTTTTTAGCACGAGCCGCTAACATAACCATTGTTAACTGGCTGGTATTCAAGCATTTTTTTTTTAAAGAAAGCTGTTCTTTCTGGCTCAACTTAGAAGCTCACAACCTGCCTTCAGGAATAACAGTGCTCATAACAGATTCGATAGGTAGACAGCAAAAACACCAATTACCAGTCATCTACTAGGGGTGCCAGCGTGGTGGCCATCCAAATTATATAAAGGGTTCCAGTTCCCTGTCAATTCATTCAAGGGATTACCTACTGTATAGTGATTGTACATGTGTGAATGCATCCATTTTTTTCATTCCCACAAAATATTTTTTACTAGCAAATGCGATGAAAACTGTCAACTTGTACTCAAAAACAATCACGGCTTTACATCTACAGCGCAGAGGCCCAGTGTAGAAGTATGGCTCTGAAGGTGAATCTGTAGAAAAGGGGGCTACTGGCTACTTCAGGGGTTCACATTCCTGTACCCTACTGTTAACTACCTCATTTTGATGTTTGGATTAGGAGTGGCACAACTCTGCATCTTAAGAAATGAGTGTGTATGTGGAGAAAAGCTTCAACTGTTAGAGTAAATTTGTTCCACCCCAGCTACCTCCCTACACACACACACACACACACACACACACACACACACACACACACACGCACGCACGCACACACCAAGCTTGTAAATGTTAACTGTGTCAGCTGACTCTTGCACTGTACCCCCCATCATGGCCCCCACAGACATGCACCTGTTAATGTTCCAGGCTCCACCCCAAGCAGCTGCTCTGTGGGAGTGACTAGTGCAGTTGAATGCCCAGGCTGCTGGCCCACAGTCAGAGGTCACATGGACCGATTGTCCTCACTGGTGTCTTCAGTGGGCTTCAGATGGCTTTATGGGTCTGAATGCTTAGTGCAATAGCAGCGCATGTGAATCTTGCTGTGCATCATAAAGCTGAAATTAAGAGCCATATGCAAGCAGATACAGGGCATAATATTTCATCTTTGTCTGTGTGTCCTCGAAGTCACAGATTTAGGTAACTTAATAAGACCAGTAGAGTTGAGAGTTTAGTAGTTCATACTGGAGAGTAATCATAGTTGAGACTTTTTCAGTATACTTTCAGTTTCCTTTATTGAGAATAAGTAATGGGGGGAGGTCTCTACTTTCCTTTTTGTGTTTACATGTGGATGTGCTTCTTGCTACGTGTTTGAGTGCTTTGTCACTAACATGTCACTCCATGGCCTGTGCAGGGACACCATGTGGCATGTGTTCACTGGGGCTCTGTCTGTGGAGGAGAAGGGAAGCCTGCTCCTACAGGAGCTGCGGGACATCGAGACCTGGGTGTACCGACTGCTCCGTTCGCCTGTGCCCACTGCTGGCCAGCAGCGTGTGGATGTGGAGGTCCTGCCCCGTGACATGCATCCTGCCCTCACCTTTGCCCTCCCTGACTCCTCCCGCTTCTCAATGGTGGACTTCCCATTACACCTTCCTCTGGAACTGCTTGGCGTGGACGCCTGTCTGCAGGTGCTCACCTGCATCTTGCTGGAGCACAAGGTACTCCTGATCTTAAAACCTTATGACTTTTCTCTCTTTTCCTTTAAAAAATAGAAAAAGAGAAAAATCAGTAGCAATATCATGAATAGTGATTCAAACCCAAATATCGTGGTATAATATTTTTGAACCAATTGCCCAGCCTACCTTGCAGGGTTTTAACATGGCACCCTTTTTAATGTCCTTTGTCAAACAGACATTGTTGTAAAGGCTTTTTTTTAGCTGGGGTTTGTGGATACGTTTCAAGGGGTGTATGGATTTGAATGGAAAAACGTTTATTTTCCTTTTTTTAAACTGATTTCTAATGTTTATTTTATGCATTTGAAAACATTATTCTGAGAAGGAGAGTTCATCAAATTCCCAAAGGTATTTATGGCACAGAAAAAAAGGTTAAAACATAAAAGGTCGAAAACCTGCTTTGAAATGTGGAGAATATAAGAGCTTCAGAAATGCTGGGCAATATAATATAGTGACAATTACACTGTAATTATAATAGCTTAGGTCTCCGAGCAGCTTTACAGGGCACTGTGTAAGTGAAGTGGCTCTTGGCTTTTGGACGATTGAAAGGGCTGCTGTTCGTCTTGCTGTGTCCTCCTCAGGTGGTCCTCCAGTCTCGGGACTACAACGCCTTGTCCATGAGCGTTATGGCATTTGTGGCCATGATTTACCCCCTGGAGTACATGTTCCCTGTTATCCCTCTGCTGCCCACCTGCATGGCGTCAGCAGAACAGGTACATCGTACACCACGTTCAGTAGCCCACATTCAGCCCGTACCATGGTCAGTTGTACAGGAGGGTGTATACAGAGTGCGCTGTGTGCAGAAGATGTGCTTTTTACATAAAACCGAGTATTCTTGGTTATATGACACTCCTCTACAAATCAGATTAGTGCCACTGCCTGCCTGTGTAAAGTAGCAGGCCTACAGCCATTTAACTGCAGTTGTTTCTCACCCCCCAGCTACTGCTCGCCCCCACTCCGTACATCATTGGCGTCCCAGCCAGTTTCTTCCTGTATAAATCAGATTTCAAGATACCAGATGACGTGTGGTTGGTGGATCTCGATTGTAACAAGGTCAGAGCTCTCTGTCACTGTCTCACGATGTTTCCGCTGTGTTCTCTCTTTTCCCTGTCCGGGTTTATTTTGTGCTCTCTGTGTTGTGACCATGTCAGTCCCCCCCCCACCCCCCAGTAGATAATGCAGGAGCAAATAAGGCACACTAATGATAACTCTGAGGCATACATTGTAATTTAGCTGCCATTTCAGAAGAGCTGCCATTAGGCTGACCTCAGCAACAGTGGGTGTAACATGTAAATCCATGGTAGCCGGACGTGCCTGCTATGTGCCCAACAGGTCATTGTGCCCTGCAGTGCTGAATCTCTGCCCCCACTACCCGAACCTGAGGCCACAGAGCTGAAGAAACACTTAAAACAGGTAATTCTCAGGTTGCTGTTTTCACATTTCCGGTATTTCTGCTGTGTAATGTCTGAGATATCTGTAGCAGTTGTGCGTGTTGCTTCACTGGTGTAATACTGAGCTAAATGTTCATACATAGCCGATGTAAATGAAGTCCCTTTTCACAGCAGAACTTGTGTAGCAGTCAAGGAGAAGGGCTTTTTCTCAGTACAAACACTCAGCGTGAGCTAGGCACCCAGCTGCCTTCTCACTGCAGAGGAGGATAAGTGAAGTGCATTTAAAAGTTACCATAGCCACTTCTATAATTGGATTTTGCCACCAAGGACAAAAGTGACATTATTGGTGCATCATTTAAATGATGACTTGCAGCACTGCACCTCTCAGAACGTAAATCCAGTGTTTCCTGCAGTGCTTCAAGTGACAGCCCTGATGGTGTGTAGCCTGAAAGACATGCTCACCACACGTCTACCCAGTTCCTGCTCTCCTGACTAACTTATTTTTTAAGACAAAAAGAATCTGAGCTCTACTGACTGTCCTTGCTTTTCTTTTTTGTGATTTTTACCTGTCGCAGCTCTTGCAGGTAAAGCAATTACTGTCAGAGACTGGACTTGCATCTGGCTCTGATTTCAGTAACCCTTTCAGACCACTAAGTAACTGACCTGCTGGCCTTCCCAAAAGCTGCTCTAGGAGACCTCATTCATATATCAGTTCAGTCAGCTGCTCTCTGTCAACCTGTTCCAAGTCAAGATGAGATTATGACACATTTATATTTTTTCTAAATAAAACTTTAATGCTGTTTTAAAAATCAGTGGATGTTTGTTTCGTGCATGATTTGCCTTCCTTATCATGGGTTAGGAAGTCACACATGAGTCAGGGTTGATCAGGAGAACATTCCTCTGTGTCACTGGAAAAGGATGTAGGTTGATACCTTTCAGTGCCATGGCTGTGTTATGACTGAGGTCCTGTGCTGTATGTCTCTGTGTTTGTAACTGCACTTGCCCCTTTTGTAGTGGACCCTCTTTGTTGATGCAGGTAATCCGTATTGTAGTTGCTGTCTGTGAGAGGCTGTGTGGATTGGTGTGTATATACACAGATACAGACAAGTGCTCTGCATTTATAATGGCTGCCCCTGTCTGAGTGTATAAGATCTGATATAGTCAGTATGGTTTGTGTCAGTAAGGGAAGTTGATCACTGCCACCTCTCTTAACTGCAGCAGAATGCCTCTTTTTTGTGGCATTAATGTAAATATCCTTGTGTCTTTGTCCTTGCCCCAAACTGCACGTGTTTCCAGTGCTATTCTATTAATAGTACTGTGGTCACAAAATGTACTCTCTCCTACAGTCCCTGGAGTCAGAGGTCCTTGTTGTCCCTCACAGCTCTGTGTCTGTGGACAGAGCTTCTCTTTGTGATGGGTCATACTTGACACCCTGGGGTGAGATTGTTCGTTGTAGTTCTACAAGGTTGTATCTTCCCCTTTCTATGAGCACCACAGGGACAGCAGGTCCTCACATATTCACTTTACTCTGCTTCCATTAGCTGGGCCTAACTGCGTATCTACCCTCTCCTCTGCTCAGTCTGTCAGCTGAAGGGCATTCATACTTATTCCTTGCTTCAGTTTTTCATGGGGAGAACTGATCAAGTATGATGCAGAAAGTGTGACTTGTCCACCACTCAAAAAAACAGTACTGTATGTAGGTGTGATCTCTTGCTGAAAGAGCCTAGTCAATGCACAGGCTTCACTGGAGAAGTTTGTGGGAATGGGGAACATAACGGCTGCTTATCAACACAAATTACATGTTTTTAGATCGATGTTAAAGTCTTGAAAGAAAATCACACAACTTGTCAGCATGTTTTTGCCAAAAGAACCTTACTGTGTCTTAAAAGGCTGTAGGGTCAAGATTACATAAAAGTTTATGTTATTAATATAAGCAGAATGACAATAATTTGACAAATGTTTTCTGCTGTGTCTTTTGTTTATGAATACGTTATGAGTCTATGTACCTCAAATAAATCATACACTGAAATTCATAAAAAGATTCTGC
This sequence comes from Chitala chitala, assembly GCA_025773905.1. Taxonomy (NCBI): domain Eukaryota; kingdom Metazoa; phylum Chordata; class Actinopteri; order Osteoglossiformes; family Notopteridae; genus Chitala; species Chitala chitala. The sequence goes on along the minus strand of JABJVR010000007.1, from coordinate 1,223,618 downwards.
AACATTCACAGTATTCGCATCATGGTGTAAACTTTAGAAGTATTATAGACTGCCATGTCAAAATTGTGGGTTTTTGTCTTCAGGAAGGTGAGATTTATTTTATGTAAAAAATGTTGCTGAATCTCTGTGAATTACAGGTATATTTGTTTCATTCATGAACCACAGTGTGTTAATTAGGTGGTGCAAAATCAGTTAATTTCTGTGGGAATCATTTGTTGATGTCAGCCAAAGGCCTTTTTGTCTTGTTTGTTGTGACGCTGCTAATTTGTGGTTCTGTGTTCCTCTGTCTTGTGTGTGTTTGCCTTGGTGTATCTGTGTTTCTGTCGTAGGGGATGCTTCTCCTCCCCCCACTCCATCTCTTTGCCACACCCCTGCTCAGTGATTGGTCTGCGTGTGTCTTGTGACCTTCCATCTCTCTTGTGCTTCAGTGTCTTGTTAGGCTGACTGCGATCACTCAAAGGCAGATCTTCGCCTCTGAAAACAAGGTTCCTATATCTTTTCCATGTATTTTGTCATGCTTTTGCATGGGACAGTATTGAGGAACCTGTGATATTGCTTGATATATTTTACTTCTCACATTTTATTTGGGCACATGCATGCTAAATAATTTAATCTGTAGCCAAGGTCTCATGAATACTGGATGTTTGTGGAGTAGCACACTTGCTACTCCAACATTACAGAGAGTTTATCTCTGTTACTTGTTTACAGGAAATTAGCATAAATTGTGTAGCACTCTTGATGCTGCATGGTACAGAATACAGGGATGTTATACAACATACTGAATGAGAGCATTTTTATTTTTCTCCTACTGTGTGGACACTGTTCCTCTGCTGTACCCCAAGGGAATAATTTATACACGGGACTCAGATTTAGGTTACGTTTTAAGTTAATATCTCAATGAGTCAAATGTGATTTGAGTCAAAATATCCCAGTCTTTCTGCTGTGTTTGAAAGCCCTGTAACATTTTGTATTCAGTAGAATTGGGAGCGTTTTAAAGGAAAACACAACAAATAATATTGCTTCAAACTTGACTTGAAATTGAGAGAGGACCTGAGTATTCTTCAGCTGGTGTTAAAGGTGTTCCCTTTTCCTGCCAAGCCACTGGTACCTGAGATGTAAGGGTGAGCAGTACCAGCAGCTCTCCACAGTGTTGACACTAACTCAGCATTACTGGTTTTCCTTGGCTTTTTTCCTCTTTTCTTGTTTTCATCAAGGCCTTAGCAAGCATGAGCCTCAACACCCAGCCCATCCTCAACCTTGAGAAGTTCCATGAAAGCCAGGAGATCCCTCTTCTTGCTGCCCGGGACAATGCCTGCACTCCCTCTACTGAATTCAACCCTCTCATATATGGCAACGATGTGGACTCTGTGGATGTTGCCACAAGGCAAGACCTTCCAATTGGGTTGTGGCTATCAAGAAGTTAAAATTTGCATTTAAGTGGCCTGTCATCAAATTTTGAAATGGACAGTATTATTGATTGCTTTTGTGGTATCACATATAAATTCATGAGTGTATACATATGAAAAACATAAGGACACAAAGAAGGACATTAGTATTGAACTCGTTTGTAGGTGTAAGACCAAGTCCAAATGACAGGTGAAGTGCCCTAGCATGTGGTACATACAGCAGTTGATATTCAGACTGCATATGTCTGTAAATCTGAGCTTGAGTTTGAATGGGTGATGATCTCAGGCTACCGGGAGCCTGCTGCAGTCTAGAAAATCAAATTTACATTGATTTGAGGTACGGTTTTACTTTTCCGGGTTACTTTAGGTGTGTGTTTTTACCTTGAGTAATTAAAGGGCACCCACTGAAGTGCTGTGCACATTCTGCCTTGGTAAATTGGTAGACCTGTCAATCTCAGCACTCACAAAATTTACAGTGTGGAGGTGGCAGGGCTGGGGGGGGGGTCATTTTCCCAGTAATCACCTTCATCTGAAATTGTGCTCTGCAGTGTTGTTCTTGTAGGCACATCTCATAAGTGGCTGTATTTTCATGCCATGGTAAGCCTTTACTCACGGCGCATTTTGGTTCACAGATATTTACAATAAAACCTGTGATACACAGAGAGGATAACTGCTGTCTGCTTGGGGCTGAATATTAATGAAAATTTTAAAGTAGCACTGGTACTGTCTTCTGCACACCCCACAGGGTTGCCATGGTGAGGTTCTTCAACTCCCCCAATGTGCTTCAGGGCTTCCAGTTGCACACGCGCACATTGCGCCTCTTCCCCCGGCCTGTGGTGGCTTTCCAGGCCTCTTCTTTCCTGGCATCGCGGCCCCGCCAGTCTGCCTTCGCTGAGAAGCTCTCGCACACACAGGCGGTGGAGTACTTTGGCGAGTGGTCCCTCAGCCCCACCAACCAGGCCTTCCAGAGAATATACAACAGTAAGAGTCCTGACAGGTGCCACTGTGTGGCTGTCCTGTACATGCAACGTCCTTGCAAGACCTCTGCATTTTTTTTTTTAATTTCCTTTTTGTCTCTGTTGGCCATAAACGGGCCTTGTCTTTCCCTCTATGGTTTTACGTGCTGAAGAGCTTAAGGAGAAGTGAAAAATATGATTTTTCCATCTATGGTTATGTCTCTATCCAGCCCCTGAACATATACAACTGTGACCTATTATAACATAAAATAGTCACTGTTTGCTGAATTACAAACCTTACTCTGTGTGAACCTTGCCTGTTACTGTTCTCATGTATGCATTTAAGTCAGCTTTGGGGAATGAGCATCAGGCAGATGTGAATCACAATAAAAGCTATTTTGCTGTGCTGAAGCAGAGGAGATCTGATGAGCTGTTTAAAGGGGTTGTCAAAATACTAAATTGTGGAATGGTATCTCATCTAGTTCAAAGAGATTCCGCAGATGAATTTGTGTGTGTGTGTGTGTGTGTGTGTGTGTGTGTGTGTTGTCCACGTCTTGCCTTGAGGGACAGTTGCCAGTTCATGTTTTTTCTTTCTTCTTGCTCCTAATTTGAGCCATGTTATTTCAGTTTACTCACGTATAGCAAAGTAATGTCCTCTCATGTTTTGGCTGACAGTAGCTTTGTAGCGGTGGCACGGGTAGAAGCACTGTCCTGTGCTTGGCTTTGCTTGGGAGGATCTCGAGAGGTTTGTTCTCAGAGAGTTGTGTGTCCTACCCAGATGTGTACGACCCCTCCCTTATTGGGGACAAGCCCAAGTGGTATTCTCATCAGCTGCAGCCCATATACTACCGTGTGTATGATGGCAGCTCACAGCTGGCTGAGTCTGTGAAAGGGACTCAGGAGACTGAGCGCATGGAGCAAGGTGAAGACTCGGACCCCACTGACGACAGGTGAGCTGCTCGCCTGGACCGGGTCTCATCTGAGAATGTCAGTTGAGATCATTTCACTGAAGGGTTACTATAAAGCATTTTTACATCATGTTGCAAGCTTTAATACCTGAGATTGGTTGTTTCTAAATCAATAATGGAGGATTAAGTCATTTTGGGATATGATTCATTATGTTTGAGCTAAAAACCAATTTCTACATTTACTAATAAATAATAGAAAAGTAGAACATATACTCTTACTGGTTTGTAAGTTGCTTTGGACAAAGGAATCTGCTAAATCAGTGGTCCCCAACCACCAACATTTGATACCGGGCCGCACAGAAATACTGATTAAAAAATATTATTTTTTTATTATCAGAGTCGAAAAGACTTTTTTATTTACAAAAAATGCTCGACTCGGTCATGTGATACGGTACATCAAAGCCCACAAGTTACCAAAAATGAGTAACAAACATATGTCCATTAATTCATCTAATTGACGAGTTATATTTTTATGCACTTTGTTTTTAGCTGTTTCTATGCCGGTCTGTGAAAATAGTGTTTTACATGAAACTGGTCCGTGGCGCAAGAAAGGCTGGGGACCGTTGTGCTAAATGAATAATTGTATATACAAAGTTTAATGACACATTGTCTACTGGCCAGTGCATCTCTGCCACCTATTGGTCATTCATGTACTGCAAGTTGGCTGGATCTGAGTGTCTTCTGCACTTGGAGTACATTCGTCTGTCCATTCGCTGCCAGTATATCTAGCTGATGCACCCCAGCACTAGCCACAGGTGCACAATGATAGAGACGTTTGGAAAACACCAGGGCTATTGACAAGGTGGGTTAGACAGAGCCAACCTGTAATGTAGCAAAGCGCACAGATTACTGAATTTTAGCATTAGTCCACAAAAGCTCTCCATTATTTCACTGCGTGTTCCTGTTCCTGAGTAGATTGTTTATTAATATCATTTTACAAAATGATTTGAAAATTGACAATGTCTGAATTCAGCTACAAGACAGTGCAATTTACTGCTGGTTGCTTTTGGAGCTGTTCTAGTATGTCTTACAGTAATCAGACCAGGGCTTTGATGAGTTATGAATTTTTTGAAAGTCAGTGTAGGAGATGAAGCATTACTGGTTTATTCCTGACTGTAGCCATACCGGTGTAACTGTGACAGCAGACCCTTACTGTCAGGCTTGGTGTAACTGTGACAGCAGGCCCTTACTGTCAGGCTTGGTGTAACTGTGACAGCAGGCCCTTACTGTCAGGCTTGGTTCATTCCAGCGGGAGCGACAGCATGGACTGTGATGACTCCAGTTCATCCTATTCTTCACTTGGAGACTTTGTCAGTGAAATGATCAAGTGTGACATTCAAGGAGACACACCAAGTGAGTACTTAAGGACACCCATAGGATGTGTAGGTATACAGTGTGTACAGAGCACCGTCCACTCTTTCCCTTTAATGACAATGTCATTGAGCTGATAACAGCTGATGCAGAAGTTGTGTGTCTGGTGCTTTTTACAGCTGGGCTTTGCCCTGTTCTTCTGTAGCCTGTCTGTATTGACATTTCCATTGCTACAGTTTGTGACTTGTTCGAGTATAACTTTTTCAACCATAGTGACTGCTGTACAACTGTTTGATGGTAAAGGTACAATTTTGCCTGTGATCTGTGCTCGTTGTACTTGCCTGTCCAGGTAGAAATGCACATTGCACTGAACTGATCACTTGCTGCAGCAGGAGGAACTACACGGCCCCTTTTGTGGAGTGGTCCACCACTGTTTCCTTTGTGCTTCAGATGATGATCCTCTCACTCATGCTGCTCTTGGGGATGCCAGTGAAGTGGACTTCCAGGACTTCCAGGAGTACCATGGAGAGGGAGTGAGCTTGGCCCTGGAAGGCGAGGGCCCTGTGGAGGGCCTGCAGCTCAAGTCGAGCTCCAGCACCACGGCCAGTTCCAGCCCAAACACCGTCATCCAGGGCATCGGCCACGTGAGAGCTGCCGCGCAGTCTGTTCTTCCCGCGCCTGTGGATATTCACATTATTCACATAACAGGGAAAATATTGCGGTTAAAGGGGGGCCAGGCTTCAGACAAGGGTGTGTTTGAGTGCCCCTGGCCATCCCTTTGTGTACTCAGTGTTGTGCACCTTTGCATAGTCTGTAGCTTTGTCATTGGCAGCATGTGACACAACACTTTCTGCTCCTACGACAGACGTCTGTTACACAGTTACCAGGCCTCACACGGCACTTCATGTGGCACAAGCCTTTTTATAGGCTTTTGTGTGACTTTGCTGTTTCTGTTCAGTAAGACAAAACATTTTTTAATAATTACAAACTGGCTAATAACACCAGTTTTTTTCACTTTGATATACAGGGAAACATTGAGAATCTGTATGATGTGTCCTGCTGAGGGAAGGCATTGTGTTGTGTGCACATGGGACACATACATGGCGGACACTCCCTTGGAGAGGTGTTGATTCCAGTTGGCTGCCTGCTCAGATGTATTAGACGTGTACACATAGACTGCCTGTCAGACAGGCAGGGCTTGAGCAGACTTAGTGACAGTGACGTGTGTCTGACAGCTTAACCAGCGTTTGTTTAGTCCTACCTGACATACCCTCCATGCTCATTTGTGAATGTCTAGTCATCTTTGAAAAACATTTTGGGGTTATGAACAAACTCTGAGGGATGAAGAAGCTGAAGCCTTAATGTGTTTGACAGGATCATGGTGACCCACCAGACATGGAGATGGCAGTGATGGCTGGTGGAGGGGGCCCAAGTCATGTCCCTAGTTTGGGGGCGCAAGCCTTCTCCAGGATAAGTGATCAGCGAGATGGCAGTGGCACAGTTCTGCTGGAAGCTCCAACCCAGAAGAAAGAGTATGACAACCCCTACTTTGAGCCACAGTATGGCTTCCCCACTGAAGGTGACACTGATGCTGATGGGGAACAGGAGGAGAGCTATACCCCAAACTTCAGTCACAGCCTCAGCAAGTCAGTATCTTTCGCACGCACACACACGTGAGCACACACACACACACACGTGAGCATGCACACAGACACACACATACAGACTCGCACACGTTACACGCACACACACGTACAGTAGTGTGTGAGCACACGCATGCGGAGACTCACACACTCGCGTCTGGACCCATGCAGTCCCTTGTGTGAGCACACACACACAGACAAACACATACACAACATCTCTAAAGTAGTGCTGTTGTGTTAATTGCGGCTCTTGCAGGCCCCAGATGCCTTTGCGACCCAGCAGCCTGAGGCTTCCCGGAGACTCCGATGGCGAGTCAGACTCCCATGTCACCTCTCCCAACACCACTTTCTCAAACAACAGCAATGACGGCTTCAGTGGCCTCATGTCCTTTGCCAGTGAGTGTCAATCTGAACCCCCCAGCATTCTCTGTTAACGCTAAGAGTATTCATGAGTGCTCACCTTTTAGACCAGTGTCTGACATACTACTGCTGTTAACAGTAATAATTTCACTGTGACACATGAATGAAACTTAATTCTAGTTTTCCTTTAAGGAAACGTAACTAATAGGTTGAATAAATTGCATTCTGTACTTTTGAAATTAATAATGGAGATAAAGGCATTGCTGTCTGTCTTCCAGGTAATCTGTACAAGAACCATGGAACCAGTTTCAGTCTCTCTAACCTGGCTTTGCCCAGTAAGGTAGTGCGAGACAAGGCCAACCCCTTCCCCAGTCTTAAAGGTAAAGCTCCTTTGTTGATGCCTGTCATTGAACATGGCTCAGCCCCTCCTTTGCTCACAAAACTGTGGTAGACTGCCAAAGATGCTGCACATCTGGCCTTTTGTTTGCCACTCATAATCACTGCTCTTTTGTCACCATATCAGGTGTGACTCAGTTTGATCAAGCTATTATTCAGGCAAAATACTGGAGTGATTTTCATTTTTCTGTATTCTCACTGCTTTTTTTTCTTTTGTTATTGCATAATAATAACTATAATAATAATAATTATATTATTATTATTATTATTATTATTGGTTCTGCTGCACTTATATTTTCTGTGCTAAAATCAAAAAAGTATTGTTCAGTCTGACTATGAATGATTTTTGTAAAATTGTAAGTAGTGGTTTGGCAATGTGACAATAATGTAAATGTCTGAATGCAGCTGTATTCAGCATAAGCATTTGAAAGTTATTGTAAGAATTGCATTTCAGTATACTTAATGGATGTAACTATAGAACAAGCCACCAATCATTTAGAACATAATCTCTGTGTGTTTAAAGGCTACCGTAGAACTAGGACAAGAACAGCTGCATGTGACACACCAGTGTCAGCCTGCATAATATCCTGACACTGTCTCTATACCTCACTTCTCTGTCAGCATATAGCTCAACTTTGTGACTAGATTTTGAACTAAAACTTAATTGGTATTTACATACTATAAGGAATGGAGCACTCGTGTCACATAGAAAGAAACAGCATGTGGTGCATACACTAAAATCAAAGATCTGTAGGATTAACATTAAGAAATATACATTGGTTCAACATAATAATGTTTCCTAAAATTTATTGATTAATATTCAGTTTACTTAATCATGTAAACATAATGGTGTTATATGGAACCTATGTACATTTTTTAAAGTTTATCCAAGACTTTTTTTTCCCTCCAGTGTAGACAGTCGGTTGTACATTTTACCGTCAGGAATAGTTTCAGAGAAAAGTTTCTACTTTGAATGTGTGAATCTGCTGAATCTGATGTAGTCCAGTCTTCTTTTTTTGCAAAGATACTGTTCATACAACAGGTGGCAACACAACCCGTCTTTTTAAACACCTGAAACAAAAGCGCCCCGATCCAAACACAGAAAGTGTGACTGTGTGCACGTCCCAGTGCGTCTTCCTCTCCTACAGCATAACCACACATTCTCACGTAAACAGGAGTAAAAAATCTTCTTATTGACTCAATTACTAATAACTAAAGAAGCACTTTTGCTATAATGAGTCAGATTCTTTTACATGTGTTTTACATTAATTATTATAATGCTACAAACAGAGCACATCATAAAGATGGAATTGCAGGTTCAATGGTTAATTAACATTATTATTTGTCAGATTGGTTGGTTTGTAAATAAACAAAGAAAAATTGTGATTTCTGTCATGAATCGTTGTTTTAACCAAAATTATTGTAATATGTTTGACCATATCTCCCACACCTAACTCTAACGTTTGTGAAGAGCGAGAGAGAAAGAGCAACTTTTGGCCACTTGTATTCGTTATTTTTGGGTAGGTGCAACCATTTAGATGTAATAAGCATTCAGTCATCAGCACATTCTTCACAGTTTTAATATATTGGTAACCTTATCTGGTCAATTCTATGCAAAAGTGTAAAGAATTCCAAAAGAGGTCCTTGTTATTTTATAGTAGTTTAGCATAGAATACACTTCTTGTTAAATTGTCTCTTGTTAAATTGCAATTTATTTGCAACATATACTTTGAAAATATTGTTTCCATTTTGATTTATAGAAGGAATGCATGAAGGCCTGTATGACTCCCTCTTGGTAGGAACTTTTGACCCAAATTAAGACTATAGCACTGGATTCTTGAATAAGGAGAAACTATATTTAGTAAGATTAATGTACCAGATACATTACAGTGCAGACGAGTCACGGTGCCCAGTGAGGTGATGGACGGTGGTGTCGCGCCCCATTCAAGCTGTGTGACACTTTACTATAAAGAACATTATCTGCACAAAGTAGTTAATATGAAACAGGACGACATTAATGCACAAATGAAATATTAGCTCAGCCTCAGTGTCAGAGAAGCCTGGAAGGTTTTATAGTCTTGTTTGCTATAGCATCTCACTGCACAGCGCACACACACACACACACACACACACACACACACACACACACACACACAGAGGCTCTGGGACAGCAGCATGCCCGACTTCCATGAATCCTTTGTCCTTGTAATCCACTGGACTTTTTATTAGCAACACAAAAAAAAAAAAACGAATAACTTCCTCATGTAGTTTGTCTAGCATACAGCTAACTGCAAAATACCAGGGTTGCATGCTAACAACTCACTTTTGATGTATGGTATAGTAAAATTAATTAGTCCTTATCATTTTTATAATTTTAAAATTTGGTCTATAAGTTTCAGTTTAGGAAAATGTTTTTAAACATTTTGAAAATTATTTTTAATTGTGATATATTTAAAAAAATGCATTTTTATGAAAAAGGGCATTTTGTAATTTAAACACCCAGTAAACATTGGGCATATCTGTCCAGTTTGTGACCCAGTGCGTTTCAGCCACCGGCCCGGTACTAGTCTGTAGATCACAGTTTGGCAAACTATGGCTTCCATAATTGCTAACACTAGCAATATGATGCAGCATTTACAACTGTACCGCAATGAAAACCTCCAGCCTGTGAACAAAGTTTATTTATTTGGTTTGCCTCAGAAATGGAAAAAAAAAGTTTTTCATTCCAATTTTGTTTTAGATATGTGAGAACACTGAATTGTGAGCCCAGTATTGTGAATCTAGCTGTATCATGAGCGGACTATGTTTGCTTTCATATTATTTGCATGTTACTTAAACATTAAAAGTTCAGTAGTTTGTAAATAACATGCTGACAATTACTAATGAAAGTGTTTTTAGATTTCTAAGAACTGACATGGAATGGAAATTGCATACCATTTGAAGAAAGTGTAAAGCTGAACCGAGTACTTTTGTGCTTTTTGAGATAGTTGCCATAGCAACAGTCTTAACATGATTATCTGAGCCTGAAAATCTGGATATGTTTATATGTGGACACCTTGTTCCAGTATGCTTTGAGTATTTTCTACTGCTAGCCTGTCATCAAGCCCTGCTGTTACTAGAGTTGTTGTTTCTTTCTGACATTACTGTAAAATAACTATTTTCTGCTGATAATCCAGCTATACTCCAGTTTCCGCTCATTCTCTCAGGATTACATTGTACTAATATACACACATTTAAACAAAACAGATTCTGTTGTGATTTAAAAGCAGATTTAGGCTCAACACTTGAACGCAGCCTTACTTGTTAATGTTTGGTCATTTTCATACTTATTTTGGCCATACTTGTGTTCCTTTGCCTGCTTGCTTGTAAGGTCCATTGCCTCTCTTCAACCCATTCTTGTGCTGTGGTCTTACTATGAACCTTGTGCTTCCAGGGAGACCAAGGTCACGTCACACCACAGCTCCTTTCCCCTAGACCACCTTTTCTAGTTAGAGGTGCCCCATCTTCCGGGTCACTGAGTCGGCATCACTCTGGCTGTAGCAGCACTAACATCATACGAATGGCAGCTGGTGCTGATGCTGCTGGTGCTGCTCTACACTAGGGCACCAGCATTCACCCCACTGCAGGTGCTCATGTGGGTCTCCATGCAGACGTGTCCAGGGCCACTTTAGGCCCCACACCTATTGGCAGCTGCTCAGTCAACACTGGTCCAGCTCTGAGAGGGCGGTAGCCAGTGTGCATCAGTGATTAACGCCTGCTGCTTTACATCTGCCTTTAGGGCGCAGGCCTTTAAAAAGCAGGTCCAGTTGAACAGCAAGCCTCTGTTAGTTTGCTGGAGTGCTGATAGACTGCTCTGCCCTCTTCTTTTTCCCTGCCTTGAATCCGTGTTAAATATCAGTTACACGTATGTGGTCTGTTCTGGTTGTAAGACGAGCTGGTTCTGGCCAGCATTACTGTGTCTCCTTTCTGAGCTGATCTTTGTCACTGCACTAATTGTGGGTTTTGTGTCTAGTATTTGGGCTAAATTCTCTAATGGAGATAATAACAGAAGCTGGCCCAGCAAGCGGTGAAGGTGGGTCTCATCCTTGCATGAGCTGCATGCGTCCCACCCAGTCAAAACCCATCTCCCAGCATCCTCCTTGGCACTCGCTTTGCCGGGCTACTCTGTTTTTGGGCAGTGAAAGTGACCTCCTCCTGACGTATCGATTCAGCCTCATATGACGTCTATAACCATCATTTACACTGTGTTACATCATTCAGAAATGCAGTATGTGTATGTTAATATACATACTCTGTATTCTGTGTGTGTATAATGTATTGATGTATCATTTTATTGTTTTTGGGTATTGCATGAAGATGCTTTGATTTGTATTTTGTAAGTTCTCCATGTAAACATTACCCACAATTACAGTGAACTTTCTCAGCTTTGATGTCACTCCTGTTTACTGCCAATGTGTGATGCTAGACCAACTCCATCTCTCTCTCTCTGATTCTTCATTTTGTCAATATCCTTTGTGACCATTATACTGCCAGTGTCTTTTCAGTCTATTTGTTGTATGTCTGGCCAAATGTGCAGATTTTCAGAGTTACTGGTCAGCCCTTCATAACTGGTTTTGTGAGCGCATGTGTATGCGTGTAATGGGTTTGCTTGCACATATCATGTATGTGTGACGTGTTCTTTTATATACTGCACAAATATACTGTATGCTCCTTGCTTGTGAGCAAACTGGGATTGATTTAGTTAAGCTCTCACTTATGCTGGTTTATTCAGGGCTGTGCACTGCATTCATGTGCACATGGGTATGTAGTATGTGCACAGGTTAACTGGTATGTAAAAAGTGTGTATACTGAAATGTAAGGCTATATGTGCTTAACGTAATGCCTGCTGTTTTGGTCTCCCTGTGCAAGGGTAAATTTGTGGGTGTGCGTGAGTGCTTTGTACACTGGTGCCCTACTGCGGGCGATACGTCATGTGTTTTTTACATTTGTATATTTGTGTGTATGTGTGGATGTGCAGTGCCTAAGTTAAGTCTGGGCTATGCAGGAAACCGACCGCCAAGAGCACTTGTGGACCAGAAGTTGTCTGTCATTAAGCACAGTCCAACAGTAAAGAAGGAGACATTGTCCCCTCAAGGACGGTCCAACAACACTAGGTAAGACTTAAATATAAAAAAATTTTTTATAAAAAATATTTTGCTTTATAATTTATGCTAAAAAATGACTATGCAGCATGTCTCAGCAACAGAAGGAAATTTTGGTGTAAAATGTGTGTATATATTTGTGGTTATTGTGTTGTAAATTTTTGTCTGAACAAAAGTTTCCCAGCACACGGTTTTTTATTGACCCACATGTGAAATATGAGTTGACCCTGCTGTGTGGCCCCCACCTCCCCAACTTGCTCAGTGAGAACCAGCAGTTCCTGAAGGAGGTGGTACTGGGTGTCCTGGAGGGCCAGGGCATAGGCTGGCTCAACATGAAGAAAGTGCGCCGCCTGCTGGAGAACGAGCAGCTGCGCGTCTTTGTGCTCAGCAAACTGAACAGGGCCGTGCAGTCAGAGGAGGATGCCAAGCAGGAAGTCATCCACGATGTGGTGAGAGACGAGAGAGGATGAGCGATGGGAGGAGGGGCATGAGCTCCAGAGGAGCAGATAGCAGGAGATAGGAGTGAAGGACATGCATTTGTGAACATTACTGACATGTGCAGGGAAGCCCAAAGGAAGTGTGAAAGTACATATGAAGACTTTTCTCTTTCTGTGTGCTTAGGAGGTCAACAGAAAGGTGTACAAGGGTATGCTGGACCTGCTCAAGTGCATGGTGTCCAGTCTGGAGCACACGTACAGCAACGCTGGCCTGGGGGGCATGGCCAGCGTGTTCAGTCTGCTGGAGGTGGCCCGCACACACTACCAGACCAAAGGTAGGGCTTGGCCCGTCTCCCCCACTCCTGGCCTGCTGTGGGCTGCCAAGTTGGTGTGCTGTGCTCTACTGAGTGTCAAAACAGCTGTTTTCATCAGGAGCTCTTGATCAAGATTTGTTTCTTTGAAAAATGTTCAGAGCTGTTTCTTGGCCAGGGCTTTCAAGCGGTGTGTAGCTGTACTCAGTAACTTAAAAAATAGAAAAGGACTTTCACACTACGGAATAATCACAAAGTTGAGTCAATTCTCTGCAGCATTTATTCATATATGAGCTGCTAAAATACATTATTTTGTATTATCACAGTGACAAACAGGAATTTGCAGCCTAATACTATTGAATGGGATTTTATTTATTTATTTATTTATTTTTTTACTTTTTATTGTTTTTTATTATTTTTTTTAAGTGCCCTGTTTCTTGTGTTTGTTTAGATTAAACTTAAGTATAAAGAAACAGCTGCATTTATTTTCTGCATGCATTTCTTCATTCTGTCCTTGTACTTTGTTTTGTATTGGTCAGGGATGTGTATTATCATGTCATGAATTCAGTGCAATAGGAGCACTGCTTAACCATGCAGAAAATTCCTGCTGTCTTTTTAGGATAATAACACAGAATAGTATATTTATTTTGGGTGTGTGTGCCTGTGCGTGTGTATGCGTGTTTAAGTGCTTGTATGTGCATGTGTGTGCTCATGGGTAAGCAATGTCTCTGTTTCCAGGACCTTCTCTACTGAAATTTCCTTCCAGATCTCTGTAGTACTGGTCCTTATAATAGTCATTTTTGACTTCCTGATTATGAAATGTGGGACTAACAGATAATATATTGATAATATATTTTGGATTATGTCAAATGAATATTATTTTCATTATTATTTTTATTATTATTTCTTATAACGTTGATCAGGGGACTACCAAAACAAAACTTATATATAGGAGTCCTTGGAAATAATTTGTTAAATTCTATTTGAGGCACTCTAAGATGCTGTCATAATGTTAATTAGTCAGTGTTATAAAAAACCTGATACCATATTTTCCTGATACCATATTTTTTACATTAAAAATTCTGCACATTATTGTTTACAATGATATGGTACTGTAACAAGAAAACTACAGTGAACAGCGTAGCACTTCTGTCTGTGCATTTGAATATTTACTGATGCTGTTCTTGTGAATCACCACTGGGAGGGTACAGTGACAGTACCCCTCATTACATGTGACGTTGCTATTGTTGACAGTTCACAGGAATTACAAATCAAATCATCTCTAAGCACTCATGTATGACGCTACATGAATAAACCTTAAACTGTACCTTCTCTTCCGGCTGCCATTCTGCTTCTCCCTTCTGTAACCTCTGTGCCTGCGTGTGTCTGTCTCTGAAGAGGCTGAGAGGCGCAAGCGGAGCCCCACAGAGGCCTCGGGCAGTAGCAGCCCGAGTAGTAAGGGGAGCCTGACGCCCAGGGGAGACAGTGCCTCTCCCCTGAGGCCCCTGCTGGTGCCCAAGCTCCAGCTCCGTCCGCCTGACTCATCCACCAGCAGGGCCACTCGCCACTTTGACACGCGGAGTCTGAATGAAGAGAATTTTATTGCCTCTATTGGTGTGTACTTGCAGTTTCCAACCCCGTCCACTAAGAGGTGCTCTTTTAGAATGCAGTTAGCAGTCATTGAAGTTGTGTGTTTCAGCAGTGGTTTTCTGACACTGACTGGCAGATTTATTTCACCTTAAAACCAGTTTCATGGTTTAACTGTTATATTTATAGGACTGAATTTAAATATAATATTTTGTGTAGGCATTTGTCAGTTACTGCTGCCATATTAATTATAAGCTTAACTGGACAGCATTTTATTCATGAATAGATGACAACATTATGTTTTAGGAGAGGTGCATATGTTTGGGAGGTTACTGTATTCTGTACTGGATTTTGTACAGTAATGTCAAGTGTATTGCCTGCGTGAAAAATACAGTTTTGTGCTGCTGATGTATGATGTCTTGGAATTCTGATGATGCATGTTTTGTCTGATTTTAAGTTGTTTTTATGTCTGTTTAGAAATCTGCAGTATTTGAGAAATTGGTGATGGATTAATTACATATACAATGCTGGTCTGCATTAGAGCAGATTAAACACGTACTGGCAGGCACCTTTAAAGCAGAGCATGTACCTGACACATACTCTACTGCAGTTTTCTGTGTGAGATGTTGTAAGGAACCTCGTTTTCCTCTCTACGCAGACCCAAATCCTCTTTATTTGCTTGCTGCTATTTGAACACCTGAAATCAGGCTCACTTTGTCATCTGTCGATATTTTTAAAATATTTGGTTTAGAAAGCCTGCAGTTCGGGAAACCAGATCCCACCCCAGTATTTCACTTTGTGTACTGGATGCAGGCTTTTT
>JABJVR010000007.1:1175523-1191572 GCA_025773905.1 Chitala chitala | reverse complement strand
ATAACAAAAACGTTTTCACCAACCTGTCTTTAATATACATTGCAGGTGTGTTTAACATGTTAGGATGGCAGACAGTAGATCCTGCAGGTTTATGTCTGACAAAAATAACATTTGCGCTGCACATGTACATGTGGTGCTCATTTAAAAGAAGTTAACTTTCATAGATAAATGTTGCTGATGACATTTGTGTTCCGTGGGTGTTAATGTCATCACAGTCAGTCAGTGGCCATACCTGTCAGCATCAGGACTCTCAAGGTCACCGTTAATTAATTAGGATAAATATGGTATCAATTTTGTAGTATGTACTGATAATGTAAATCTTCATTTTGACAGAAATATAAATCAAATTCACAACAACATAGTATATGACCTTGAAACATTAAAATACATGATAACCGGAAAAACATCTACATTTAGGTTAGTTTGTGCAGCCTAGAAAATATCTGTATTGCTGAGCACAAGGATGGGCAGGGCAGTGGTGTTGGCAAGACAAGGAATTGGTGTGTAATGTTTGAGGCAGAAAGGAGAGTTTGGTTGCACATACCTGCTCCCCCAGTACAGATTTGAGCTACTGCCATGTCTCTGTGCTATCTTTTATGAAGTTATGAAAACCTTCACTCTCCGACAGGTAAAGTGCTGTCATTTTATTGGTCTGTTTTTGTCCTTGTCTCAGTAATCATTCAACATTTTTGGTCCTCATACCTCTTTCTTCTTTATTCATCTCAAAGCTACTTTCTTCTGTTCCAGTACTGTAACACTTATCTTTAGACCAGAGAAAAGTCTCAGTGTTCCTCAATTATCTTTTACACTGACTGTTCTATTATAGTCATTAATTCTTCAGTAATAAAAAGGTCCTTGTCATTTAAAATTTCTTTCTTTAAGTTTCTTCCATGCTCAGTGTGCATTCTTTTCCATAAAACGTTTGTTACTTCCATTCTCCTTTACCTGCCTGTAAATCTGCATGGAGCGACAGTACAGCTCCTGTGTGGTGTGTGTAATGAGGGAGTGACAGTAGAGCTCCTGTATAGGGGTGTAATGAGGGAGCGACAGTAGAGCTCCTGTGTGGGGTGTGCAATGAGGGAGTGACAGTAGGGCTCCTGTATAGGGGTGTAATGAGGGAGCGACAGTAGAGCTCCTGTGTGGGGTGTGCAATGAGGGGGCCACAGTAGAGCTCCTGTGTAGGTCTGTAATGAGGGAGTGACTGTAGAGCTCCTGTGTGCGGTGTGTAATGAGGAAACGACAGTAGAGCTTCTGTTTGTGTGTGTATTGAGGAAGCGACAGCAGAGCTCTTGTGTGGTGTGTGTAATGAGGGAATGACAGCAGGGCTCCTGTGTAGGGGTGTAATAAAGAAGCGACAGTAGAGGTCCTGTGTGGGGTGTATTGAATATTTACCAAGCACATTATAAATTACACTTATTCAGTGCATTGTATATTTTAATGATGCAAACTTGCCATGTTCATTTCGTTGCCAGTGATTTCTTATTCATATCCGTTTTATGTTAGTGACTTTAAATAATGTGCTTGTCATAAAACTTAAAAGTATGAGTATTGTGAGGACTTTTTGTTCTCCTGTTCAAGATTAGGTTAATTAGAATTAATCTAATACGTTGCTGTCTAGACTTTTTCAGATACCCACATCAAATATTTACAATGTATCTTGGTGGCTCAGTAAGTAGTCGTCATCTTTCATCTCCAGGGCGGTGGGTCTCCTGTATGTGGTATTTGATTGCTCAGTTTGTGCTTGTATGGGTTTCTGCTCCTAGTTGAAAGACATGCACTTGAGGTGAAGTAATAACTCTACAACTGATCTGTCATGTCCTGTGTGTGTGTGTGTGTGTGTGTGTGTGTGTGTGTGTGTGTGTGTGTGTGTGTGTGTGTGTGTGTGTGTGTGTGTCTCCTGTACCTGGGAATGACTGTTAGGATATGTGTGACCTTCATTGGGTTAGGTTTGAGAAAATAAATTAATGAGTGATGCTCTGTAACTGTATTTAGTAGTGGATCCTGTGAATTTACACTCAGGTTGTCTCAGGTAGGAAGGACACTGCATTATTGCTGTGGGATAAAGCAGTCTTATCCTCATTTCAGTCTCCATGGCAGCAGTGAAGCCCTCCTGGTTTGACATATATAAGTTATGTTCAGTTTTGCCGTGTTCGCATTTAAAACAATTGCTGGGCTGGGTCAGGGCTGAAAAATGGCCTTGTCCTAGTCATGTCCACACTAGCAAGTCCTGCTCAGAAAAAGGTGTCGCTTAACTTTAATTAAAATAAAAAAGACCTGTAAAAACAGAGTTATGTGATTGCATACTATAGCTTATAAAAACTGAGCTAGTTGTGTTATTTACATGCAATGAAACAGATCTGTGTTGTTTAGCTGTATGTCTGCTAAATTTCCAGATATGTCCAAAAATACCTTTTTGTTTCTGAGGGTCTGCAGGTATTTTCTCAGCTAAACATGTCTGCACTTATTCATTGTCCCAGCTGTAGTGTTACTTGTTAAATAACTTGGATGTAAGGTTTAGTAAAGTATAAACAACATAAAACAACCAGAAACCACATCAGTCGAACAGCATTTTACCCTAACAAAAAGTGATACAACTGTACAGAATAGCTTTTCGACATGGAGTTTCCATTATTATCTGCATTTGGCTGATAGTTTATGTAATTTAATCTATATTTAGTCATATAACTACAGAGAGCTGCATTTTTTTTGTATGCCTACTAGGGATGTAATGATGTATTGTGGCACAATGTATTGCAATGCAAAATGAGTGACCTGCACACCATATAGATTGATTATGGTATTACGCTGCAGGCTTGTTATGTAATTTACACATCCACTACTTACAGGGCTTTCCTGCTCGTTTTGCTGCCCAATAAGTGTCAGCTCACAGCCTGGCACCGGTCTGTGGGCCACAGATTGGGAAAATATAGCTTATACAACTGCTAACACTAGCAATATGATGCAGCATGCAGTCCCACCACCACAATGAAAAACTCTGGCTTTATTGTCTGTGAAGAAGGAACATGCTTTGGTGTTGCTTTGGCATGTTTTTGCTTCAAAAAATGTTTTTCAATTGAATTTTGTTTTGGATATTGTGAGAAAATCAAATTATAAACCAGTATCATAACTCAAACAGTATCATGAGCTGAGTACATTGTTACATCCATAACACCTGCTAAATTTGCAGGTACATCCTGAAACGTACTTTCCTTCTGACTTACCCTTACAAGTCCCATTGTATTTTCTATTGGGAACAGCCAGTCAACATCAGGTCAACATGTTATAGTAACATTTTGTTAAATGATTTGGAGGCATATACAAAATAATATAATATAATAAAGCTTTAATAAAATATAAAAATCCAACATAATACCAGCAGCTAACTTGACTGAGTCATACTATACCGCCAACCGCTCTGCCTCTGTTCTCACACTCCTCCTGACACTCAACATTGCTGCACACTTACTGTAAAATAGTGCTGTTACAACAGAACAGGTTTGCATATTTTCCATTTTGAATTGAATCTAAAATAAAACAAAAAATTACATCTTCACTCAAAAATGAAATGTCCTGCTTGCACTCCAGACGCAGAAATCCCGTAGATAAACACATCACCATAACATGGCCGAGGGCGGAGCCCAGTGTGTTTGGACCCTGTCTCTGAACAGGATCGATCTGGCCTGCTTTCAGCCCTGCAGTTGTCACGCAGGGGGCAAGCATCCCCCCTGGCCAGCCCTGCAGCTTCTGTAAATGCGAATGCAGCATTTTTCCTCTGTACTAAAATTGAGGGCAATGTACATGACTGATGTTGGTAGAGCTGTTTCATTTAGATTTTTGAGTAAAAAAATTAGATACTTTGGTCCTGATTTAGAATCTAGTTAATGAAATCAACCTCCAATTTGTCATTGATGTTAATGTTAATATTTGTAGTAGTAAACCCGTTATAAATCATTTGAAGTCTTTTTTTTAACAGAATCCTAACAATTAGCTGATAGTCACCAGTTACTGTTTATTGCCACATATGTGTTAGACATACATGTGCCCACTGATTTAGCTAAATGTTTTTTGGATGGCTGCAGAGGTTTGTAACACTTACACACTGATTGTGATTGCTTTGAGTAGTGTCTGTCAGCCAGGTTTAGTGCCATTTGAAATGTGATATGTGCACATCTTTCATTCCAGAACATGACTTTCTGTTTTCCATCTCTTTTGAATTCTTTGTCCTGTTTCCTGAACGTTTGCTTACAGTTCCTGAAACTAAAGAAGTGGTGATCCACAAGTACAAGACTCCAATGGTAAGTTCCTCTTTCGATATTTCCTACTGCTTAGTAAACTCCTCAGAGTTACAGTAAATAATGTCATAGTTAATGTAAACTGGAATCTATGTTTCTGTCATTTTAACTGCCAGTGTTATAGATAACCAAAAGGAAGGTATTTCTTGTATTCAGAGACACTGTGGCATTTTTGTCTAAGGTTAATAGGTAATATTTCACGCTGCAGCACTGTTATTTTGTCAGTGCATTGAATACCAGAATATTCGTTATTCATATTTAGCGAATGATTATGAGGCAAGTGTTCCACAGCGTGTATTTACATTACATTTACAGCAGTAATATAAGCAGAATGTCGCAGAGGTAATATTACTTACTGAGCATTAAGTCCGTTCTCTGTAATGTAGGGCAGTATATAATCTGCATATAAGGACATTTGATTTTCACTTCTTCCTATCCTTAAATTCCCTAAAATAATTCATTAACATTTTCCAAGGTAGCAGAAGTGGCTCGATAGGAATTACAAACAAGAGGAAAAGCAGACCATGTTTATGTTTGCTTATGATGATCTGTCTGAGTTAATAGAGTTATATAGTATATATAAAATGCTTAACTGGGAATTCATCAGAACGTGTTGTGTTAATACTTTGCAAAGATTTTATACCATATACAATGTCATTCATACAAGATGGAGAATGTGTGCAGCAGCTGTAGGTGGGTCAACAGTTGGCATCTTTAAATCATCTGAAAAAAAAACTTGTTGGTATCCAGAAGATCGGGAGTGAAGGTATTATACATTTCTCCATCCTGAAATTAGGTAAAATGCATTCCTAGAGTGTAGTGAAATCTGGTAAGTCTTTTAGTGTGGACATCTGACCCTGAATCATATTAACTGAGTATAATGTTACCTAACCTAAAAAACCTTTTATGATTTCCAGAGTAAAGAAAAGGGAATTGTTTCAGTTTTTGTATTTATTAAAAGAAGTCAACAAGAGTTGTTCATAAATTACAATTCCTCAGCAGAGGCTAACAGTGACACGGGTCTCTATAAAGATGAAATTTTGTGAAGTAAGGAAATGCAGATGTCAAGAGAAAAAGAATAGTGGTCAGATGTAGCAGAGACCAGGTTCAGTGGACTCATTAGCTGTTATGAGCTCGTGGAACAAAAAATCAGCCTGAGAATAATTGGAGAATGGTATAAAAACTGAATATCTTTGTTTCAGGGCTAAAGCCACCATTGATCAATAATGCTATTCCCTATCATAAAGTTAGAAACAGCTTTGGACATCACTGATTGTGACAAACCCTGGGAGTCTGAGTTACCAACCTGGGGATTAATGGCAAAGAAATGCTTCACCTCAGTACACAGCAGTCACGTGCTGAAGTACAGCACATTGCACACTTAGCTTTACTCTGCGGCAGTTTGACTTTGGCCAGCTTTTGAACTTGGAGAGCTTCTGTATGAAAGCAGTGCTATAATCTGGACAAAGGAGAAGCCCATGGCTTTTTAGGGGAGCTGCTCACTTTTCTGGCTTATCTTTTGAAGGATCTGGGGCCTGATTTATCAAACTTTGTCTGTATTCTAACATGAAAATGAGCATATGCAGAAAAAAATGAACATACACACAAAACCTGGCGTATGCACAGATGCACACAATATACGCTTTATAAATCACACTTACCTTGGAATTGTGCGATAGAACAAGCACCAAAATCCCACACTGTTTCCTCCCAGAAACAAGTATATGGTTAATGCATCGTACCTATAATGAGGAGACGTAACCCTTCTTTGCATAGTGAGATGATGGTGGACAGAAAGAAAGCAAAGAACATGAACATTGGAGTGTGATATTGAAGCCTGCCAAAGACCTGAAGGTGTGTTTCCAGCAAACAGTCAATCAAACAGTCAGCTGAGGCTAACTTTGGCATTGGTGTGTGTTTAGGAAGTGAGGATTGGTTCTCATATGTTCTCTGATATCATAAACACCCAAAGCATCTGTACTTTACCATCTTACACAGAAATTGTACAGTGATCATAATGTTAGTCCTTACTCCCTTAATAGCTCTAGGCATTCAGTCTGAAACTTTCACTCAAAGAAAAGAGGAAAAAAAGGAATAAAATGATTATAGAAAAACTTGAGATATGTCAAATTACTGAAATATGGCCGTAAGCAACCCAGGGTTTCAGAAATCAGTAGTATTATGGCAGATTCATAAGGATGACAGGTATAATAATATTTGAATCTGTCACAGTCCAGAACTGTCCCTGACCAATTTGCTGCCCCAGGCAAGATTTTAGCTGGTACCCTTTACATTGCAACCAATTCCACCACCACTCATTTCAGTGGCGCCCCCTATGGACAGACGGAACTCTCACTATTTGCCTATAGGGCCCGTGCCCAGTGCTGGCTCTGTGTCACACAGTTCTCTCTGGTGTGTACCTGTTGCCAGAAAGTTGTGTTATTAAAACCTGTACATGGACAAGTATAACATGATTTCTCATGTGTCTGGCTTTGTAAAGCTGGGCTCCAAACAGTGCATAATTGTAAGATTATTGCACTTGGTTATGTGCACAAGCTCAAAAGCCAGGCATCATCATGGGACAAATAAAAAAATAAATCCTCACAGTCCTCTTTCTTCTCTTATTCATCTGTTAGCATTGTGCTCTAGGAGATCAACATTATAAGTACTACATTGCTTAAAAATCAGTTTGTCCCTTTTCTTGTTACTCTAATGACAAATGGCTGTTCTGACTTTAATGGTTTGGTTCATAGCACTTAAGAGACCAGTGGCTTTTCACTGTATTGAACTCCCTAAGTGTTTTGAAGTTTTAAAGTCAACCAAACTCAAATTTAAGATGTGATTTCAATGGGAGCCTTCAGTGAACAGGCAGGATGCTTCCTACCTGACCCATTTTGATTTAATCTTGAATTGAGTTTAGCTGAGTGTCGAACTACGTAAAACGTTACATTATGTAGTGAAGGCAGTGGTAACTAACCTGTTATTATTATTGTCTGTCGATGCCACGCAGTGATTCACACATTAATTCTCAATATAACAGTTGATAATCATGAGCTACGTTCTCTAGACATATTTAAATGTATTCACAAACATAAGTGAATTTATACTACATTTTGTCAAGGCAAATACTGTGGATGTCATTTGACATAAAACGGAATGTATTATAATTGCCGTTTATGTGACATTATGCATGGCTTTGCACATGCAAATGGTTATTAAATGGTTTGATTTGAACTTCTTTGCTTGATCAGTAGGTGCTGTCTTTTCCTGCTTTCTCCAAAACATGCGTATACATGGGTCAAAGTTTGCATGAATATATGCCAATTTTCACATCAGATTTTTTTGCAATACATCCAAACTTTTAAATGGAAAGTTGCACAAGCACATTTTTGTCTCAATTTATGCATAGGCACAGTTTTATAAATGAGGTCCCTCTTCTTTGTTCTAGACACAGCTAAATTGCATGTGCATTAAGGTAGTCTGTTCCACATGAGCTAAGTAGGGTCATTTCTGTTCAGGACCATTTGTGGTGTAAAGACATCCTATCCAAATAGTAGGGTGGAACAAAACAGTCAGAAATGTTGGCAACTTGTATAGTGGGGATGGCTTTCTGTAATGTCCAGCAAGGACACCAGCAAGGGGTGTCCAAGAATCCCAACAACCCCTCCCCATCAGAGCACACTTTAGGGAATTTTGGCTGCACTCCCCAGAATGCATTTTGGAAACGTTTGTCTGCACATACCTCCGCCTGCTGCTCTCCAACCTTCCAGAACACAACAGCACTGAGGGTAACGTCTTTGTTACCACGTCGTGTGACACCAACCCTAGTGACACCACTGTGTCACCCCTTGAAAATCTTTGACCACCCCATTGAAAAACGTCTGCTTTGCCCCTGTTGTCTATCTTAACATTAGCTGTTGTCTTGCCATTTTATGTTTTAATAACTTATAACAGTGTATGCAAAACTGTATATATATTTTAAAATTGTGCTCTAATGTAAAGTTAGTTTTTTTTTTTTACCTTGTTGAAAGTATGATTGCATGCACAGTAACAATTAGATAACTGGCTCAATAGATATTATTATTAAATAAATGTCATGTACAAAAATTCCAAGAGGTTCACATGGGGTTGATGAAACATTTGAGTCCCTTTCCATAAAGAACCTAAATTCAAAAAGTGAAGTCCCAAAGAGCTGATCTTGCCTCCAGTTAAAACACCTGGTGTCCTGCACACCCTCGTCATTTTAGCAGTCCTCCAACATATGCTGAATGAATGAGTTTGGAAAGCCACTTACCGTACTTGTGTCTGCTGTACCATTGTTACATTTAAGAATACTGTTAATTAAAAATTCTGTTAAAATAATAGGTCTGTTATAATTATTAAATTTTTAAATCTGTGTTGTATCTGGATACCAAAATGTTGTTACGGGCCATGGTCCAGTATCCAAGCTAAGAGCACGGCCTGGACCCTCACATTCACTCTGCTCTCTCCACAGGCCCCTGAGATCTGCTACTCCGTGCTCTGTCTGTTCTCATACATGGCAGCAGTGCGGGGAAAAGAAGTAGAAGCCAAGTGTAAGGCCCCACCCCTAAGGACCACGCCCAGCTAGTCTCTACATCTGATAGCTCTTGGTACCTTTTGATGGGCCCTGCTCATTGACATCTTTAGCTTTCTCACTGCAAGAAAACAAGAGCAGTCTCTTTCCATCTGTCCATCTGCTAGGTCTCCCTCACACCACCATTCTCTGTGACCTCTGGCTCTTGTGTCTGTTGCTTCACTTATTAGTTTTCCGATTCTATAAAGGATTATGATGACCTGAACATTGAATGTAATACTGCTGATCCCTGCACTCGCTCATAGACCAGACCTTCATTCATTTGGCAAAGCCTTCATAAGAGAGGAGAGAAAATTCATGTGTCTACCATCATGGAAGGAAAAAGTAAACATTTGGACACCATCACATGTACGTGTATAAGCAAACTGTAAGGTTTAAAACTCAATATAAATATCAGTTTCAGTCTGCTTTCCTCAAAATGCATCTATTACTGTAAATGTCTCTGCTTTATAGTACCATTTAACTTGATGTCTGTTCTCCTTGAAATGTTGAAACTTAAAGGAACCACTTTGGAGGAGTCCCAGGAATTTGAGTAGCTCAAAAGGAGCTGCCAGCTCTTGACTCTAAAGCACACTATGTAAACACTGGTAAGACTTGCAGCTCAGATGACATAGTAGGTGTAATGCACAGAATTGAAAAATCCTTTTGTATGGCGTTTAATGATTTCTTTTAGCTCAGTATTCTGCGTGGTCAAAGATGCTTTTGCTTGCTTATGCAGTTGTAGCTGCTGTCCTAGTTCTGATATTTGTGTCTGTGATCAGCACCGTTAAACTGCATGTTAATAATAGTAAGAAATACATTTAAACTGCTGTGCATTTCACTTTAAAAGTCTAATACTACAATTCAGCAAATCAGAGGTTCTTGATCTGGATGTGCAATAAAGTTTTGAGTCAAAGAGCGATTCCAGAAAAGAAAGTGAACCTGAATTATATGTAACTGTGATTAATCTGCTGATTGAGAAGTGGGTGGTGAATGAGAATCCATTTGGACTGAATACTGGTCCACTGTTTTCCTCAGTCCTGTTGTACTCTGAGTATCTGGTGGATTAATACTCCCTGTCCAGTAGTAGGGTGTAGTATTCTTATTAGGATGTGTAACACATGGGAAACTCTAGAAGCCATATACCTTGTGCTATTTTTAAGTTTCTTTTACTTTTTTTTTTTTTTTTTAAGAAAAAGATCAGTGAATATTTGTCTGTGTACAGATAGGTTGTTACTACTTCCATGATAAAATATTTTAGATGTACTGTGCTCGAAAAACAAAACAGAAAAATCCCAGTAGGATGTAAATATTGCTGTTGAAGAGTACCTAAATGAGCTGTTGGAAACATGCAATATTCAGTTCAAGATTAAACAATGCTGGAGATGTCTGCAGTGATGCCATAAGGAGAACAAGTCAGCAATGGTCAAAAAGAAAAGGATGAATGAAATAAATGTGTGGTGTAAATATTTCAGTGTTTAAAGTATTTATAGAAATTGTACAGCTTTGACAATAAGAAAATAAATGATGTCCAACCCAAAGATAATTACGTTGTGATGTTTCTTGTCTCATCGCATTAAAAATGCATTGTAATATCAGAATGGTGTGTGAGCATGCACATCTATATGTGATTTTAGGAGAAAGTAACTACTAAACATCTTTAAAAAGTGCTTAAGTATTTATAGCAGTCTGATTCTATGGAGATTGTTGCCCTGTTTAGTTTTACTTGTAAAATTTTCCACTGTTATACCTGCATTAATAGTGATTGGCCACAAGGTGGTGACATGTCCCTATTAATGTAAGATGAGAAGCGTTTGGTGTGTCTGAACAGTGAGGAAGTTGAAGCATATGAACTGGACTTCTTTATTCTTGATAGGAACGTTTCACTACTTATCCAAGTAGTTTTCATGTCTATCTTTCATGATTTTTCACGGTGTAAATATTTATTTTTAGAAAAGCAGCCTTTGTTGTAGATGTACTATGACTGTCCTTTGGCAGTGACAGAAATGTGCATGTTGAACTTGCGTGAAGCTGGTGTAGCGTGCAGCCCTGTGAGACCTGACCACAGCATATGGCTTACACTCCTATATTCTCAAAGTCAAATGAAATAGTATTTCTGCATGCACTGACAACATAAACTGTTATATGTGATAACTTCACAATATTAAATTCACAATCTTTGTCGCTTGTCAAATGTTAATTTAAATTTTCGACTGGTGGGACATGGAAACGATTTTTTGGTTGTTGAGAACTGGCTGACTGTAAAGCCTGTCCTCCAATGTGTCCCAGCCAGCTGTCACAGCAGCTTGTCACGTCTGCTCCCACATGTGACCAGCACTGGGGTATTCTTGGTTAAAGAGAATGTGCTGAACACATGCACACTGACCAGGGGAAGACTGGGGTTTAAAGTGCACATTGTGAACAAACAAGGAAAGAAACATTACTGTGTTGACGACTGAGTGAGTTGGCAATGGGTAAAACACAGAAAAGCACATCTCTGTAACTGTCCTGCTGTCTTTATTCCCTCTCTGCTGTTAATCTTTTCTGTCATTACAAGTTTTTCTGTTATCTTTAACAAATTTAACTTCTTGGAATAAGTGTTACCTGTCTCCCAGTGACGATAAACTAAAGGTGGATTTGAAGTTGCCTGACAATCACATTTGGAGAGTTGGCACACATTCACATCCCAGCCCATCCTCACAGCACACACGCACACAGCCCAAGGCTGCCTTGGTTTGACACCCAGCCGTTTTCCACAGGCATGCCACCCTCCATTTCACAGGATGTGACCTGTATTGTGTATGTCATCCAAAAGTAACAAGATCTCTTATGCTGGTTGGTGCTTCTCATTTCACCTCCATTTCCCTGATGCACCTTCTAGCCTTTAATTGGCACTAATCCCTCACAGGCCTAAGGGGTTTATCACAAACACAAACAGCTGAGCAGTCATGATTCACCCAAAGTACCAAAGTACTCTTGACTGTGTGTTTAACTTAAAGGCTTTTATCTGACCATACCCGGGTATCCTTTTTTTGAAATGCATTACTATGAGTGTGTAAGAGAGAACAGTTTACCCCTATGGTCAGGTGTCATTGCTTCGAAGTTTATTTAACAAATTATCAAACAACTTTGCTGTCAAAGGATGAAACTGAAACAAATAAAGCACTTCTGTGACTAGATTTCTGCACAAAAGCTTTTTATAAATGATGTTCTGGTTGTTTTGTTGGATGCTGTTCATGGTACAGGTGAAGATCAGCAGAGTAAAAGCTCTTGAAGAATGGGCCCTGTAGTTTGGCCCTGTGCTCTGATACAGGCCTGGGAGGATCTGCACCAAAACCTTCTACTCATTTCTTCAAATCTGCTTTGGTGACTTGAGCTGCAATTCAATCACAGAGTTAAATCCCTATTACAAACTTTAAACTAGATTAGGTCTGTGTTAGATTAATTGTATGCACAGTACAGAGACTAGCAAGGCCTTCATAAGGCACCCAGATCCTTCTGTCAAGAGGCTTCTGTCCAAGCGATTATACAGCCTGCATTCTGTCTGGAACTCTGAGATGACTGAAATCCCCTAGAAGACTGCAAGGCTGTCAACAAAACACCATGGCAACATACTAAGTTCTTTCATTATGTTGAAATTCATAATGCTAGAGGACCTGTATCCTCCATTATAGTCACACTTGCATAATAATTATATTGCGTATTCTTTGGCACTTTGGATCTTCATTGCAGAACATCTAGCAATAAGAACAAATGTTGCATCCCCTAACTAGAATATATATATAAATAATTATTAAAAGCTCCCCCCCCCCCTCTCTCATTTGCCTCATGTCCATTTCGTTCTTTTACCAAGTCACCTTGGGCTGGGGGGATATATATATATCTTTTCTCAAACCTTTAAAGACATGCATGTCAAGATAATGTCGTTGGGAGTTCAGGTTACTTGTGAGTTTATAGAAGGCTCATGGCTGTCTTGTATGCTAAAGATGCACATGCAGGCCTGGCTAGGAAAGGAGAAGCATTTGAGGATTTACTTCTGTCTGACAGCATGTTAGGGTGAGCTTCAGTTTCAGACACAAACACCAGATGACAATAAGTGGAATTAAACATTATTACTGATTTAGTTCACATTACTCTAATAGGTAAATGAGAGAATGAGGGGAGCTGGAAAGAGCAAAAGAAAAGTAACAGAACTGAAAGACTAAGAGGGACATGCAGCAGAGATGAGATCATAAGTGAGGAGATGATGCAGCAGACAGCTGTAGAACAACCCCCCCCCCCACACACACACACACACACACACACACACACAGCAACTCAGGCTTAAAATCTAATTGGATCAGTTTGTTATGACTATTCACAAGGCAAAGTTTGACAGTGCACTGTTGTGTGAGCTATGAAACTACAGGTGACTAGAGGGACCTCAAGCAATTGTCTACTATTGTTTCTGATGATGTATTATCTTGAATAAACTTCTACTGTGGTCCTAAAAGATGTACCGAGACTCTAAAAAAGTCTACTTTTTATTCATTGAGCAATACTCACGTCGAACCTCCAACTTGCACTCCACTGAATCTTCTCCGCTGTCATTGACTGCTTTGCATGTGTACACACCCCCATCAAAGGGGCAGGGCTTGCGGATCTCCAAGGTCAACACACCCTGCTTGCTGAACATCCTGTACTTTGCCTCATTGGAAATGTCCATTTTGTTCTTGTACCAAGTCACCTTGGGCTGGGGGGGTTTAATAGAGTACTTCAAACACATTATCCACCTACACAGTACTAACTATGGGTAAAGCAGCTATACTGACTGATGCAATTTGAATATTTCCATTTAAAACACTGTCCATAGCCATCTATTTTTAAGTTAACACACACACACACACACACACACACACACACACACACACACACACAGACAGACAGCTATCACTGCCTAATCTTAAGTAGGTCCCCCTTTTGCCACCAATACAACACAGCCCTGACCCATCGAAGCATGGACTAGACCTCTGAATTATATGCTGTAGTATCTGTCACCAAGCCATCGGTAGCAGATACTTCAAGTCCTGTAAATTGCAAGGTGGGGCCTCTATGGATCGGACTTGTTTTTCCAGCACATCCCACAGATGTTCTATTAGATTGAGATTTAGAGAATTTGGAGGCCAAGTCAACATCTCAAACTCATTGATGTCTTCTTCAAACCATTCTTGAACCGTTTTTGCAGTGTGGCAGGGACACTGCCATCAGGGAATATCGTTTCCATGAAGGGTTTTACTTGGTCATCAACAATGTTTAGGTAGGTGGTACGTGTCAAAGTAACATCCACATGAATGGCAGCACCCAAGGTTTCCCAGTAGAATATTGCCCAAAGCATCACACACCCTCTGCCGGCTTGCCTTCTTCCCATAGTGCATCCTGGTGCCATCTCTTCCCCAGTTAAATGACACACACACACACCCAGCCATCCACATAATGTTAAAGAAAATGTGATCATCAGACCAGGCCACCTTCTTCCATTGCTCCGTAGTCCAGTTCTGATGCTCACGTGCCCATTATAGGCACTTTTGGCAATGGACACAGGTCAGCATGACCACCCTGACAATCCGCAGCTACACAGCCCCATACACAACAAACTGAGATGTACTGTGAGTTCTGACACCTTTCTATTGGAACCAGCATTAACTTTTTCAGCAAATTGAGCTACAGTAGCTCTTCTATTGGATTGAACCACATGGGCTATTTGTTGCTCCTCACGTGCATGCCTTGGCTGCCAACGACCCTGTTGCCGGTTCACTGGTTTTCCTTCCTTGGACCACTTTTTGTAGGTCCTGACCACTGCAGACCGGGAACATCCTACAACACTTGTAGTTTTGGAGTTGCTCTGACCCAGTCTTGTAGCCATCATAATTTAGCCCTTGTCAAAGTCACTCACATCCTTACACTTGCCCATTTTTTCAGCTTCCAACACATCAACACACTAAACCTACTTTCACCTGACCTCTCATACAACCTAACAAGCATCTGAACATAAATTTTTTTTATGGTGGATATATTGATTCCAACTTAATCAGACCCCAGTTAGTCTGTAGTGACCACATAAGAAACAGATGGTTGTTCAGATCTAAGTAAAGCAGGAAGTACTCGAGATTGCACCTAATTTTGGAGAAGTCAGCTTGTTTTAGCTCCAGGATGGAATTGTTGGTCTCACCTTGGGACTGCCACGTACACAGCAGCTTAGAGAGGTGTTGTACCCTGCAATCACTGAGCGATTCACAAGGGGACGAGTAAATTTAGGTGCCTCAGAGAAGTTGGGGTCTTTGTATGTGGGCGGTTTGTATCCAATTCCTGAAAATAAGAAAAAAACAAAATCTCTTTTTTACTCTTTCTGTAATAAAGTGAGCTTTTTTATATAACCATGATAGATCTATATACACATCATATTTAATCTTAAAAAAGGTTTTAAACTATTTGTCAAAGAATATGTAAATTGGGTTGTTCATACTGGGAGAGATATTTTTGAAAACATAGAGAGTCATAACTGTACTGTTTAACTAAAGAAGAGGGATTTCTGCACTGGCCTAATTTCAATCAAACAGTTGATTTGCAAACACGGCAGGCCTGTTAGATCCCCACACACCTGTCTTCTGGATGTAGGCGCTGTCCTTGGAGAAGCAGGGCTCTGGACTCGGGCCCACCATGTTCATGGCATAGACACGGAAAACATACTCGTTGCCCATGATGAGGTCCGACACCACGCAGTTGGTGCGTCGATACTGCTCGTACACAGTGTACCATTCCTGCAGATGGAGGGCGAGATGTTAACTGTTAGCTTTCCTTTATCATGACAGTGTTTCCTGAAAATCATGATAGTGTTTATGATGTCAGCAGAAGGTGCCAAAGCAACACTGAGAACCATGCTTATTTCCTACCCAGTAGTTTCATATTTTAACCCTTGTATGGGATTCATGTTGAAAACATCAATAATTATTAATTCAATATGAATTAATGACCCCCTCCTCGAGCTGCCACCTTAAAGTGGTGGAGGGGTTTGTGTGCCCAAATGACCCTGGGAGCTATGTTGCTGGCGGCTAAATGCCCCTGGTAGGGTCACCCAAGGCAAACAGGTCCTAGGTGATGGGCCAGACTAAGAGCAGTTCATAAGC
>JABJVR010000007.1:1142938-1175423 GCA_025773905.1 Chitala chitala | reverse complement strand
AAATTCACTACAAATGCTTGTGTAATAACTAATATCATAAAAGTACTAGATGTGGCTGTGTTGTTTTATAACACTTTTCCTTTTCCATTCACTTAACCATATCTATCTTGCTAACTACCCACATTGTTTTGTGCTCTTTAAAGGCTATAGAGAGTGAAGCTGTCAACTTCTCAGACTAGTCATTCAAAATTACACATTTTATGTACCCTGTGAGCAGCCCCTGTAGCTCCAGGCCTCTGAATTAAACCTTTGGATGGTTTGAACTCTTCAAAATCTGATTCTTGGAAGTAAACTTTAAAAACATGTTATTGTATATTAAGTCCTGCAGTGTTCATCAGTTGGTTTGTAAGAATTCAGTAAATCACAGTATTTAATTTTATTAAAGCTGTTTACATAAAAAGTGTTTAGGGTCCAGTCAGTATTTTTAGGCAATTTGACCTGTAATGCTGGTCTGTTGCAGGATGTTATAAATTACTCTGCAAAATTACAGTTTTTAAAATCTTCAAACTACTTACAAATTCCCACTTTTGCTAAATAACATTTCAAGTTTCTGTAGTACCCTAAATGATATCTGAAATGAAACAATAATTCTTATAAAAAAATATTGTTAGTGAAGAAATTTCATCAGAAGGTGTCTGCTAATCTTTATTACCAGAGTGCAAACTTTCAGTCTCCAAAACGTTCTGTCCTAAAAATCAGTGCGTAGGTTTTACTAATATATACACGATTTTATTTAGGGAGAGGACAGTGACCCCCCTTGACTGTCACGGAGTGTACCGTTTGGGTTCTCATCCGTAAGTAAAAGATGGCTCAGCCATACTAGCATTAGTATTTTAAACTTCCTTTTTACATATTTGGCACGGCCATTTTAGCTCATGTGAGTAACATCTTTTTTACAAATACGTGACACATCCCACATGTCTGACTTTTTCCTCACGTGACAACCCCGAAATGGAAGAAATTGTGTAAGAAACAAACAGCCACCCGTCGGACAAGCGGGGAACACAAATAACTCTTAATAAAGCCGTTTTCTTTTATGACGGCAGTATTGTTACGTGCAATAAATGTATGTGAATAAAAGAACGGGAGCTGTTATGTGAAATAAAGGTACGTGTAACCACGTGTGTATTGTAAAACTGAAAGTGATTGAAATGATTTGGACGCTGTGTGAGTGGTAGTGGTTTGTGTATGTTATGTACGTGTTCGTGTTATCCGTGGCCAGGGCCAGAACCCTCTGTCACAGCAACTAATGTGTGCAAACAGTATGAGATCATTTAGACGCACTGATGAGTATAGCGTCTGTGGGGTAGCATTCAGTAATGACAGATACAGCACCCCAGTTACCGCAAGGTATTTTTGCACACTGCTAAATACAATGTGTTTCCACCAGGATGAAATTCATATTGCGTCAAACTCTGTTAATACGCACTTCAATTCAATTCAGTTAATTTTTATATAGTGCCTTTCGCAACAGCGTGCCTCCAAGCGCTTTACACTTTACACTTAATGGGAAACCAGAAAGAGTTCTTATTAATCAATGTACTTACTGTCCAGATTTTTTGTTTTTAACACTTAACATGGACAGCTGGATTTTATAGCCACATGTACACTGTATGTCACTGTAGAAAGAAATCAGTGATTTTTGTTTGTCTGCAACAACTGAAGTGCGTACTATCAATCAGTTCATCTAAGCAGTTAATTGCAGTATGATGTGATGCACTGATGATTTATAACATCTGTGATATGATGATATAACATGTATATGATATATAATGATATGATAACTGTCACCATTGCATGTTAGAAACCGTCTCATGACTCCTAATGCAGACTGACCCTCCTGAACACTTGAACATTGAGTGGGCTCATTCATTGAATGATTTGTTAACAAGAGCCTGAGCCAGCATTGTAGCCTATGCAAACAGCACAGGACCACTTATGGGGTGTTGCAACTTCTCACTTGCTTAAACCATTAGCAGAAAGGCCACATCCACATCTGAATGATTTGAAGGACGAAGGCATTTGCTATGTATGCTAAAATCTACTCATTCTAGACTGCACTTCAACCTATCCTTGCCCCTCCAGATGGTGTTAACTTGTTTTTGCTGTCTGGTTGCTGCCAAACAGAAGCTTGCCTTTCCCCTCTTTCAATGATAGCAATACTTTCACATTTCTCAGAGCTAACTATAATTGCTACACCTGAGTGAAGAACTGAATCATGCACATATGAAAATGCACTATGCATGCATCATTTCTGATAGAAGCTCATTCCAAAGGTTAATGCCATTACGGTGCAAGAATGCCTGTAACAGAGCGTCAGCTTGTTTTAGCGCATTGGGAAAAATGTCACAATCCAGCTGAATTGGATGTTACCGCTACCAAAATAAAAGCTGACTCAACAGGCCTATAAATACACACAATTATAACTCTGTTGAGGGTATACCATTCAGCATCCATGTCCCGTACCTGCACTTCTGTAACTTTACTGCCTTGCTTTTCCTGTTCCTTGTGCTATAAGGTTGGACAGGAGAGATATGATCAAGATGCCAATGCATTGTCAATTAAAATGAAATTGACACCCAGTACAATATGTAGAGTGGATGCTCCATTTTGTGTCTTTTAGTGCCTTGTGTTGTACTTCACTTGTTTTTTTCACATTTTTATGGTTGCATGTGCAAATGAGCAGCTCTTATGGCATGAAACACCAATGTTGATTAGCTCATTTGTAAGAATGTAAAAATCTAGCTGAAAGCTAAAGTTTGCAGTGGAATGCAGCCTATAGAGCTGCTGAAGATTGAGGGCCTTTAGCCTGCTCTTCGTCATTGCATTGGAAGTCCAGTGTGCAGCCTACTGCTTATTCTAATTAATTTCTCATCATAGCCCTCATTGTTACAGGGCCAATAGTCTTAGGACCTGTGAACTTTTATGTTGTAGTACAAAACCTCAATTAGATAAAAGATTTGCTAATTATTGTCTTTTATCTTTGCATATAATTAAATCTTTAATGAAGGACCACTTAATCAATAATTTAGAACGACAAGTTCATAAATAAATTAGTCCTGCCAATGAGCGTGCGACAGCAATCAATGTACAATGTTAAAGAGACGTAGAAACGACGGGGGTGGTAACTAAAGCACACGGTCCTGTCAATACCAACAGCAAGCTAAACTTCTCAGGCCTTGGCATGGATTCTCCAGCTGTAGTAAGCGAAATAATTCTCTCTTATTTGTTGCAAGCTGCAGTGAGTCCAATTTTTATTTACCCGATTGATATATTGCATCACTTTTTGTATGCTGTATTTATTCATTTTTCAGGTGCATACCTTTCAGGATGGACCAGGTTTTTGGGCTGTTCATATTGTGCCAGACTTTTAGCAATATTATTATTATTATATACAAATTCCAAAATGAAATGAGCAGTGAGCATTACCATCTTGTACAAATACTCACTGAAATACTATTAATGGTCTGACTGGTGGAAGCATGACTAAATTAAGATCTTCACATGTATCACTTTGCATAATTGTGTAAGCATTCATGAGACTCATAAAGGTAATGACTTAACGGATAAAAGCTGGCCTGACAGCGTACAGGAAGTGAGGTTATTTCTGTGAGCATCGACATACTGCATATCTATACACATAGTGTAAGTCTGTTATGTAAATTACTACTACTGCAATTGCTAATAGATTCTTGCTACTAAAAATGCAAGTTATTTTTGTCTCAGAAAGTGTTTGTAATCTGCCCTTCAGTTCTACATTGTGAACTGAAAATTTTTCATGTAACATAACAGGATAAAGGTATTTGGTACTCTTGGTAGATTATTTATGTAGTTCTATAGATAATATTCATTGTTTGATTGTGTGAACTGCTGTAAATAGGCTTATTTTGTCCTCATGTGACTAAAGATTACAAACTATGAGGGTACAGTTAGTCTTTGTTCACATTATTTCTCTTCAACTTGTCTGAACTGTTTGGAACTGAGAACCGTTATCATGAACACTTGGCCTACTGCAAATTTGGTACGAGTTCAATGTAGGCTCTGAGTGAGGGAGAGATAGAAAACCTGAGAATCCTCAGAATATCCAAGAAGAATATAAATAAAAGCAAATCACATGAGAGGGAGTGCTGTTGTTCAGTGTCAGCACGGTTGGGATGATGCAGTCAAAAACATAGCTGTGCTGATATTCAAGAATTAATATATTATGTTATGTTGTGTGTATGTGTATATATGTGTATGTATATATATATATATATATATATATATTTTTTTTTAGAAGAAATTTTTTCTTCGTGTTGTGTACATGCTGTGTACTTAGTCAAAAAGGAAGTATGTGGAATTCAAAGTAGTATGGTATACTTTAAACTACAGCCATTCTTCATTGCTGGGATTATGGAATGAAAGTATGTCTATTATTATTATTATAACTTTTGGCCTGATATACTATATTATCTGCATACTTTTTGCTGATGTATAATATATATATTTGCTGATTTATTATAATATAATATGGTTTCAAAGACAGCATTGCCAGAAACAGCTTTTTAACATACTATTTAGGGTGAAAGTATGAAGTCTTGAATTCAATGCATTGTAATTCGTGATGGGACGAATTACAAGAAACAAGAAAGATAGTAATGTCTCATATAACCACAAGATGTCAGTGTTGTTTTATGTCAATGTTTTTTTTTTTTTTTTTTTTTTTTTTGGAAACGTTGTTGGTATTATATACATTTTATATTTTATAACATTAATCTGTAATCTAAACTGTTTTAATAACATAATAACATATAAATGCCCAAATATTGTCAAAGGAAATCTTTTCTGATCAGTCATAACTTTTAGTTTGAACATTGAATCAGTTATACAGACAAGAAGTGTAAAATAAAAATACCTAGAAAGAGCTACAGTGTAAAAGTATTTTTACTTATAGGAGTGAAATTAGTGCACATGTCTGTGGAATCCAGTGTGTGTGGGCACGGTATCCCTAACACTGTACACTCTGCCTCAGTACATGGTCAGTGACAGCGGTAGCTGGCAGTGCTGGCCTCCCCATCATGTAAAACCGTCATAAACTGCTCTGGCTAGTCCTCAGAGTGACATGTCCCAGTCGCAAGGACAGCATATTTTTGTAAAGAAAACTTTGTGTGACGAGTGAGTGACAGGTCCTGGCACAGCTGGTCTTTGGGTTGCCTTTAGAGAGTCCTGCCTGGCTGGCTGCTAATTTAAGCACCAGCAATCACAGGTCACCAGGGGTGTCAGCTGGCATGTACGGCCCTGGACTGTCAGGCCTGCACATGTGCAGCTGTCCAGCCTGTCTTACGTAACCCCTCAGATAGTGTCACGTTCTCATCAAAGTGCTTGTTATATTACCTCTGACAAGATGGCAGCACCTGAAGCAATAATCTATCATAACATTCTTTTCTCATAATTTCATTAGAAGTCTTGTCACATCTTCTCAATATTGTAATGTGCACGAGGATGTATGACAGGTACAATAGTAATATTTTTGTAGTCATAGTTTGAAAGTAGATATTTTGAAAATTTTAAGTAGTGAAGTATATGTATATTTTAAATGCCTTTTGTGCTTTCCAATTTCAAATTACTGTTGATAAACTGAAGTATGGCATGTTTATTAAAGTATAACATAATAAACTTAAACATTACAATACTCCTTTGTATTACAATAAAATATTGGCTTGCGCTAATTAACAGACCAGTGCCTCACTGCTTGATACAGGCCAAAGGGCCTGACACATGGGTTTATGTGAAATACCTTTGTTGGAGGAATACTTCTGGGATGGGATCTACTTTTTGTCCCCTTACCAGCACAGCCCAGCTTCGTTTACATGACCTCCTACACAAGCCAAATACATGTGCAAGCAATGTCTTCATTCATCCTCCAATCCTCTACGGCTCATTATTTATGTGGCACAGAGAAACTGTTTTTGCTCAGTCCTCACCAGTTCTCTGCATGCATTGCCTTGGCACAGAAGCTCTGTATATCACTGCTTCCCTTAACTAATTTCATTAATGTGATCTTGTGTCTATTCCCTGACAGTTTAATGACCATTATTTGTGGTTCCTTTCGAATAAAGGATCCGTCGTAAATTGCGTTGCACAGAAATTGAGATATAAATGCCACCCTGCGTTACTATATAATATCTATTCTTTTAATTAAATGAAAGCCATAGTGACACTTATTGGATTGCAAGTTACTTGTTAATGGCAATAAATTGCCAGGTAAAAAAATCATTGCTTACTTTACATCAATAATTTGTAGACCTTTTGCTAATGATTATTCATTATTCTCTCACTTTAGCAGCAGTTTATTAAAGTATGGTGAGTATTTAAAAAAGTACTGGTTGTTAGTGTTGTGGTCCCTAATGACACGCCACTGAGTTAGCAGTAGATGAAGGCGTTCTGATTTTCTTCTGTGCCACATTCAGAAAGACAAACTACTTAATGTGATACCCCTTTTCAGACATTTAGAGATTTTCAATTCAAATAATTTTTAAAAGTGCAGTGGCTGCTTTGCTTGTGTTTTAAGCATGTGTCAAAAGTAGCTGCAATGTGCACTAC
This sequence comes from Chitala chitala, assembly GCA_025773905.1. Lineage (NCBI taxonomy): Eukaryota > Metazoa > Chordata > Actinopteri > Osteoglossiformes > Notopteridae > Chitala > Chitala chitala. Next base: position 1,168,841 of record JABJVR010000007.1, on the reverse strand, counting down.
AGGTTAGACAATATTTTAGGATAACACAAAAATAAGGAAGCCAACTAAGTTATGAAGTTGACAATTCTAGTACACAAAGAGCATGCTCACTCTGACTCTGACATTTTATTTAAAAAATTTCAATTGTTGTATATAATCTCCAAAAGACTTTTTTATGACAATGTGAAAATTGTTACATTTTCATAGGCATAATTCTGTCTCCCACCTCTGCTCACATATGCAAGAATGACAGCTGAAGGTTTTGCACATGTATGTTAACTTGCAGGAGCACAATCATTAATCTCCATCCCATGCACGGTAGTGACATGCTCGATACTGTCAAGTGCCGTATTCTTTTTTTGGCGGCTGTGTAAAAATGCGCAGTGTACCCACAGAACTACATGCGTGGGCTCGTTTGGCGATGCTGCCTGTAATTGACATGTATCACAGCAGCTTGAGGGGCGTTTGTGGTGCAGCCGAGGCGGGGAGCTAACCCAGAACTCTCAGCTTATTCTCACTCTCCATTCTGGTCCTGCTGTCAGCCGGAGAGGAGAGGGAATGTCATTTTCATTCTTCTTATGAGCGTTTAAAAGGTCTGTGCCCAATTAAAATACACTGGCCACGTTATAGAAAATCACTGTTGCCAGTAAACATGTAAAGCCTGTCCATCAAGTAACAGCATTTTGGTTTTCATTTGAATTAAAAACCTTACGTGCGCCTGTTGCTGGTTTGAATAACCTTGAAATCTGACTGGAGGGTAATGTGCTTGAGGGTATTGAATTCAATATTTGCAATCAGTCTTTAAAGACATTTTCATACATCTTTATGAAATAGGGGAAGCTGTTTATTTCACAATTCAGGTGCATGTACCATGTGTTGTCTGTAACAACACTATCTGACTTTTTCCATATGATTGAGCTCATTGGATTATGGCTTTAATACACTTACTGTAAAATGATACACCGGTGCTGAATGGGTAGAAGTCAGGGGTTATCTTTTTAAATTAAAACAAAATTATTTAATTAACTTCAGAATATTTGTATAATGACAAGTGAACAATTTTTTTTTTTTTCGCATTTTCAAAAAAAACATTTTCCTGCAAAATACAGCATCTTCCTTGAGAGCCCACAGGCCAATGGCAGAAGCTTCTGAGAGAGCTGATGTATCCCCATGTCCTTCCCATAGAACACATTGGGTCATGCAGAGGAATTATTCTCCTATGTGGGCTACAAAACACTTTGTCTCTTCAATGCATAAGATCTGACTACACAGCTATTCAGCCTACGGAATCCTTCATTTCCATGCGTACGAAAGGGGCACAGTGCCAATTCCTGAGTTGTCACTGGTTGTCTCGATCCCCGGGTTGCCACCAGCTTGCCAATTTTTTTTTCAAACATATTCCCTGTCAGAGCCTCTGATGCATCAAGCTACCCATGGACCTGACCCCACATGCTACACAGGCTGACAGCCATGCCACAAAGATGAGTCCCTCACAAACAGGCCACTCATAGTTTTGAAGGCCGCTGTGGCGACTTAAAGACAAAAAGAGCATTCAGACTTCCAAACACATTTCTGTCTGCCTGCTCAGATCTACATCCTTTCTAATCCAGACGATGTTGAAAAGGAGACTTTTGCTAAAAGGGAAAATGGGATGTGATCAAGAGGACCAGTAATAACCTGCTTGGAAAAAGGCTAAGTTGCCCAAGGGGATGCTGGTCTTTTGCTGGCATACTGTATGTAGACAAGTGGCTGTCATGTGGAATTTAGAGTGCTAATCTTGCCATTTCACTGCCTGGACAATACTGAGAAAATGTCTTCTCACACCAGTACAAACATCCCATAAAGGAGCCGGTGTTTTCCCAAATGTTGCCAGCTATTTAGTTGAAAATGCCCTGCAATCAAAGCACAAACAAAAGCAAATACTTGCATGCTTACGGTTTACAAAACTGCAGAAAAAAATATGAAAAAAACCTTTAGGAAATGTATACAGTCGCTGAGCATTTTATCAGGAATGCCTGCACACCTGCTTATTTGTGCAATTATCTAATCACCCAATCATGTTACAGCAGCACAATGCAAAAAATGATGCACACGGAGCTTGGGAGCTTCAGTTAATGTTCACATTAAATGCCAGGTTGGAGAAGAGTGGGATCTCAGTGGCTGTGACTGTGGTGGGCTTGTCTGAGTATTTCTGTAACAGGCAACTTTGGGCATTCCAGAAAACAGGTTTAGCAGGTTACCCGGATCAGTTAACCCCAAACTCCAGGTTTTCTGTCCCAGAAAGTGAGATGCTAACTCAGTCACTATAGCAACTCACTCGCTGACCCTAACCCGCTTGACAGAGTGCTGTATTTTTTTTTGCCAGTTCACTGAAATCTTGGGTTAATTGGCATGCCTGTGTGAGCCTGCGATCAGCTGCTGAAAATGGTGTATCCATCCATACACAAAGAGGCCAACATATAAGCCCTGATAATTAACGGGATGTTACGTCGAGAAAAAGTAATTAAAATATGATTACATATTCTTGCATATCCAGATTGATATTTCATTGAAATCCATTCTGTATTTAAACAACCTTGTGAGATTGTACATTTTGAATATTACACAATGTGGTTCTGCAGTACCACTGTCACCCCTCTGATCTCCTTAGATTTTCATGCAAAGCCATCTTTAGAGTTTACTTAATGTTGTGAAAAACAGTATATGTGCAGTGAGTGGTAGTTCTGCAAATGGAAACACTTTGTTTCTGGGATAAGTCAGAGGAGAATGGCCAGACTGGTTTGAGTTAACAGAAATGCTACAGTAACTCATAACTACTCTTCACAAGTATGTTGAACAGAAAAGTATCTCAGAATGGACAACACATCAAACTTTGGGGTTGACAGGTTACAACAGTGGAAGACCATGTCAGCTTCTACTGCTGTCAGTGAAGAGCAGGCAGCGCGCACAGTTTCACCAAAACTGGACAGCTGAAGACTAGAAAAACGTAGACTGGTCTGATGAGTCTTGATTACTGCTGAGGCACACAGATGGTAGGGCCAGAATTAGGCATCAACCTAATCTGGTTCTGTTGTCATTTTGGTTGGATGAAGTACCTCACTGCTTTAAAGGATCTTCCTCTTTCACCAGGGTTTCATGATACTGACCTATCGCTACACTCAAATTAAGCAAAACAGCTCCCACATCACACTAATGGTCTATTACATGACTATGCTGCTAGACAGCCCCTCCCTCATATACACATTAATTTATCAGTAACGTGCAATGAATGCACTATGTTTATACTGTGGCAGCTATAGGAACAGAATTTCTACATAATGCTTTTTGGAGCTCAGATAATCTGCTCATAAAGATGAGGTGTCATTTGTCAACCCAAGATTTAAGATTAACTCCAAGCTACAATACAGCAAAGAGGTTAAGCAGCTTTCAGAAACCTCATGCAGATAAAGGGTGCTTAGTCCCAAATTCCACTTATACTTGATGTTGAATAAGACTTTATTCCAGCTTCTCAACTTACAGTTAGACCTAGGTGAAAGTCAGATACGCGAACAGTGCAGAATGCAGCCTGATTTAGTTCTACTTTATCTGTTGCCTTTGAGTAACACTTGCATTGCCTCTTTTTACACAAAAGACAAAAGAAACCAATCTTATTAGCCATCTGTGCTTTGTTTTTACAAGGCAATCAATTGTAATAAAAGGAAATTAGATGAATGCTTTATATATTTGACAAATAGATAATTGACCTTACTTAACCCTGACCTTAAAATGACACTTTGTTAAATTATAATCTTCTTAGAATCATGAAAGCGTTCAATTAACGAGATTAAATGACATGGCCAAGAAATGAATTACAAATGAAGAGGAGCACGGTAAATGCTTGTGTCTGTGTGCTGCCACTGGAGCAGTGGGGGTCATACCTAACGTAGGCTTAGCTGGAAGCTCACCCTTCTTGCCTGCCACACACCTACTGCTCTTTAGGGTGAGATGACACCTCACGGCAGAGCCCTGCAGAGGTTGTCAAATACTTTTATCGATTTGGGTTTTTCTTTCAATAAATCAGTGCTCATTCAAAACACAGCAGTGTGCACAATGCTAATAGTCTTAAACCTATATATAATTATACTGCATCATCTAAATAAAAAGGATATAACTCGCTGCTTGCACATACATTGCTTTTTGTGTAACGAGAATGTGTTTGTAATTTCATCTACCGGGAAGCACAGTTTTATCCAGAATACATCTATAATTAAAAGGGCCTGTTAACATGGGCTTTGGAGAGTTATTCAGGGAGATGGCTTGACAAATGGGTTTGAGAGCTCTTGTCTTCAACTGATTTCTCAAATTAATTTAAGTTGCTCATGTTCTCATACATATACTAATTATATGTAATCAGTCCTCAACATTTTTCCGGCTGTACCAAACTACCCTGCTGAAAGCCTATCCAGTCAGGTGCTGTCAGAGATTTGACTTTTTGAAGTTCTATGACTCTGATTGAAGTATGTAATATCAATGTTCTTTCTTTTTTTTGTAATGAACACTGACTATAAACAATTAAAACAACAGAGTTTCATCATGTTAAGGCTTTTTTGTTTTTACTGTATTCTTGTAAAACACACTGCATCTTACTAGCCCAGTGGAAAAAGAGCATCCTGCTGTGAAGAAACTGACTATTTGTCTCTCAGAAATAGATTCCTTACACTGGAAAATGACTGAACTTTTGTTCCCAGGAGCTGTCATTACTTTCAGCACCTCTGGGCACAGCATTGGAAATAATATAATCTCAAGGGCAGTTTATTAAAGCTAAGCACAGCAGGTTGGTTTGCGCCCTCCAGAAGGAGCCTTCTAGTTTGTGCAGATGTAGTGGGCTCTGCCTTCCTCTGCAGGAAGCATGTGCGTATGAGTCAGACAGGGAGAGGGATACAAGCCTGTAAAGTAAATGACAAAATAGCGACAAACTGGAGTCCTTTCCCTGTGTTTGCAATTTCAGTGTTCTGTGTGTCACACCCAGGACGCAGATGTCCTTGCAGTCTTTAGCTGTGCCAAATAGGGTCAAGGGGAACATGCGTGTTGTGCAGGTTTAAATGGCATATACCTAATCTGCTCACGTGTCAATAATGTTGGGTTGTCTGAACACAAAGTAATCACTCACATATTTGTATGGGGCAAAAAAACCTTATATGTGCATGACCAAAGGCTATTTCCAGAAAGATTTTTGAATTTTTGGAAATAAACCACTGAACTACTTTAACATGTTTTTTTTTTTTAGTTAGACAACCCTTCCCCCCACATACACACATTAATTTATCAATAATATGCAATTAATGTACATGGAAAAGTTCAGAAATGTTTATGTCCTGATACCAGTTTAATTTAATTTGTCCAGGGGTCTGTCTAGAGAGAATGAAATGAATAACATGAGGACAGCAAACCGGATCCCCTAACAGGAAGGGCGAAGAAGTGTGAGCTGAGCAGTAGTTGTAGCAGAATTTGCCTGATTTTGGCAGGTTGCAGCAACCCGTGATTTGTTATGCTGAGTATGACTTTGACACACTGTCTGATCAGACTGGGCCTGTATTGTAGTACGGTTCATCTGTGACGACCACCAGCACATTTCCAAAACACAATTTATTCAGAGCAGAGATGTATTCTATATCCCATCCTTCTGTCAAGAAAGGTCTTTATATAAAGGCCAAAGCAATGCAGTTATACTCAGGTCAGAGAGAACATGTAGTTAGCAGTGATGTCTGAGGTAAGAAGAACAGGACAAATGTGTTAAAATATGATATCCTGAATTTATGTCAGTAACTGTAGTTAGAGGATCGCTGGCTGGTGGTCCGACCGGCACCAGCACTAAGTAACACAATATCTATCAAAAAAGGAAAGTAACTCTGGAAGGTGAGTCTTTTAAAAAGCATTACATACTAGACTGCTCAAACTTTTTATTTTCTACAATTTTATAATCACTGAAACCTTGGGTATTCTTACCTCTTTTTCTTTCCATCGTGTTATACCTGTGTCTTTACCATATGTGGTTTCTAAGAACTCTTAATGCTTTATTAAAACAATGTTTAAAGTATAAGACAGTCTTTGGAGCAAAATCAGGTTTACTTAAAAGTGTAAGAAAAGTTTAAGATCCTGCTTGTAATCACCATGCTATATCCTGCACTCTACTGAAGTGTATTATCTCGTGTGTAGTTTTGTGGTTCTGACGGGTAGAAGGTAGAATGTGCTTTTAATTCAGGAGGCATAAGCTATGTTAAGAAAAACATTTTATGTGCAAGTCCTCTGTGACTGAGATGTGAGATTTCAGGGCTAGAGTTTTCAGTTTGATACAGAATGTAAATCACATTTTTCACGCATCATGAATTTTTATAGAACTGTTTGCATAATTCTGCTTTGTCTACATCACCTTGAAGACTTTTTTCTGTCACATTTGTTCTAATGAGGGTGGGGTGCAAGCTGTCGAAACTGGTCTAAGTGAACTGAAATCATAAAAATGTTTATGTCTACGTTTTAGCACGAAACAAGCAGTCTTTCTACCTGAGGCTATACAACCTATTGATCCAGGGTGACATGTATCACATATAATGAAATGATGCTAGCATGTCCAATGAGAACCTGTCTCTCTATTTGAATAAAGTGTCAGACAGCAATGCCTGGCCACATTAGTTGGTGTCATATTGAGGTAGGTTCACCTGTCACAAGACGAGATCACGGAGTCAAAAAAAAAAAAAAAGTTAATATAAATAGGGAAGAAACAGAGGAAGAAAACAGCTTACATTAAACTAGCCTGCCGGTGTTTACTTTTAATCAAAATTAATATGGATGGACCTTTTTAGACAATGTTACTAAACTGCATAAATGACTTTAGTGGTGGAATGATAAAAGATGTATCAGTCTGGTCAGCACAGTCAGTGGCTGAACATTACAGCAGACATGGTGTCTTTGTTAAACTTCTCTCATTGTCACTCATTTCATCTCTGGCTGTATGTCAAAGGAAATGGTTTTATGTAATTGTTATTACTATAAAACATCTCCAGATATGTAATAATATAAAAAAAAACATTTGTAAAATAAATTTTTTGTTTTATAGATGTTTCACCATTAGCAATGCACCTCCAAAAACCCAGGACGCTGTGTGCTTCTTGTTTCACCATAATTTAAAAACACCATTTTATACCGTAGCGACCGCTGCGGGTGGCGGCAGGTCGACTGCAGTGACGGTGACGTCGCCCCCAGGGGTCGAAAACAAGAGACCAATTAGCTCTCAGCACTAAAGACTTGAGTATTTGGCTCAGTGTGCTACTCTTCTGTTGTGTGCAGGTGACCTGGGTTCGAAACAACATCTCATTCGCTACAATTACTTAATGTCAACATCAGAAAGAAATTGTTATCAACCACCTATATAAAGATGGTCATATTCCTATAAAAGTCTTTGCAAAATTGTTATATTGATATAGTTAATTGTTTTAAAGGGAATGCTATTTTTTAGATTTTGATGTAATTTAAAACCCAACAAAGTAAATTGCACAGAATATGACAGTAACGCAATGAAGTTCCCTTCTCACACTCATACATGCATGATGTGCGTTTAATCCCTGAGACACACAAACAAGGATCATTCTGGCCCTTCGACACTTTTATTTCTCCAGTGTCTTTCACAGCTTTAGAAATGAAAGGAAAACATGGCCAACACTTTATGTAATATCACAACACCGTGAAACGTAACTGGTCAAAAAGCCGTAATATAAATAAGAGTATTCCTTTTCCCCAAAGGTTTCCATTAGATGATGATAGGCTAATTATAAAAAAAGATGTGGGATCTCATAATTAAATGCCATAAGGTAATTTTATTTGTATGTGATTGGCATGTATGTCTTTGTTTGTCATTAGAAGTGTGTTAAACTTCTGTTTGTACAAAAAGTATCACTTCTAGACTAGCAGTTTCAAGGCAGAAGTCATGTGACCAAAGAAAACCCTGGTTTTAAAAAAATCATACATATTAAGTAGGTAGATTACTTGATTTGTTATTTTAGGCAATACTGTTACAATAGTTTAAATTCACAATAGACTTACAGTTTAATAAAATAACACATTGTCATACAATAATGTAGATAGCTAACGTTACCATCATGCCTATGAGTGGCAGAACATCCTCCCTCTGCTCCTGATTATCCATTGTGATTCTCCTGTGTGGTGTTTCCATGTAATTCCTTGTTGCATGTTTATTCTTAAGAGCTTGCTGTCTTAGTTATATGTACTTTGTGTTCTCCTGGCATCTTAACCTCACTCCTGTAGTACCAACAGAACTAACCTGCCGTGGAGAGTCACATAGCTTGGATAACTTCATACAGCCGTCCATTTCCCTGAACAACCTGATGTGATTGAGGAACCAAAGTTTTCCTCTGTCTTTAACAGCAATAAGCTTTGACCTGACCCCTAGTACTTTGCTTTGTTTCTTTTTTGGCAACCCATGCACCTAAGAAGTGCTCTCTTAACTGAGAAAAAATGCGAGAAGAGATGTCAGGATCACCTGTGTTATTATTGGGATCAGCCTGGATATGCTGTTTCTTCCTGCCCTCAGTGTACTGTGGGGAACAAAACTTAGGATACTACCTAGAAGGTAAGAACACCTGTCCTTGTTCATATTTTATCACACGTGTTATCAATGGCAGTATGTTTGCTTCTCCGCTCTGGAATGGTACATCACAGAGCACTGACAGTCTTGGGGGCAGCCAGTTACTTCATGGATGCCTCCTTTGCTGCCAGGTATTCCCCTCTTATGTTTAACTTCAATAGATAAGAATTCCCTTAAATCAAGCATAGCTGTTTGTCAAACTCTCCCGCTTAAATTGTTTATAGGTGGACTGCTGTCATGGTGACAGACAGGGACCAAGGAGGGTGAAGCCTAAGCACAGAGACTTTGTTCAACAGAATAGAGCAGAAACTTACAGCAACGCTAACTAACAAGACCAAGACCACAAGACTAATACTGTATAACAATTCAGACACTGTAATGAAAACAAGGGAAAAACCAGGACACAGAAAGGGACCATGAGATAGTAACAAAAGGACAAACCCACCAGTTAAGCATAATCAACAGAGTCCAAGATGTAGCAGCAGCATCCACAAGACTTCAGAACCAGTCAGTGTAGCAGGCTGCACATGCAACTTACAAAGTGAGCAAAAGGAAATAAAACATAGGTGGAAACACTCAGACTAATGAGGAAAACTAGGAGATGGCATTGTACTAGGCCATCTGTAGCTACAACAACATAATCGACAAATCAACAAGAAAGAAGGAAAATGTACCCGTTGGGTTTCACAGTGATTTTCTGAACCTCTGTCAGTGTCAAGTGTCTTCTGGTACTGGAAACTACAGAATATCAGTTCTTTGTTCAGCCATCCTCAGGCCTTTTCACTCCTTTCTCATCATCCCCCAGATTGTGCTATTGAGCCACATGATAGGGGCCCCTCTACCCAAAAGTAGACTGTACCCCCTTTTCGAACCCAAGGAAGACCCTATGAACTGATACATCCATAATTGCATATCCACATATTGATTATATAATTGTTAATTAGGAAAATTAGCTTTCTTTCACAGATTCCTTCAATTTTAAAACAATTTTAATCAGTTCAGATTTTTACAAAATTGGACCTTTGAAGCTCCTCCAACCTTGTATGTATAAAAATGGTGATGAATTAACACTGCCTTTCTGACCAGTAGGTAACATTATGAGTATATGATGCCTTATAGACTGATGAATAGTCCCTCAGCATTCCAGGCCTTTGCAAATTACTTTTTTAAAATGACAAATCTCTCTTTGTCTGTATCAATGATATACTGATATACTCTCCCTCTCTCAGCCAACATATTGCCCATGTCTTCAGTGTATTACAGTGACTCTGTGAATATCACCTGTATGTAGAATCTGAGAAACATGTCCAGTTCTTTCCTGTGCTGTCAGTCTATCTGGGATTCCAATGGATGACATCAACATTTTTGCTGTAAGAAAATGGCTTGTGCTAAAGTCATTTAAGGAGCTCCTAAGATTTTTAGGTTTCATCCATTTTAGCAGTTTTATTCGGACTCAGTTCTGTGGCAGTACCTTTAACAGAGTTGTTGAAGTGCTCCCCTAGAACCCTTTGCATGACCACTCCTGCCCACCAGGCATTTTCGAAGTTCAGGTAATTCCTTTAATTTGCCCCTATCCTCAAGCAACGATGATCCCAATAAGTCCTTCTTAGTAGAGGTTGATGCATCAGAGGTCTATGGTGGATAACTGTGAGTTATTAATCATAAAATTCACTTTAGATGAATGGAGACACGTGCTATAACTCATCATCCATTTTTTGTATTAACACACTACAAGAATTTGGAATGTGAAAACCACAAAATTTCTAAATGTCAGATAAGCTAAATGGGTTTTATTTTTTATTCACTTTCCTTTTTGAGTGTTCAACATACCAGGTCTGAAGTACTAAGAATATCAATGCAGATGCCCTTTCACATCAGTGTGACCCATACAAGAGTGAAGAATGGACCACAACCATTCTGCAAGACTCATGCATTATATATTGCTTCAATCCAGTGGGATATCATAACGACTTTCTGAGAAGCCCAGACCACCAACCCCTGTCCTGAAAACACACCAACCCCACCAGAGAGTAAATAGTTTGTCCCAGCTGGTATTAGAGTGGCATTTCTAAGGTGGGCCCATGATACACTCAGCTCCAGTCATCCTAGGATAAATCATACTCTAATCTTGCTCTCTTAAATGTTCTTATGGCATTCTGTTCACAACAATATATATGATTATAAACTAGCTTGTCCTGTTTGTGTCCAGTCTAAAACACTTCATGATCTTCCATCTCACAAGCTACATCCTCTCTGTGTCCCTTGGTGCCCCTGGTCAAAAATTTGCCTTGGTTTCATAATGGGTATTCTCCCCTCTAATGGATTTATCATGATTCTAGTTATAGGAGATGTGCCTGCTAATACCACGTCACCAACTCCCCACAGCTACTGCTATTGCAGGTTGTTTTATCACTTTAGTTGTTTATATAAGACATTGTTTTAAATAGGGGGCCTCATTTCATTTGTAGGGTATGGAAGGAGTTGTGTAAGCAGGTGAAAATTACAGTGAACCTATCCTTTGGGTCTTAACTATGGAGCACTGAGCAAATGGAGTATCTTCACCAAGAAATCACATGGTACTTATACTAATTAGCAGCCTGGTGGTTCAAAGGGTAGAACATCAGGCTGGCATGCAGAAGTCTCCTGGTTTGAATCCCAGCTCAGCCAGTTGTGTCCTTAAGCAAGACACTCAAACTCTAGGTCCCTTAGCATCACATGTGGCTGGTGGCCCACTGCTCCCCTAAGAGGATGGGTTAAATGCAGAGAAGCAATTTCCCTCTGGGATTAATAAAGTACTATAATACTGTACCAGGTCACCTTCTGGCTGGTATGTGTACCTCCCTGTGAGGAACACAAGCAGTATTCCTAAATACATTCCTCATCACTTCTATTCCCCTTTCAGTGTGTTCTGAAGTACCAGCTCTTCTTTGTTTAGAAGCTGAGCAGAGTGATGCCCCCCTGGTCAACTGCAGTCCCACTAATACACACAAGTGTGCAAATCTTCCCATACTCATCTGCAGCATGGTGTTCACAGACATCCAAAAATGACCATCAACGTGGCAAGACCTTCTTTTTTCAACCTGGTCAGTGTTTGAAGCTGTCCATGAAATACCTGCAGCTGTCTGTGCCATATAAGGAATTTATGAAACCCTTTGTGTGCAGCTTTGCTCATCCTCCATCCGGATAGTCACCTCTGCCACATCTCAACGCTGTAGACAGTGTTGAAACTTCTGTAGGACACACCCAGAATACCCAGCTCAGAGAGCGTCAAAGAGATCAGAGGCTCCAGGAGTCACCTGTAGAGTTGGAGGTGTTGTCACGCCTCTAAGCGATGCCTTCTCCCCCTGCTCATGAAAACCCAGTTTGATTCACTTGTGCCTTGTTTCCATGTAGTTCTCTGTTGCGTATTTATTCTGTATTTGTTCTTTAGAGTTCACTGTAGTATGGCCATGTGCTTATGTCGTTTACCAAGCAATGTCCTCTGCCTTGGTTTTGTGCCTGTTCCTGCCTGTGCTACCTAAACCCCGTGCTTTCCCTAAACTTTATGTATTTCTGTTTTGTAGTTATTCTCAGACAGCCTGCTCTGGATTATTGTATCTTCTGTTATTTTGATCACAATTTTTTTATCACAGACTTCTGTTAACTTCTGTTATGAAATTTGTTGTTTAAGTGGGTTAAAAATATTTTGTTGTGAGTGTTCTGCTGTTTCAGTTAGTAGATTATGAGGTGTGTAAACATAAAACTCTTAAAGCCATTAGTCATGTAATTAAATTCACAAAGCATTTTGTCATGTAACAAATGACACTTCCTAAGAAGTCTTTGACGCTGTGGGTTCTGAGGTGTGCTTTCAGCAAAGAAACTCGTTCTGTTTAATTTTCAAGATATAGCCAATAACAGGGGACAAGTACAGATCTCAGATGAAAACCCAGAAGCTGTGCATGTACTGTTATGGTTTTCTCTTTAATTTGTACTGTTGTTTAATGCTAATTTTTCAATAAACTTCATTTTGGGTATTATTGATTTCACACACACATATATTTTCAATGGTGTGATATGTCACACTCCTACCTTGATTACTGTCAGATTCCTTTTTAGTGTAACTTTATAGACACTGTGCTACTGCCAATGGCCCAAACTGTCTATCAATAATTAGGTTTAAAAGACTGCATGGAAGACAATATTATTTACATTTAATAATTTACTAGATGCTTTTCCCAATTGGAGCTTACAATATTTCACATATATGTCACAGCAATATTGGTCCTCTGCATTTAACCCCCCCACTTGAGGGGAGCAGCAGGTAGCCACACATGACACCTGGGGAGAGTTTTGCTCAGGATGCTGACATCTTCATGAACATGTGTAGGTCTGGCCCATTGTGTGAGTGCCAAGCCTGCTCCTACTCGCGACTCCACATTTGGTCCTTACTTACAAACACAGACATGCTAACAGCACATTTTCTGCCACTCCTGGGCTCATGTAGAAATGCCACAATATTCACTACACCTGTTCTCAAACATTCATAACTTTAAAAAAATCTTGGTTTCATCTCAGCTTGACAATGTTGACTTATTGGCCTCTGACCACATATTTTTTGATTGTTTTTTTTGCTTGCTCTGCAATTTAATCTTCTCTGTTTGTAACCTTTCAGCTTGAGATGTGCCTGTCTTGAATCTGACACATTAACGTTTACCCACTACCCCTCTAACATTCTTTTCTAAAATGTACAGATTTGACATCTGATCATACTGCAGTCTTTTTGAGAAAGTCTTGAAATTTTGTATTTTCTGCAAACGTGTGCAGATTGTGGTCCTAGTAATTACACCGTCTATTCCAATTGGCTCAATATAATACATAGTTTGTTTTTAATGTTTCACAGTTCATTATTTATTCAGTTTGAGCCTAGTCATTTCCCTTGTAAAGTACATGGTGTATGTTCTTTAGTCTGTTGTCTAATTTTGTGTAAAACCTGGATGAAAACAGAAGTTTCTGTTTATTATAGAACAGCCCATTAACCGAATGACTCTGAGGTTTCCCTTCTTGAAAATCCATTAGCAACGGGCCAAAACAGGTGCTAAACTTCCGCAGACTTAATTATTATCACTTAATTTCAGAGGTTCAACTGCCTATAATATTTCACATCTACAGTTCAAATATAGCTGTATAGATTTCTTGCTCAGCTACTCTTGATGCATTGTACCCTGTTGGCATGTACTAATTTTGATATATAATGCCGGATGAATCTCTAATTACATTTTGGCAGGACTGCCATGGTTACTTAGCAGTGCACTTCATTATATTTATACTCAAGCTTACATTTTAAAAGCCCTTTTATTATTTAGGCTTGGGTGTGGGGGTATGGTGTAACATAGGGGTAGTATTCATGTACAACTCGCAGTGCTTTACACCACTTATACCTACACTTCAGTGTCTTGTTTTGGGAAATTGGAGCCTTTCCCAAACTAAATAATCACGTCATACAATCTGGTTGTTTAAATCTCATTAATGCATAGGCATTTTCAAGCTATTTGTATCCCTGGAAACACAATGTTGATTGCAGATTTGCTTTTCACTTGTTGACAACACAGGAACATCCTAGATGGGGAGGAAGAGCACAGTTTTATACACTTTCTGGAGACACATCAAATGTCACTCATGGTTATGAAGCTTATGCTCTGCATTAATATCATTAGTCACCAAAAGTCATGGCATCATCATAAATCATGACCAGTTTTACCAGTGAGCAAAAAAAATCTTGAAAATTAGTAGTGGGCAGTATGACCATAATATGGCAACATATGAAAAGCTGCACTGTGTGTAAATGTATCAGCACATCTTCCACACATTGTGTAGCAACAAAACTGAAGAAAAAGGTCCTAACTGACTGAATAAGTAATAATTAAAAAGAACTCAGGTTCTTTTATATGTGTTTTACGTTTATAATAATGCTACAAGCAGTGTTTCCTTTAAGGTTAAAATTGCTGGTTAAATTGTTAATTAAAATTGCTATTTACAGTTAGTTTATACATTATATGCAAACTCTGATTCATACTGTGAATCATCATTTTAACCAAAAACATTGTAATATGATATTCTGGCTATATTGCCCACCCTAATGCCATGTTGAATTTGTATTCAAGGAATTAAAGACACATTGAAATTTTCAGTCTATGACTGGAAAAATTAAATAATTTCAAAAGCATTACCTACAAGAGATAAGTAATACTTCACAGCGATCGGAGCACACCCATAAACAAATCTAGGAAAGAAGCTGGAAACTGGAATGCAGAAATGGGTTATTAACTGAATGCTCAAAACATGTTATAAAACAGAAAAAATACCTTGCAAGAACTGATAAGTAGATCGCTAGTTACTCTTTAAGAGGTGAAGTTTACCATCAGGTGAAATACTACGGTACTGGCGACTGTGTTCTTTTTTGAGAATGCATTGCAGCACAAATGGCTCTATGGGTGGCGCCTGGAGCTGTAATACAATGGCAACAGGGGCAACCCATAAAGTGTGGAGCGCAATCTGGATGGATCTGGTGAATTTTGCTGATGAGCATTGGGTCCAGGTTGTCATCAGCTGCAACATAGGATTACTCCTCTGGGCCACAAGCCTCCCAGTCAATGTGATATTGGAGGCTTTCTGGTTAACACCAGCAGTGTAGGGGGGCTCTTGTAGAGTAAACCTCTCCATCAGCTAAGTCAGTTGAAGATGGTAATGAGGAGAGAGACACATTTCCAATGACTTCACAGATACTGATTATGGACATGACTTGTTAACTTGGCTTTGATTTAGGCAAATATTTACTTTTTTTTTTTTAATTCTTTAATCTACTAAGAACAGTACACTGAAATTTACTGTACTCTGAACTTGGTATTGTCAGCAATACACAATTTTCACATCAGCACATTTTTAAAGTGTGATGTAAAACCTACAATGTTTTGCTCTCTCAGCCAGCTATAGCTGAATTTCCTACAGTGACCACCCACGCCTGCAGTTTTGTTTTCGTGGATACACCATTTCCCAATAAGTTAAAATCATATCTTGTACATGTGTTTTTTCGATCCTGTTGCATATGGAGTCCAGGCTGTCCTCCCAACGTGGCAGATAGAATTACTTGTAGGACGCATGTAGTTGGCCACCCCCTTTTTGAATTTTTTTCTGCATTCACCCCCTTAACCTGAAAAACAACTTTGAAAAGTGACCCCTTAGAAATCATTGACCATCCCTTGAACACCCTATTAAAAGTTTTCTGCTGGTGACCATGGCTGTAGCAATGTTGGAGGACAGCATCCAAGATTTGGAGGAGCACATTAGCAAGTTGTTAATGATTTACAAGATGGACTTCTATATTTGTCTCAACCAGAGCATGGCAATGTAGAATTAGTAGTAGATCCTCCTCGCCTGACTGCTGATTATTTATTTTGCTGATGTACTGTTTTAATAGTCTGACAACATCAAAATGGATGTGATGCACCTTCTAGCCAGTGCCACCACTGTAGAGCCAGTTTGATGGCCAACAACTTACATCATTCTGCTCAGCTGGGTATATTGTGGTATGTTTTTTGGTGGTTCCTTATTGTTGTATAACACTGCCCTTGCCTTGATTTCAGACACATCCACCTCTACTCTAAATGCCTGTTGAGTTCAGGCTGATACAAAATTAATCGTTAAGCTTGTCAAACACATATCAAGCCTTATCTATAAATGTCAGGGTTTTCCAGCTGTTTTAAAGTAGATCAGTTAAAGGGGCATCAACAAAACTAAAATAACAAATAAAGCAACAATTTAAATTGGCAATGCCTAAAGACATTGCAGCTCCATTGCTGCCCAGAGTTCAGGCCATTGTTCTTTTCCATGGAGATCTTGGACTCATTCATCTAGATCCCCATTGGACTGATGACAAAGCCCAAAAATGAAATGGTGAACTGATGGAATTTGTATTTTTCAGTCTTAACAATGAGTCTGTAATCTCTTCAGTGCTACAAGCAATAATGGATGAATAGCACAAAGGTACAAAGAGGGACAATAAATTAGTAAATTGTATATGTAAACTAATATAAATTGGTTTATCATGTCCAAGAAGACAGCATTGATAGAGGACTGGAAGACAGAGTGTCTTCATCAGGCCATATCTCCTGACCTGACATCCATAGTGCCCTCTGGTGGTATGAAAAGCAGTCTTCGACTCATCCCCTTCCCTAACATGGATATTTTTACTAGTGCTGCATAACTCAAGATTTGTAAAAATGTTAGCTGAGTGCACTTGTTCAAGAGCGAGAGGAATTAAGGGCAGGTGATTACAAATCTAGACCACTTGTGTATTTACCAGTTGGTAATCAGTGCAAGATCTCAAACCACCATCTTTGTTCTCCACAAAAAAGAAACAAGAGGGAATGTGGATGGCTGGATAACACCTTGCATCAGTGCCTCTTTAATGTAGGTAGTCATTATTTGGACAGCAAATTAACTTGTCTTTTTGGCAGTGGAGCTTCTTCCAAGAGGGTGATGACATACAGACAATGTTGGGATAGAGAAAACATGCCTGTCTTGATGAAGACATCCAGAAACATCTGCTACACTGGTGGGGTGCTGAAGGTGGATTTTGGGTGAGGAATGAGACAGTATTCAACATAATAATAATAATAATAATAATGTAAAGACCATGAATTACACAAGATCTCAGACAATAAACAACAAAAACAGCCCCAGTCATCACGCAGTACCAGCACTTACTGAAATAGGTCTGAGGATGTTATCTAGGCATTTGTGTGGGTTCATAACAGTGCAGCTGAATGTGTTCTTTTGCAGTATTACTTGCATTTCTGTTAATCGTTTATGTAAAGACATATATATTGTTTTGTATAATGATAGAATTTATTTTGATATATGTATGCTAAATTTGCATGTCCTGAAACACCATTTTTTATTCCTCATTTATCCTTCCAAGTTCTGTTGTATTTTTTTCCTCACACCAAACTGCTAAAAGTGCATGTACCTCTTCAATGTGCCAGTTATAATGTTATGTCCAATAATAATTTGAAGAAGTATAAAAATTTTATGGATTTTAATAAAAAAAATAAATAAAACACAAGTCTGGCAGTTAACTGTTGTCTGGCTTCATTTGTATTTATTCCTACTGCTTACTCTTTAACATCTGCAATTTCTTCTGGAAAGCGCTTTGAGGCACATTGTTGTAAAAGGCGCTATATAAAAATAAATTGAATTGATTTGAACTAAATTGAACTTCACTGAACAGGACTATCACCAAACATTCTCCCTCTTGTCTTGCACTGCTGATGCCAAATATTCTTCTGCACTCTAAAAAATAAAAATTCCTGTTGCCTTACCCCATCACATCACTGTGTTACAGTCAGCCTCTGTTGAAAATGGAGTCTATCATGGTTTGGTCTTTCTAGGTCTTGCTAAGGAACAAGCAACAGTCAGTGTCACAGAAGCCATCAAGTGCTTGAAAGTGAAATGATGGACAGTTGCGGTTCCTAGTCAGGGTGAGCATTTCTGGCTGAGATAGGGGTATTTAGAGCCAGTCAACAGGCCATGACCCGTCTGTTCACAGTAGAAACAGAGATGGTTCATTGCTCTACAATGTCACTCCTCTGGGCTGAGAGGTGCCCGACTCGCTTGAATCTGTGCTCCAATGAAGGTCCTTTGCTGGGTTGGGGGAGCTGACGTGTCTACGTTCTTCCTCTTTCTCTCATGAATGAGGTTATCGAGAGAGACTGACATCTGAATGAACTCATTGAGGGTGGCTGCCTCCCTGTTGCAGGCCTGCTCCATTTGGAGGTCATGGTTCAACCCTCAGCAATGTGCTGTTAACAGCACCTACCTGCCCCCTCCACTTCCAGTGGTTAGGACATGGAGGGTAGAAACAGAAGGCAGGTGATGAGGCTGGGGTCAGAAGCACAACTGGCTAAGGGAAGAGCTGGAAGGATAGACAAGGAGTGAATTACAAAGCCCCGTATTAGTCATTCAAACTATAATACATTGCATTGAAATATGTGACTGGCAGGCTTATATATTTTTTGTTTTGCACATGGAAAAAAAGAATTACTTAACGGGATGACATGCAACTGATAAGAATGAAAGGAGAGCCTTACTGTTAAATGAGTTTCTGTCAATTCTTTAATACACAGAGTATGACAAAATATTTTTTGCTTTGTAAACTAAATTGGATGATTTAAAAATTCACTACAAAGTCTTATTGTTTTCATCTGTTTTGCTCCATTGTAGCAATACATTACAAATCACCCTAAAATGTATCTATCTACTGTCTGTACTTTTTTTTCCAAAAGAAGAACACATCTACAGTTTAACTATTGGGTATTTAATGAGGAAAATGATTGCCACGCCCCTCTCCTTAGTACCTGCCAACGAAGCACAGTCAGGAAGGAGAGTTTAAAATGCCACCGAAAACAGTAACTAAATGTGAAGTATTGCATACGGTTATGTATGCTGAGCATGTATTCTCCTGCCTGTCTGTAGTTCTCTGTCCATGTTACCTGTGCTCCTGTTACTCCAACCACTGCTTGTGTTTTCTCCAACCCTCGTACCTGTCTCCAACTGATCTTCCTAGCACAACAAACCATCGCCTCTTCCTTCAGGTCATTGTTACGAATTTTGCCTTTGTTCCTTGGTTGCTTATTTCAATAAAACCTTCAACTCTGCAAAGAAGATCCAGCCTCCCTGTGTCCTCTGATACTCATTACAGTGATAAATGAGCTATGAAATAAAATGTGACTACACTTATTCCATCTATTAAGAAAATAAACGTTATTGAGTTAAAAAAATAGGAAAAATTCAAAATGAGCAAAATTCACTGTCTGTAAAAAACACTTGTCTGTCCTAATCATTCATGGTGATGCAAAAGGAATGTTTCTACTGATTCATAATGCTGGAAACCGATGGACATAATAAACTAATGAAAGGCTTCTGCCTGAACTTAGTTCTCCTTACATAAGACAGCTCAAAGAAGAAAACTACATCAGGGGGAAGTGAAGAGGCTGGAAGAGAATCCATAATATGCAACTTGACACCACTGAGTGAAGACAGAAAGTAATTAAATCTAATAGGAAACAGAGTATTTTTTGTTCTCTCCACATCATTTAGGACAGATTTAGAAAAGGGTGAAAAATAAAAGCTTTATAAAAATCTTAACAGCCAAGTTGTATTAAATTATAGACAAAAAGGGCCTCTGAAGAATTAACACTTAATTACAACATAATTAGCATAATTATGCATGCTAATGGAATCTCAAATGAATAGCAGTTGTCAAGAGGGTAAAACCATCTGTAATAGTGGCGGATTAATACATCATTTTTTATTTCTAACAACGGCGTAATTCTTCCTTCAAAAGTGGTTTCCATTAATCAGTTTCATTTTTATTAGATTGAAATTTTGGCATTTTAAATTATGGGTCATTATGATCACCTCATCCAACTGTAAGGCAATGCTAATAAGACCTCGAGTGGTTTGTTGGGCAGAGACAATGGCTGTGGAGGTGCCCCTGTCATCAGAGCTAACATCAAGCGCCACATATTGTCTGAATGTGGGAAGTGCATCACTTTAGCTAAGCTCTGGTGGGCAAGCCATTATGTTCAGTCCTTAGCAAACATGAATTTTAAGGGTCATAACACTCAGTCGTATTAGGTGAGGGATTCCTGTGATGGACAACACTTTCATTGTGTTCTGTTTATTTTACATTTGCCAAGAAGACCATGATGTGAGGCAGTGGTCCATATTTTCAGGATATATTTTTGATTTTGTTTTGTCTTGTCTGTGTGCTGTTGGTGAATGCTCATAATGTAACAGCTAAACTAACGAAGGGATCCATGTGACATCATTATTAGAAGTAGTATAAGTCCTTTTCCTTCTCGGGCCAGATAGTCAGAGCATTCTGCCCTTTAGTCATGCAAGGAATCTTTACATTCCCACATTATTCACCTTTTAAATGTAGAAATTGTGTGTGTGTGTGTGTGTGTGTGTGTGTCTTTATTTTTAATGTATTGCTACAGTGGAAACAATACACATACAGTATTGTGAAGAATTTAGACTTTTTAATAACAAACGTTGAATGATGGAGGGTAAGGTATCCTTTCATTTCATATGAAAGTCTTTGAAATAATTTAGCCTTAATTTATTTTCATGCTGAATTGAACAAGTCTTTATTGGTTCTCTCAGATGTTTCAACTCTTACCTGCATGTCTGGTCACAGAATTGTTCTGCAGATCAATAGCTGTTTCCCTTGGAAGTGGATTGGCTAACATGGGGACAGAAGATGATATCTGGGGTCTCGAGGACTAATCAATGTAGAGTCTTGAACTTAGAATACCTTATCATGTTTGTTAATGAGCTCTAAGCAGACGTGTCACTTGAACTGAAGTACAAATTGACATGGCAGTTGCGAAAGGGGAAAAGTAATCACTGCAGTTACTCCATTTTGCCTGAGAGAGGCTCTTTAGGTCTTTAGAAAGTGATTTCCTATTTGCAAGGCTGTTTGACATGTTTGCTGCCTGCATTACTCCATATTATTTAGGCTAGTCATAAGTTTAAAATATTTTAGTGCATGTGTATATCACTTTTATTCTTTTTTTAAATTCAGAAGTAATAACTACATGTGACCAATTTAATCAATTTACCATATCAGTGGTTTACATGTCCAGACTCTAATGTCTCATGGCTTATTGCTTATATGTTGAACATGCAGTCTAGGTGTACAAACACAATTTAATCTTTCAGACTGAGGTAGCATTGTAATATTCACACTGGGAACATTACAATATTATATTCTTCTCCAAATTTCACATGTCCAGGCTGGTGGTAGTAACATGCTGGGTTAAAAATAAGGTCTCTTTCCAAAAGTTTTCACAATTATGTGCTGCATTTTAATAGGAAGGCAGGAAACAAATAAGTAAATGATAAATTCCCACTTTCTAAAAGTAAAGGTGGATTTTATTAGGATTTATTGCCCTCGTTTGTTGTAATGTATTCACACTTGTGTTGCATTTCATTCAGGTACTAAAGTCACAAATAGGAAGTGGTACTGCAAATGGCTTTAAATCCAATCTTCTCAGCAGGAGTGAATATTCAAAGTTCTGCTTGCAAAGCTCTGGAGCTCTGATCCGTGTTTTTGGTTTTAAGTGTGGACATTTCTCAGCCTCAACTGGTGCTTCTGCTGGAGTGCACACTTTTGTAGGATTGAATGAAAATTATGTGTCTGCTTTTGCTCACGCTACATGTTTTGCTTTGGACAAATCAGGCTAAGTTAAATACCTCCCTGTATTCAAAATTAAGATATTTTTTTTCTGGTATAGAAATAAAGTAAATTTCAAGATTATGTTGTTAAACACCCTTTTGACCCTATACTGTGTTTTAAAACCATTTTGTTATACGTGCACTTAATTATGTTGCAGGATAGTTGTAAGTCATGTCAATTTAATTCAGTGTAGCACTTGCGTTTCAGGACAATAGCACGCTGAAATACTCTGGATTGATGTTCTTCTGCATGTTAGACTAGGATTTCTATGTCTATCTGATATGTACCACATTGTTTATGATCAGAGTACATGTCTGTGCTTGAGCCTCCTGACTGTGGATGTCCCTCTGTGTTCCAGCAACCTCTCTTTGGATTATAAACGCTATGACTATGTCGATGACTTAACATCTACCACTGTGCATTACTTTGTCTGAAAATGTTTCAGCTATGGCTGACTACAAATGTCTTTCTCCACAATTCAGTATGTAGACAGAAAATGCTACTCTTTTTGATGCCTGAGACTAAAACAAGTGTCTCTCAGTGTCCACTATGGGGACAATTATTTATGAAGCCTTAAGCTATTTAGTTTTTTTCTTATACATCTTACAGAGGCAAAATGTTCTTTATTATATGGAATATTAAAGTGAGTGCATTTGCTTGGCTGCACACATTTGTTGGAAAACTGAAGCTTCAATTATAGCGACTATTTTGGTATCCTTATGATAGACTTTCACAGAATGTTTCCAAAGCCAGTAAATGTCAGTGGTATTGGCTATGTACTTACACATAGCAGGGTGCTCTGTTGAATATGTATTAGCGAATTCCTGTAATTACTGTTTGAAAGCTGGCTGAGATTTATGTCTTAGAAAAGGCTTTATTTTAATAAATAAATGTATGATATAAAGTATTTTTTCAGTCATTTGCAAAGGCACAAGTCTTAAACTGATGAAGCAATGTATTTGTTTTTACTGATTTGGTGTTGATTGTGAATTATGATGGTACAGAATGATGACTGTCTTAGTGAACGAAGTGGACAAATTAAAATATTGCATGTTGCGTCTGTTCTTATAACATTTTGTTTAAAACAAAACAAGTAACGTCATTTTTTTTTAATTTCAGAGAAGAATGACTAATTTTAAAGCATCTGTTGAAATTGTTTGCTGTTTGTAAACACTTTGATGCTTCTGCTGTTTCAATACTGATGTAAGTGACGTTTTTGTTCATGACCATATTAAACATCATATTCAGCAAACTCAGACATCAGATCTTGTAAGGTTCTCAGACTCCACAGTAGTGTACAAAGTCCCATATGGATACATTGTAGCATATAAATGTAAATTTTTAAACCTGATTTATCTGCATTAATTTTTTGAGAATTCAACTTGTGCTTACGCTCTTTATGGATTTGTAAAAGTTGTATTAATGGATACATAGCTGTGTTGCTTTCTTAAATAGCTACTGAAAGTCAGTAGGACAAGCCAAAACAGCTAAACACAGGCACAACAGCAAAGACTATAATAAGAGGTTAGAACTGTAGTGGATGAAGAAAAATAAAAAAATGATCAAGGTGTCTGAATATAATGTAAGAATATTACAATATACAGTATACTGCAGTGTAATGTGTTAAACTGTGCATTTGTGTAAATCTCAAAGGTGTCGTAGTACAGTAAGGTGCATTTGTATGTTAACCAACAGTGTGCGAATAGAGAACATGGTTACATATGTACTGTCTCAGTAGGAGGTCCCTCTCCCCACTCAGAGACACAGATTCATTGTACAATGTGATTGCTGTTGGCACAGAAGACTTCCTGTAGCATCCAGTGTCACAGCAGAGCTGAAGCAGCCTGTGACTAAAAGTGACTTTCAGGTTTAATAAGTAGAACAGTTTAAAGAGACTCCATTTCTTCTCACAGAGGTTCCTTACTGAAATAATTTACTTCATGTCAAACAGCCCATTTACATATTCGTTGTCATGCATTTCATTGGTTAATGGGTTGTGTGTTTATAAAGGGCTTGTGATGAGTTCTGAAGGCTGATATAATATCCTGTCTTTGGGACTTTGTGGGATTGCTCAGACAGTTTGTGGTCTGGGTGGCAGCAAATGGTGGACTGGATCAGGGTTTGGCACAGCCACACAGGTCTAGAGAAAATCTGAAAGAGCTGGCTGGATATGTCTGCAGAAAGGCATGTCTCCACACAGGGATAAACATTACATGCAGAAAAAATATTTGTTTATTTTTGTGTTTGTGTGTACCCAGACTGTGCTGAAGAAAGATTTATTCTTTTTTACATGGCCTCTCTCTTTCTTCATTTTCCAAACCTCCACTTCAGAATAAATCTTTTCTTTTCTTTCTGAAATACAGAATGCTATAACTATGATGCTTATGTGCTTGAAATGGGCAGCCTGAAGTTTTTCCATGTTTTTTGCCTATTTTTTGTCTGTATAGTGTTGCAAACTTTTCCTTCCTTGTTTTTATACCCATTTAGTCACACACACATACACACACACACACATACACACACACACACACACACACACACACACACAACAAGCACTTTATTTCCACATAGATCTCATCACTTACATATGAAGTACCACAGGGATCTGTGCTGAGCCCAGTATTTTTCTCATTGTACATGCTACCTTTAGGTAATATTGTACAGAAATATAATTATCATACCTACACTGATGATTGGTAATACTTTACAGTTAAACCTTATGATAATGCGTTAGTTAAATGTCACAATGAGATTGAAGCACAGATGACCAAAAATGATTTATCACTAAACACACATAAAACATAGAGCATGTTGTTTGTGGGTAATAATCCTGCTAGGAGCACTTTAAATTCAGCCCTGCAAACCTGAGCGATTCAGCATGCAATTTAGGTGTTATTTTAGATTCAAACCTCTCCTTTGGTTCTCATGTTAATGGAATCTCGTGGGTGTGCTTCCTACTTTTTAGAAACTTTGCTAGGTAGTTGCACTTTTTTATAAATGAAGACACTGTAAAAATAATGTATGCATTTATTTACAGTACATTGGATTATTGCAAAGCTTTACTTTCTGGGAGTACACACTACACATTAAACACTTTATGGACCAGTCAAAATGCAGCTGTTAGAACTGTAAGCAGGAGCAGAAAGTATGACCATACCATACAAGTCTTGTATTGTTATTACACTACTGGCTTGCTGTTAAGTACAGGACTGATTTCAAAGCTCTTCTGTTAACATATAAAGCACTCAAATGTCAGTATATTTAATGGAGTTCACTAATGCATATACTCAAAATTATTCCTCACAATTGCAGAACGCAGACCTTCTTTTTATTCCATGCATACGTAAAACTATTGGCAGTAGAGCATTTAACTACAGAGACCTTAGATTATGGAATAGTCTGTCTGGTTACATATGGGAAGCTAAATCAGTCTGTCTTTAAATCCTGACTGAAGACCTACTACTTTGATTTAGCCTTCTCACAACAGTCTCTGTAGCTCATTGTAATTAATGCTACTGGTGTTGCTGTACATGCCAATGTACCCCTGGTATTCTGTTATTGGACTGCCAGTGTAACCCCCCCCCCCTTTGCAGTTCTTCTCCAGCCACATATCTACTCAGTGTCTGTCTAGACACCATCTCAACAGCATGTGCATGTCTTTTTAGTGTCAGTGACATGCAGTATACCCCCTGGATGAGGCCTTCACCTAAATCCTTATATTAAATTTGTATGCTGTAAAGTTAGCATGCACAAGTGGGTTGGGAAACCAGTGTACCTGCTGAGTTTTTTTTTTTCACACTGATGAGCTTTTGGTTCTTCTCTGTTGTTGCTTGGATTTAACTTAATTCTAATTTTTCATACCACTCATTGTTAATTCCTTGTAACAACTGTAATCCATTCCTGTAAAGTTCCTTGAGGCAACTTGTTGTGAAAGATTCAATTCAATTCAATTCAATTTATTTTTATATAGCGCCTTTCGCAACAGCATGCCTCAAAGCGCTTTACAG
>JABJVR010000007.1:1113875-1142838 GCA_025773905.1 Chitala chitala | reverse complement strand
GCCTCAAAGCGCTTTACAGAGAAAGTTGAAGAAATCAATACAAATGAATGAAGCCAGACAACAACGGAGGAGAGGATGCTATATAAAAACAAGTTGAACTGAATTTAATTGAATATTAGAAACACTATACTAATACCAAATAGTATCTCACTTTACTCTCAAAACAACTTCACTTCATTGTGGAATGGAAACATTCCTTTGAGATTCTGCTCCATGTTGACATGATTGCATCACACAGTTTCTTCAGATTTTTCAGATACATGTTCATGCTGGAAATCTCCCATTCTACCACATCCCAAAGATGTTTCATTGGACTCAGACCTAGTGCTTGGGAAGGTCACTGAAAAACACTGAACTCAACTTCATATCCATGAAACCAGTTTGAGATGACTTTTGGTTTGTGACATAGTGCATTATTATGTTGGAAGCAGCCATTAGAAGATGGCTAAATATCAGTCACAAAGAGATGGTCAGCAACAATACTTAGATAAAGTGTGACATTCAAGCAATGACCTATTGGTATTGTGAAAGTGTGCCAAGAAACATTCACTACACCATTACATCACCTGGACTGTTGACACAAGGCAGGTTGGGTCTGTGGATTCATGCTGTGGATGCCAAATTGTGAATCAAAATTCATCAGAACAGATTATGTTTTTTCAGTTTTCAACTATCCAGTTTTGGTGAGCCTGTGCCCACTGCGACCTCAGCTTTCTGTTCATGATTGATAGGGGTGGAGCCCCACGTTGTCTTCTGCTGTTGTCACTCCTCTGGTTTTATGTGCAACAACCGCAGAACAAGGTTAGATGTGTTGTGTTTTCTGAGATACTCGACATGAGGATGATCAACAGGTGCTCGTACTGATTTGCCTCATCAGATTCCTGTAATTCAATCTTACATTTTTTGACTGTATTGTGTAAAACATATATAGAAATCTACATTGATTTCAATATAAAAAAGTTAACTTTGTGAAAACCACAGTTCAGTGAAAAAAAATGTTGGGTTTTACTTCAAGACATTCTCCTTTATTGGCTGTTACTCCTGCCCATTCATATGCATTTCTGGCTTGTCGATCCATGCTCTCATCCTACAGAATCAATGTGTTGATGGATCACATTTCTTCAGCAGAACCCTCGCTCCATGTGAGCACGACAAGACACAACTGTCAGTTCTGGCCACTTCCATTTCCAGCAGCAATCCATGCTCTACAAGTTATTGATAATCCCTGAGGAACGATGGTGTCCCAATATCACAGGTAGCGGAAAGCTCATATTCATCCATATATCTGGAACTCAGTGTTACACATTTCAATGCCTTCAAGTCTTCCCTCTTCATCTGTTAGCCTTCTAATGAAAGATGTTTATGTTGAAATGGGGAAAGGATTTTAGTGCACTAAATGTGGATGAGAATAAATTTAATGTGGAAAATTACAAAGCACCATAATAATATGTTATCATGCTCAATAATACATCAGTTTGAAAATATGAGCTTTTTAAAAAATTTTTTGTACAAGAAGATACCTATCTGATCATTACCTGCTTTGCATTTCATTGAGCTGCCTTTTGTTAGGCTAGACTCATCAAGTAAGACCTTTTAATGTATGTTTATTATGGATAAATTATTGATTACTTAGTTCATAAGTAAACTTGTTAACTTATCACTGTGTCTATAAACCAAGACTGTAATTCATGGCTGCTTGTTAAATTGCACATAAACCTTTTTTTTTTTTTAAATACGATCTGATGCCAAGATGTCTGTAGGATATGGAATAAGAGGTAACGTGCCTCCCTTTATTCCTCTGGATTGCTTCTGGAAAGCAGAATGGGCCATTTGCATTATCGATGAGGTAACCTTGTCACCTCAAACATAGACTCTTCAGAGAGAATAATTTTATGCAAACTAGTTATTGATGCACTAATGATTAATTGGCTCCAGAACAGTGTTAATATGCAATTGGTGTTGTGCAATATGCATTTGTAATGACTTTGTATTAGTCAGTTCAAACAAGTAGATGACTTTGATCACTTTACTGTTGGAAAGCCTCTTTAGTCAGGGGATAAATGCGATACCCACCTAGAAAGTGCAGAGGGACTGTACTGATCATAAAAGTTCCTGCTGTTCCCACCTGTGGAAGCAGCAACTTGGCACAAAACAATATATTGTGTGGAAGACTAAGTGTTACATGTTAGTCTTTCCCGCAGGCCTGCTTTTGCTTGATGCATTTTTAAAGAGTTGTCGCACGCTCGCATGTACAGCCTGCTAATAATGCACTACGGATTGCCAGAAAGCATTACTTACTCTTGTGCAGAATAGGCCTTATTGATGGCCTTGTCATGGATGTTTACAATTCTGAGGTTAAAGGGAGTCCTGCTAGCTCCCAAGGTTTGAGACGGTGGGGCCGTGAGTTATGGCGGCCGCAGCAGGGCCATTTCGTGCGCCCAGCATTCGGCCTCAGAAGGAGCTCTGTTTCCAGGGTATTCGACTCCATTTGTTTCTATATCCATGACATTGCATTCAACATAAATAACACAGGGAAGAGTGCGCATGAGCATCAGTGTGACAAAAATTCATTGTGGGGAGGGATCATAAAAAATGGCTTTGTCACCTGAAAATGTTTGGCAAAGCTCTTGGGGTGAATATAGCAGGACACGGCCATGAAGGCTCAGACTCTGGTGATGAAGGGCTTTCAGAAATTGGAGTGTTTCACTTTGGCCTGAGCTGCTCTCCATTACAGGCAACACTGGGGCTGGGTACTTTTGAAGCGTGGTGTTCTTTAGTACCTTACTTGTTCAGTAAACGTGCTCGTGCTGATCCCCTCAAAGTTGCTTGATGTTCTTGTTCAAACTGGGCCTCTTATCAGTTCTGGATCTGGTGGCTCCTACATAATGAGTGCAAGTTACTGAGTAGGACTGGTGGCTGCTTCACCTGGAGGGCCAGCGCTTATGGCCTCTCTGATAAGATAAGACCGAGAAGCTGTAGAGGACGTGAGTCACTGTGAAAGGCTGTTCATGCTGTGTTAATGACACCAAACTGAGCCAAGCCTCTTCACCCTTCACACATGTTCTGCATAATCATCTGCCTTTGTGTGCAACCAAATCTGTGTGATGCTTTTCTGCCATGTTCAGCACTGATGCCAGAATGGCAGCTCTGGGTAGGTGTACAGGCTTTTAGATTGTGCTGACAATATTCACCGCTCTTCATATCCCAGTCAGAGGGTGTAATTGTGGCCTTACTCAGACTGCTGTGTGGATGATTTCTGTTGACTGCAAAGAGTCATTTTATTCAGAAAAACAGTAGCCAATATGTACATGTCATTATCCCTTTTGAATTAACTATTTAAGAGATAATCATTATCTTTCTGTAAGCTGTTTAACCTCCTGTCTCACCTTTAGAGGATAATGTGTGGTGTTAAGAAATGAAAAGTAACACTGTGGTCTTTCTCTATAAGCATACCTTTGTGTAATACCCTTTACCTGGCTTGTTTTGCAGTATGTCTGGAATGATATACTTGCATGCTTTGATATTGAGGACATGGTCCATCAATGTGCAGTGGACCACAACACAACAAAACACATTTATCCCAGACTTCACAAGTCTTCTGTGATTTAATATCAGGCATGTTAAAACATTACTACATGTTTATGTCATTAAAATGGTAATGTATGTGTGTGTGTATATATAGTGAACACACTTGCTATTAAAAAGGCATATGAGTATCTGATAGGCCATTATATTTACACTGCTCCAACTGTTCTCTGTGTATATCTCTGTGTGTGTGTCTGTGTGTGTGAGAGAGAGAGAGAGAGAAAGAGAGAGTGTGTATGTGTATATATGTGTCAGTTTATTTCTGTGTATAAATGAGAAGGGGGTGCACATATGCATGTCTGTGCATGTATGTGACAGACATACATGTCATTGGCAAGATGGATAATCTGTCTGTCAGTGAGAGAGAAAGACTGTGTGTGTGTGTGTGTGTGTGTGCGACTTAGGTGGGTTGTGAGCATGGTGAGAATATGACAGGCAGATACTGGACCTTGGTTATTTGCACATTTGTTTTACTCTGGGGTGTACTGGTTAACCTATGACCTCCACCTACATGTCCTCCCCATCTTCAAGCCCCCTGTGAGTCACTCATTTGAATGACAGTGCAGTGACACATGCCCTCACCAACCCCCCCTCCATTTTTTACCTGAAAGACAAAGACAGTTTAGGGGGATGAGAAAAAATCTGAAACACAGTCAATTTCCGCCTGTGCAGCTGCATTTGAGTAGGCTTTTGTTTGACACATACACACACACACACACACACACACACACACACACACACACAGACAGTCTTTCTCTCTCACTGACAGACAGATTATCCATCTTGCCAATGACAGCTTGAAGTGGCTGGTTGCACCCATTTGATTCACAGATAGGCCATCTGTAGGCAAAGCTTTAATTCTAAATTAAGTGTGCCATAAAACCACCCTGCACTCAGGTGCTTAATCAGAGTGTGAGGGCCTTCCACCACCAGTCAGAAAAATACCAAAGAGTAGAGACTGTTTTTTAAATCAATTAAAACCTGTTCAATGAAAAGAACCACAATTCACCTAGACTGATAACCAAAAATAAAAACACCGCCTTTCCTGTGTGCCCTGTGATCATATTTCAGTAGAAAAGCTTAACATTTCATGATACACTAACAGTGATTAATATTGTTAACGATACCATTAAAATAATGTACATTAACACAGAGGGTAGAAGTGTCCTGTCACCGAACACATACCTCATCAGGCGCTGTAGTGGTCAAATAGATGAAGGTATAGATTTAACATATGGGTATGTAGTCTTTATGATAACACATACATAATCTTTATGTATTACGTACATAGCCTGACAATGTCTAGTTCAAGGCCTGAGGTGGAGGTTGGCTTACTGGGGCGTCGGGTAAAAGTCCCTCCCTGAATAACCTTTAGCTCCTCTCTGCTGTGGTGAACTTGCAGCTGTAGTTTATACTTTTGAGAAGAGAGTTAGAAAATTAGTTGTCTGTTGATAAACAGATTGAGTAGTTATAAGTGATCAGAGTCTTGTAAACCTTTTTATTGTATTGTTGTAAACTTTTTAAATGTATCACTGAGATCATGCCTGCCAGGTTCATACAAAAGACACAAAATAGAATTCTTGTGAAGTTTATTTCATGTTGACAATACTGAGTTTGCAACAACAGCATTATGAGCACTGAAGAAGCACTTTGAAACAAAGGCGTTTGTGGAATTCATGAAATGTAACAGAAGGAAGAGGAGCACAGAACCACACATACACATGCATGACATGTTTGAGTGTAACTGTCTGGAGAGGACTGTGGTGGGTTGGCGCCCCGCCCTGGGTGTCCCCTGCCCTGCGCCCTGTGTGCTCTGGGATGGGCTCCAGTCTTCCCCGCGACCCTCACCAGGAATAAGCGGTTTGGATAATGGATGGATGGATGGATGTCTGGAGAGGACATGACTTTAAGTACCTGAAGCAGTAGGCAGTAGGTTACGTACACTTGCTGCATTGCAACTGCTATTAACTATCAATGTACATGGATCTGTGGCAGGTGATCTTCTGATGGAACATCACTTACAGCATGCCCTTGAGACACATTTATTTACAATATTCAGAAAATTTCACTCACAATAACTATCTCCTCCTACTAATACATAAATAAATTGTTTTAGACAGTGTCTCATTTTGAAAAATTGGACGCTCTATAGGTTCTGGACAATGGTACTGTTTCCTACCTAATGTAAGTACATGACCAAGACAAGCATAAATGACCTCTTCGCTCTAACGCATGGTGCACTTTGGAATGTACAAGTGGTTTTTCGGATATAAGAGGTTTTTATACTTTAAATTGATTTGATGATAACTTAAATCACTGGTTCTACAAAGGTAGATTTAAACCAAAAACTGGTTACACTTTGCTGTCAGCACAATTTAGAGGTTGATCTGTATATCACGAAACATACTAATGATTGTGTTAATTAGTGCATTTCTGATTAATTTTTGCATTGCCGAATTACGTATCATATTAATGAAGTTGAGGATTGTCTGACATGTCAGAATGGAACTATTTTTTCCTGGTCTAATTCTTGTTTTTAAATCTGTGAGCACAGGAATCATTACAGTCAGGAGGTTTTCTTCACCTACAATTTTTAAATAGTGGTTTTATTTCCTCAACTTCACAAATAGACACACCCAGTCCTCCATGAAGCTGTCCCCCCCTCCACCTTTAGACACAGCCAGTCCTCTGTGAAGCTGTCCCGCCCTCCACCTTTAGACACACCCAGTCCTCCATGAAGCTGTCCCGCCCTCCACCTTTAGACACACCCAGTCCTCCATGAAGCTGTCCCGCCCTCCACCTTTAGACACAGCCAGTCCTCCATGAAGCTGTCCCCCCTCCACCTACTTTCTACAGTCATGTTAAAGTCATATTTAATTCCATCCAGTCATAGTTTATTAGTCATATTTAAATAATCAATAGCACATCTTAAATGGTTGTTAAATACTAACTTTTCAAAAGCACATTTTCAGTTCTGTTTTTATTATAAATAAATCAGCTGGTTTTCAGTTAAGCCACACATTTAATAACTGTTACTTTATGAGATAAAGCACTGCTGTGTTCACGTTTCAATTTTCTTTATGCTCAAAGTGTAACATATATATATATTTCTTGCTAATGTACCATTAAGCAGTTAAGATATGAAAAATAATGTTCTAGCATAGGTTTATACCTTTATTATCTATTAACTGAATAGTCAGTAGGCAATGTCTTATTATTTTAGCAAGAATTCACAATGGAACTAATCTAATGAAACTGAAAAGATACAAAATATCATTGAAGGAGTCATGTCAGCTTTAGTATGCTTGGTATTGTGTATTTTCATTATCACAGCGACTTTTTACTTGTTCTTTATGAAGAATCTTTATGTAATTACAAAAACCATATAATTATTCTAGTCTTTATCATTGTCAATGGGAAAATAATAATACTCTTTACAAGAACAGCCAGGACTAGCTGTCACAACTCAGCAATGACAAGCAGAGGTTGAAATATTTCAACTGTTTTTTTTTTTTTAACAGATTTAATGCATTAATTGTCACTTTTTCTGTCAATAACATAATTTCCAATTAATGTCAGTTACATTTTATGGAAGATGAATTGCAAATCTATATAGCTTTATTCAACTAAAAAATATACATACTCTTTTTCCTTTTGGTGGTGGGGGAGTGGGGAATCGTAAACAAATTTAATTACGTATGCCAAGATCATGCGTACCAAAGCTAACAGTCATTAGGACAGGTTGAGTCATTCCAAATGAAGATGGTTTAAGAAATTTATCAACGGGTTCTTCTGTTGGCTAGTCAGCAATACTAATTCTAAAGTGAGCATATTAGCATATGAATGAAACAGAACCAATCAAGAGTTAAACCAAAGCAATGGAATGAAAAGTTGATGCTGTCTGCTAAAAGCTCTGTCTGCACTGAAGGAAGTTTTGGTAAGTCTGGATACTTTTCATTGCATGTGAATGATGGTCCTTCATTCTTCGTCTTATTTTGACGTGTACAATGCTACCATGCCCACGAGGGTTGGGCAGCCAGTTGACACTGGACTGCCAGAGGTCTTTTTTTAAGGACTTTTTGGTTTGCATCTTTCCTTATTGTTTGGCTTTAACTTCAGGTGTGTTTGTGTTTTTGTACACATTCCTGTTATGTGCCTCTGGGCAACACTGCTGTGAAAGGTGCTGCATGACAATAAACTGAATTTAATTGCAGATTGCCACTGGGCTCATTGTGGTTGGTGGGAACCTTTATAGGAGGCAGAGAACAATAATGTGCTCACTCACAGAGCGTTCTCCGAGGAGTGTCAGCCCTGACCCGTTTAACATCACGGTCCTGACAATATGACGGCTGTCACGGGTGATCGGCACTGACACCGTCTCTCCGAGCCAGTCGGAGCTGTCTGTCAGTGGGCTCCGCTGTCCCCGAGCTGGAGTGGGCACGGCGACTTGGAGTGGGGACATGTCAGCAAACTGAGACGAGTTCGTCCACAGCACTGTCCCATGGGCGTTTCACACGCTGTTTGTTAACAGGACCCGTGTGTGCCAGGCTGCTGACGGCTGCCACTCCAGCTGCCCACTTATGAGGCCTGCTCATTGCCACTGTCAAACTGCCAGTTTAAACCTCGCCCACTGTCTTCACCTCTCACTGATGGCACATCACATGACCTGTCATGTCTACGACAGCAGTATTTAGGAATATGCTTGGGTTTCGGCCCCCCTAGCAATGCAGGTTTCCCTAATTGCTGTCTTATAAACTAAGTGCTACTATGTCCTGCAAAAATGAAGTCATTAAGTATCAGACAAAACAATTTTTAACTTAGTGATGTGAAAAGGTTACGTGATTCACCTTTGGGGTTAATTTAGTAGTCCATTCTGCTTATAACAATATTGTGAAATTGAAAAGAGGTAGATTGTTCTTAAAATATATTTTGTTGGATGTTCTGCAGTGTATAAATTATGACTGAACATTTATTCATGAGGTGTTAAGTACTGTTTTTTTTTCTTTTTTTGCTGAAATGGAATCAAATTGATGTTGTAAGTGCAGCTGGTGTTAGCAGTGAGTGTGTAAGACTGTAAGAGGGCCCTCCAAGTGTCAGCTGTTCTGTTATTAACACTGTTATTAATAGCCCAGCATGCATATTCTGGAGAGTGGAAATAGTGCTCACATCCATCAGCATGTCTAAGTACTTCTGGTCAAACAGCAATGCAACAAAACATTATGGACAAGTCTACTATACTTTAAAAGTAATTATACAGAAGCCATGTGTTCCAGACCCTTGTTAATTGAGAAGAAACAAAATGCCCTATGATGTATCATGAAAAAATCATCATGTGTGCACAGAATCACTCTCTGTAGAAGTGAAAGGATGGTGCACTTTGTGTACAGCAAGGCCCAGGATGTGTCAGGAGGTTGTCTACTCGTCTACACAAACAGGGGCACCTGTCAGGCAGCCAGCAGGGCCTGAGAAGCAGGAGGAAGGGAGGGGGGCAGAGAGGGCACTGGTGGAACCCAGACTGAGTGTCTGGGGTGGCAGGGGGGGGGGGCACCCATCATCACAAAGCTGGCAGTGGCAGGACCTGTCAGCTTAAATAGTGAACTGAGAGCCAGCCGTCCTAAAGCATGTCCTGACAGAACTAGCAAAGTGTTGTGTAGGCATGCGAGTGTGCGTGCTTTTGTGTGTGTGATTGCGTGTATGTGTGTGTGTGTGTGTGTGTCGAAGCTTATGTATGTATGTATGTGTGCATTACCACAGACAGACAAGGCAGGCTTGCATTAAGCTTTCCTCATTAGGCCACAAAGGGGAAAAAGTCCTTTAAAAAAAGAAACAAAGGCTATTATGTTTCATGTCAGTATTGGCTGTCATTATGTAGTCAGAATGCTCTTAGATGGGTAAACCACCCCCTTCCCTTCAGAGTGACAGAATACTCTGGCAGCCAATTTTAGGCCTTGATTTGATTGATAAATTGTCAGTGACAAGTGAGAATAAAAGAGGCCTCGTTGCTTTGGTACATATAAATAGGGAATTAGCTGGCAACATTGTCAGAGATAATTAACTCCATAAGTAAGTGTTGTCTATTTGGGCTGACATGCAGAAATTAGTAAAAAGGCATAAATGAGCTCGCTGACAGTTTATGGCGTTGATCAGATAAACAGTTTTTGAGATGTTTGATTACAAAATGATTACCGGGATAGTCGTCTCTTTTCTCACTCTTAAGCCTTCTAGGTTTGGAATCGCACTTTCTGTAAAGGACGACTAGTCTTAGTGAGATCCTCTGTGAAACAGGAGGAAGTTCACAAGTGCTGGCATAAAAAAACAAATAATAAACACTAAAAGAAAATTACATACAGCTGATATATGAAGAGAACAGGTATTCATGCATTGCCTTTCAGAACTGAAAACAAATATAAATTAAGGTTAATTTGAGGATATGTGAATATTTCTAAACAGTTTTTAGGGCTAAAAAATACCCATAATTTTATGTAATATAAGGGAAAAAATACTGTTTTTCATAAAGATTTAATTTAATAATGGAAAGATGAATGTATCATTGATATAAATTGTCAGTTATATTTGAGCATCGATGCTGAAATGTAACATTAGGCCTAATATGTTTGCATAGTTAATAAAAATAAACTCATTGTGTATGCCGCACATTTGTGAAATTTGGCAAAATTTGCCATTATGGGAAGTGTTTATATTTAATAAAAGTGTAAACAGAGAACTGAATCCCCATTAGGTGTAATGTGACATAAAGAAGTACAGTTGGCTTGGAGAGCACATCTTTATGCATGCTTGGAATTAACAGAGCAGCTGCTCATATCGGCTCTTTTCTATTACTGCCTCCTAACTACACTAAGCCTGCACAACAATCACACGTGTTGCTGTTTGATGTTTAACAGAGTACATATAACATGTCTGCATACAGTGTTAGCTGTTATAACTAACATTATAATATAACTATTATAAATAACCATTTGTACAACTAGATTCATAAAACAGATGACATTCAGGTGTCCCCCCAAAGGTTTGGCAGAAGGTTCACTGTTTTGTGAAGAAGTGATTGGTTGCACCATTTCATCCCTGCTCCGCCTGTGGCTGCTTTGATTCAGGACACCTCTTGTTATCGGCGGTTTCACATTAGTTTAATGTGATTTAAGAGTAGATATTGTGTGCAGACATGAAACTACGGACCATGAGGTGGGACGGTACGTGCACGATGCTTTATTGTAGCGCAAGAAACACTCTATCCTACATTATTAAGTCCTGGTGTATAAACAGCTCACAATGACCTCAAGTCCTACCCCTGTCAAAAGGTTGCTGCTTCTTTTGATAAGAGAGTCGTAAACGTGCCTCTTTATTGACTCATATAAATGCAGTATTCCACTATACAGGTACTATGCAATCAGAATGTAAAAAAACATTACGTAATGTGATTCCCCACAGGGTTCTGAAAAGCACCAATATGATTACTGTAATTTGAATGAGAGCAGATTTTGTTCAGTTTATTTCTTCTTTTTATGTACATTTGTTCTAGTTGAACCATTACTAAGAAATGAGGGTGTATTGGCTTACATCATTAAAAATGATACTTTTTGGAAAATAAATGTACAATGTTCTAGAATATTGTGTACAGCAGTTGTCATCAATGTGATGTATGGTTTTATAATGTACAACTGTGTTTATTTTAAGTCATTGAACAGGATCTTAAAAAAATTTCAAAGGTAGGCTAGTGTTTTCAGTAAATCTCATATGACAGTACTTTAGAAAGCTTGATACATGACATGTACACTATTATTTATACTACAGCTTGTTTTGATTCACCAACGCTTGACCAATCCTAACTACTTTTCACACCAATAGGCCTACATTGCCAGATGGCTTTCTAGAATCTTCTATGTCAGTTCTGTCTTCTCATTAATTTGAAGTGCAGCTCTTTTGGTTAACGTTTTTAAGCATTTTGCAGACAGCTGTCCTCTATAACTGCATGCCATAATAAAGGCAAATAGATCTGGCACAGCTGAATCAGCCAGTTTTAGTCAAGCAAGCCATTCGACTGATCCTTAGAGTATGTAATATAAATACTTCTTTTTACCTCTTAGAAATCCAGGCCTTACTATTTGTTTCTGTTGTCTTTCTAAGTTTTTGCAGACAAACTGTTGGTGACATTAACATGGGCTCTGCTGATATTCAGGCATCATCACTCACTGTGTGAGCTTTTCAGATGTTGGGATGATTTGAACAAGCGCTGTGGTGTCACTTTGTTTTCCCTGCAGGTTCAGCTTCAGGCTTAGGACAGCAATCAAACCAAGTGTACATTTCACCACAACTTTTACAATGACACATTTCTTACTTATTTTGGTAAAATTTACAGACACAAGCTAGCAGCAGCAAAAGTGTTACTGTTTAATACCCTATTAGTTTTATCAGTGTCCCCAAGCTCTGCTAGTGGCATCCATAATGGCAGAGAGGCCTGTTTTTTCATTTGGGTTTATTTTCACAATGATAGGCAGTGATGACTTTTCAAATGTGTAAAAATGTATGTCCTGGATTCCATCTCATTTTTCCTCTGACAAGTTAGTTGCTTCCAGTTCTGTGTAAAACTTAGTTGTTCAAAACCGCCCCCTGCGGCTTTCTGGAAGTCGTGACAGGGACACACTGTCACAAATGCAGATGGCTGGCAGCTACATAGTAAATTATTATGGGCTTCTCAGCCCATACATGTTGTAGACAACTTAAATGCAAATATTATGCTAGTTGTATTCTATCAGTGCAAAGCGCTGAAAAGTTTCTCCTCTGTCAGTTTTCTAGGTAGGTCTGGCATCTCACTGTGAAAAGTGGAGAAGTGGTTTAGTTGAGAACACAAGATCATGTAGATATTGGCAGTAGTTTAAAATATAGGGATCATATGCTACATGAGCATTTCAAACCTGCCCTATCCAGCCCAATTTTCTCTTCAAATGGGTGTGGTGATCTAATGTTCTCATGTTTACATCTTTTCATTCTTACATCCA
This sequence comes from Chitala chitala, assembly GCA_025773905.1. Lineage (NCBI taxonomy): Eukaryota > Metazoa > Chordata > Actinopteri > Osteoglossiformes > Notopteridae > Chitala > Chitala chitala. The sequence continues at coordinate 1,130,239 of JABJVR010000007.1, read as the reverse complement.
TATTTGTAACCTAGTAGATAAATGCAAAAGTAGTCTTTTTTGATGAAGTGTGTTCCTCCCAAACAGGCCAAATCCTTCCACATTTGACCTATCTTTAGTTCAGCTATAGACAGAAGTGCACCACCTATCTTTCCCTTAAGATTACTGCGCTATGTTAAACTGTCACCCCACATGGCCATTAATAGAGTACACTACAAGTTCTGCTGGATATTTTGCCCTGCAGTATAGTGCAATGCAATGTGATATTCAGATGTCACTTTGAATGGCATTGCACATTTAGTGCCTGTTGTCTAACTGTCAGTGTGACTGTCTGCTGGCTTCATGTGTTGGCAGGCCGAGATGCAGGCAGACAGAGATTTACCTGTGGGCGACTGCTTCACTGCTCAGCTGCCTACTCCACTCTACACATGAGCGAGGTGAATTGGTGTCCACCAGTGACGAAGTGAGCCAGGCACAACGCCTCCTCTCATCAGCCCCCCCAGAACAGTCATCAGCACATAAACACTCTGCAATTCTCAATCATATGCAATATCCTCAACCTTAACTAATACACATTCAGCTGGTAAAATAATGAATTTAGTAAAACTGTACTTCATATAATAATAATAATAATAAATACCAAGCAAGGTACTCTGTTAAAAATTACTGAATGTTCCATACCTTCGTTCCCCACCCATTGATAGGTCTTCTGAAAGTTGGCTTTCACTCAGGAAAACATGCCGTGTGGTTGTAAAGAGCAGAAGCTCCTGCCTGAACCCAGAATAGATGAGTATCTTTATTCCTTTCCTATTACACTAATAAACAGCGTCACTTCAACTTTGGACCTAATTCACATTCTCACTAAAAGGCTTTTCTTGGCACTGCTTCGTCCGTCATCCTGTTGAATATCCTGTGCCAAACTCTAGCTTCTGTAACAGGAGTAAAAATACCAGGGGCAGATGTTACTAAAAAGAATGGCATGCTTTAACAATGTTACTTTACCAGTGTCCCCATAGTCAGGGATATATGTAAACACTTTTATAGATTTTGGCCAAAACTTTAGTGACTAGCCTGTTTATGGACTCTGTATTTTTGTCATGCTCTACAAAGGATATTAGGAGAATCATGCTTTAATATGGATTTTCATCACAAGTTATGGTACATTAAGAGGAATTAATGTTATGCTTTTTGGTATATTTTACTTTTTGTTAAAAAAATTCATCATTGTATCTCAGTGTTATTTTCTACATTATTGGCAAGATGTACAGCAGTTTGGAAATCTACCCAGATAGACTTAATTAACAGGTGGTTAATCAGTGTTAGTCCCAAAGGTAAATAACAAATGCTTGCAGATTCTTATGTGTTGTTGGTGCTTTAGGTAATATAACTCCAGAAGACGTGTTAACCTTATAATCCAGATATGTTAATATCATATATGCAATATGCACATAATTTTAATGTTCTTGTGTTAACAGTGCACAAGCCCCAGTGATTGGCAGTATAAAATTCACTACACATCTTAAGAAATGTACAGTACAGTTTGTACTAATACTTAAGAATAACATGAGGCCTGTATAAAATAAAACAATGCATAATGACTACAGATAGCATATGTGAATTGTAATATATATGTAAGAGTATGCCATACCGCGATGAGAAGGTACTGAATGGTTTGTGTTAACATTATAGAAGGAACAGTTTCAGGCCATCTAAGGTAAACCACACATTTATAGAGGGAAGTGCCACATTCTGCTGACATAAATATGAAGAGTATGAACTACAGTTTCTAAAAAGACTCAGTTGGCACTGAATAATTAATCTGTGGGTTTCATATGTTTAATTTGTTATACATGAGGAAGGAAAAGTCTGAATGTTCTGTGTGTCTAGTTTGGATGTAGATGGTCTCATTCTGCTCCCACATACAGTATCCATAATTTGTGCTTTTTGATTTCCATTTTTCGTACATTTCTGTCTTGAAGGGTCCCATTATTTTAACCTGTAATATTTGAATAAAATTGTTCTGGTAAAAAAATAAATAAATTCATGCGATTTGTTTCCAAGACTTATGAAACATGTCAGAAGGGTTCTCTTGAGGTCATTTGATTCAATATGGCATTATATAGGGGTGAATTATTGATTTTTATTGTTATATCTTCCAAAGCTGCAATAGTTTAGAGAACTCAGGCAATACAGAAATTAGTGTATGGAGTCATACCTTGGACTTCACCCCCAAATAACTTTATTAGCCCTATGATGACTGTCACTTGTTGAAAAACACATTTGTAGCTCATGTCTGGCAATAATTAACTTTAATCAAATGTGTATCCATAAATAATCCAGTTTGTTCTCATGAGCTGTGTTATTAACAACTGATTGAAATGTGAACAAATGCATCATTTGGTAATTAAGATGGTTTACTACTGGTGAATGTTCGACAAGGTCATAGACTGCTTTCTTCCATTGCTTAAACATTTTGAAGGAGGTAGGTCTAGAGGAATGTTTTGAAAAAAGTGTTTTAGGTCAGACCTTCACTTAAAAAATTGGACACTTGCCATTTTCAGTCTGTGAAAAACAAGGGAGGTAAAACAGACAGCATGCTACTGTTTTGCAAAGCTGTATGAGATTTGTTCACTTCCTTCAATTAGTTTATTATATAATAATTATGGAATAACAGTAAAATTAAAAACCCACAACAGCATAAAGTTTAATAAATATAGTGTAAAAGCACTTGCCCTAGTTAGAGTGAATAGTACATTACATGCTACAAAGCAGCAAGCAAAAATCTGCTTTTTCCATGGCAATTTATGAGGCCGCAATTAATTGAAAGTCTTAAACTAAGTTTGTTTATTAAACAGCTGTGTTAAACTGTGAAGTTTTCACTTATTTCAGTATATTTATGAAAACGTTTAGGGTGTCTGAGTGGTTGCTATGACATCATGTGATTATAATAGTTTCTATATGTAATTTAATTACTATACAGTTTATTGTCTTTTTGAAACATTTAAATATTGTGTTTTAATAAAGAGGTACAGTCTGGTGATTTCCTGAGTTTTATATAAGGTTTTGGTTTCACCTTCAGTGTGAATTGGGTTCCATCCAGCTCTGTTAGTATACACTGAAACTGTCACGCTGTTTAGTGCACCACTTTCAAAGCTAGCCATCAGTGAACATTCAGAAAAATGTGCTGTGCTCTGGCCATCTCTCTTGAAAGGCATTCAAATGCTTTTTTATTTAAGAGAGAGCCACAGTATTTACCTCAACATCAACCAGCTGGCATCAGGCATATTGAAAACATGTTCTGAAAACGGAGGACATCACATGTAATGCATCTTACACATTTTAGTTCAAAACTCAGAGGAGTCACAAAAGACCTCTTCACCTCTTCTTTAGTATATCATATAAGCACACCTAGCTGCTCTAGTGAGGCCTGGCTGGGACACTGTTCTACCTGTCTTTGACAGGCCTGGCTGGGACACTGTTCTACCTGTCTTTGACAGGCCTGGCTGGGATACTGTTCTACCTGTCTGTGACAGGCCTGGCTGGGACACTGTACTAGCTGTCTTTGAGAGGCCTGGCTGGAACACTGTACTAGCTGTCTTTGAGAGGCCTGGCTGGAACACTGTGCTAGCTGTCTTTGAGAGGCCTGGCTGGGACACTGTTCTACCTGTATTTGACAGGCCTGGCTGGAACACTGTACTAGCTGTCTTTGAGAGGCCTGGCTGGAACACTGTTCTACCTGTCTTTGAGAGGCCTGGCTGGAACACTGTGCTAGCTGTCTTTGAGAGGCCTGGCTGGGACACTGTGCTAGCTGCTTTAGAGAGGCCTGGCTGGGCCACTGCTAACTGCTTTAGAGAATAGATACACACACTAAACATCTCACACACTAAATGTTTATAGGAGCCTACAAGGCAGACTGAATGACTTATTACTAAACACATTAACCCCACAGAAGTCTTGGACATTTCCTTCAGGCCTCCATTTTCTCTGTTGTTTCTAACTTTTTTGATACATTCTGTACAGTAATATTATGTCATCAACAGAAGCAGGGTAATAACAGATATAAAATAAATAAGTGCACATTTATTGCAGTGCACTGATTTGAAGCATGGCTTGCCTGTTTACTATGTTTAAATAGTACATATCACAGTGCATGGACATGCTGGATGGAGTGGTAAAGATTACATCGGGACCCTAATCCCAGGTAATCCAGGCAGCTCATTGTGCTGCCGTTTATTCAGTGACATAATGACCTAACAGACATGAGATCAGACAAAAGGGGAGGTTGAGAGAATCTTTTGTCTTTCGATGGGATGGCTGTCCAGCCAGCATGTAGCTGTTAGATTGTTTTAGTTCTTTCCAAGATGATAGGCATGTGGTCTTTCACATCCACCAGATCTGTCCTATATAACCAAAGCAAGGCATACAGCCAAGGCAGATAAAGACTGCTGTCGGTGTTACATCACTGTGATGATGCAATGTCGCAGACAATGAGCGGAGGATGGGCGAATAGCTGCACATGTCACAGTCAGGAAGCATCTTTGTGTCTGATGCTGACCACCCAGGACTTGTCAGATGCACTTTCTTCCATCAAGCCCTGGCAGTCGGCCTGGGTCTGGGGCAGGGGCTGGACGGGTGGGCTGAAGCTTGGCTTTCAGTGTCACCTTGAACTCAGTGTCTCCTCTGGTTCATTAATTATTTCAAAAACGAATTCTATGTTTTGTTTTGTCAAAATTCATTTGAAAGCATAAGAAAAAGGTCCATTGATTTTACTTTAATGTTTATGGGAGTGTCATGATTACTTTTTTTACTACTTTGTTTTTTTAAATGAATAGATGTATTGATCTTCACAGAAAGGTCTTAGACACAGAAAGCATATCAGAGCACTGAGCTGGACGAGATTTCATGTTTGTTCAGACGCTGCTTACTGATCTAATAATCTCTGCTGTTTCTTTTATGTATGGTACTTATGAAATATAAAGTTCAGGAAACACATGTATAACAATACAGTTAGGTGCATATTATATTAAAAGAACAGTTTTTATTTCATTCCACTGTTGATTTCATTTCCTGCAACACGGAATAAATGAGAGCAGTTTTGCTGTAATGACTGCTGTGCACACAAAAGGCATGTTTCATGTTTTGTATGGACAATAATGTGTAATTAATTTCCTTTTAAATTTTTATGGAAGAATTTTATACATGCAAAACCAAAGGCTTGGTCGACAAATTCAAAGTGCGTTGCAAATAGCCTAGAATGTGATTTTTAAAATTTTACTTGGCCTTACTAATATAAATCTGTACAAGCTGCTATTTTTTCGAAAAGGGAAACATTGATAATTTTTTTTTTCAAGCAAAGCTATATTGTACTTCTGAAACCTATGTTGTTTCTTTATTGTAGTTAATAATGATATTACCTGAATCCAGAAAATATATTTGAATAAAATTTTCAATATTATTTAAAAATAGGTTGTCTTTTTAACTAGGTCGTTATACATATATTTTTATCTACTCCGTCAACAATGAAAAGTAAGAAGTGTATTGAAAAGTTGTTGTCTTTTAAAGTAGAGTTTATTTGTGGTATAGAATGGCCTATCTTACTCAGGCCTGTACTAGGCCCAATGTGTGAAAAGAACAGAAGGAGCTCCATGCTGTGTGTTTTGTGTGTGAAAAGAGAACAGGAGCTCCGTGCTGTGTGTTTTGTGTGTGAAAAGAGACCAGGAGCTCCATGCTGTGTGTTTTGTGTGTGAAGAGGGAACAGAAGGAGCTCCGTGCTGTGTGTTTTGCTCAGCTGCTGTAAAGCTTTGTCACTAGTGGAGTCGTCTATTTTCAGTGTAGATGCATGAGTCACGGGGGCTGCTAAGCATATAGACAGATCCATGTGCGGCTATGAAATGTCACATTTCCTGCTTACATGCAGAGCCAGTACTAATTTTATTCACAGGGTAATGTTATATGCGCATATTTAATTTACTTTCAGATAATATATGTACAAAGTGCTTAGAATGATAGCACAATAGTTACTTTCTGAGTTACATAGTTAAGTACGTTTAAATATTTTGCATAAAAGTCCTATTTATACATAATTATAGCTACACCAGAGTTATACACTAGATATAAAGCTTTCTGAATCTAGTATTACGTTAATGAATTGAGGAATAATGAGTTAACAATTTATCAAATATGCAGTGTATGATAATGTTTCATAACGCTCTAGGCCTACACATAATGTAGAGCTGGTTCAAAGTTTAACAGATAAATAAAACATCAGATTTTTGACACTAATGAAGAGTCCCCTGCATCAACTTCAGTGCTACCAATAGTTTGTCTCTGCCTGGTTTTCAGTTAGTCTAAAAAGTTAGATGCAAGGTTAGTTTACAGTAATTATCCATGCATTACAGCACAAATATATGAACTTACAAGATATATTTCTTTTTAGCATATGGCTGCTGAAGCAACTTTGGCTGCTTATTTATTTTTTTGTTTCTGAAAAAGTTTGCTGTGATGCTGAAACAGATATGCAGGATACTTTGACCATTGCTTTCATGAAGTGTTTCTTCAAAATATGAAATCAGTACATTATCCTCATATTCAACTGTAAAGTACAGTCAAGGGCGGAGACCAAGCAGGCAGGGGAAGGTGTATGTGCAGAAGGGGAAGAACCTATAGCACAGAGAGCAGTTGAAATTTAGAGAAACAGACCATAAGCAGACATTTAAGAAAGGAAGAGCTAACAAGTGGCAATGAAACAGGAGAAGATGAGGACTTTTATAGTGCCTACACCAGGTGTATTCACTAAGACAATTATAAATACAGACAGGAGAGGCAAAAATAGAAATCTCACATGCACTAGACAGGACAGGAAAGCTAGAAATACCACAAGCTAAACAGGACAGGACTGTGTATGTGGTATTAACTTCATGATTAAATAATGTTCATACTTAAAAGCTTCTCAAAATCATCACTGATGCTGTGATTTATATTTTATTTAATGTTCTGTGGGTGGCATGGTGGTTAGCACTGTCGCCTCGCACCTCCAGGCCTGGGGTTTGATTCCTGCCTTGGGTCTGTATGTGTGTGGAGTTTGCATGCTCTCCCTGTGCTTGGTGGGTTTTCTCTGGGTTCTCTGGTTTCCTCCCACTGTCCAAAGACATGCAGGTTAGGTTGGTTGGTGTCTCCAAATTGCCTGGTGTGTGTGTCCTGCAGTGGATTGGTGTCCCACCCTGGCCCTGTGTCTTCTGGGTTGGGCTCCAGGCTTCCTGTGACCTTTCACAGGATCAGCAGTATGGAAAATGAATGTTCTGTGACTGGAAGAGTATATCACTCTACAGTGACTGGAAGTTTTCAAGGAGCTGCACACTTGCTGACCACTTGCTGCACTGTGATGGCCCTGCTTGGTATACAAACCCATCATTTGTGGCACAGCATTCTAACATGTGAACAGCCCTAATTTGGTACTGCCTTCATTATGGCATCACGTTTTCAGTGATGAGGCAGACGCTGGTTTTCCGTGGTGAACCGCCCCATTTTTTAGTGATTCTTGCTATTGGGTTCTAAGTGAAAAAACCAAGTGTCAGACTTCAGTGTGTTTATCTCTTGTCTGGTGAAGCCATTATTATTATCAACTACAAAAGTTTGAAAAAGGTTAATTAAATACTAGTGAATTTACATTACCTGTAATCAGCCTGAGGTGATGTGTTCTAAGTGTAAGAGATCAGAATGAAGGAAATCCTTCTCAACATGATAATAATTCCAATTCCTGACAGTTGGTAGTATCATATTTTTACTGAAATCTACTGCTGCTCTTCAGAAGCTTTTCCTCTGTGTCACGTGATTCCTTCTGTTTCTGGTCGGCTCCTACCACCAGGCTGTGAGGTGAAGAGCCCAACACTGGGCTTTGGTAAGGCTTTCTTCCTACAGTTTGATGACTGAAGGAAGCTCCAGCTCAGGAGCCCCAGCACCCCCACTCTACCAGCAGCTGACAGCTCTAAGCGGGTGTCCCCAGGCCAAAGCAGGCAATGAGCAGCCCTGTTGTTAGTTTACCCTTTGTAAGCTTCTTATTGATTCTTCTAATACAGTACCTTCCTCGCAAGCCACCGATGAGCTGCCACATTGTGGAGATGTGGATAGAACCATAATTCATTACTGGTTGAAAATAGAACATCATTGGAAAGATAAGGATAACAATGAGTTTCCATCCTGTGATAAATTGCCAGCAGCTGTGTTATTTTCCAACTCTTATATATGGTTCCTGTTATTGAATTCAGCCCGGGATAAATAAATGGTCTGCCAGGGACCCATTTAAGCCTGCTACTCGGGTCCTCATTTTCGGCCCAGTTTCAAACGAGTCCTGATAACATCTTGAAGTGCTTGAGCGCGGGCCGACATAACATTTGTTTCTGACAAGAACCCGATGTTGTCTTATCAGTTTCCATTGGATAGGCTGCAGACCTCCTAACCTCCAGCCTACATGACTGGTTCCATATCCAGAATAAGGCCTCAGCACAAGCTTACATCTTCAACTTGATTCCTTCCTTCATAGTCTGATTGTTTGTCTAGATCATAAATCTGAACCCTTTAACTGACATACCATTGTCTGTATATGTGCTATTGATTAATTGACTATAATAGTTGTCTTTGGGGCTGGAGACCTTCTTCCTGTTTCAGATCTACTTGAGACTTTTTATTTAGCTACTCTGTTACACAGAAGCATTTATTGCAATAGTAACAAATTTTATTTGGTGTAATTTCTTTAAAATGTGCATGCATCCAATCTATTGAATATATAAAAGTATTGTTTTCACTGTGCTAAATTTAATGTACACATCACTGGTGTGCTTTGAACTTTCAGGACAGACAGTCTCTCTAGAGTAATTAGTGCAGCTCCCCTATCGGACATTGTGGCCTGGCAGATCCTCTCACAATGTCACACATTCACTCTAATGAAAGCTGTGCTCTCCGTGGCTCTTTGTGAACACCATTGAACAATTGGTCTCCTGCATCCATGAATGCTTTGTATGGATCACCAGTGCTGACTGCCACTTTCCACTTTCACTGATAACAGATAGATATTAGCCATAGCACATTAGCAGTTTTGTAATTACTATCAAATGTCTCACTGGGTTGACCTTGGGAAAGTAATCCCATGGTAATGGATTCCACAGCCTGATTGTTTTTAGATGGTGACTTTGCATCATGCATGCGGCATTTTAACTATTACACACCTACATATGCCCTTCCTAACATGGCTTTTCTTTTCTACTACGTTGTAATATGTAACATATATATTTACATGTATTAAAATAATATTTTTAGTCTTGTATGTGACCTGTATGTGACTTGTATTTCAAATCATAGCTTAGAAGCCTTACTTGGTTTTATCAACGGATGTCATTGATTTGTTAGCATATGCATGCACAGACATATAGAGGTAGTAATGGGAGTGATGTAAATGAGATAGGATGGAGTGTCACTTGTCCAATGTTACCATCTCTTCTCACAGCACATTTTTTGCTCAGTCCAGCACAAACACTAGACCCACATGATTCAGAAGGACCCAGGAACCAATCCACTCCACCTTAAACAGTGTGTTACATCTCAGTCCAGTGCAAACACTAGACTCACAGTAGTCAGGCTGATGCAAAGGGACCCAGGAGCCAATCCACTCCACCTTAAACAGTGGGTCACATCTCTACCAATGCATTTTTTATGAAGGAGGCAGCCAGGAGGGAAATGATCAGGAAGGCGAAGAGGTAACCAAGGTGATAAAGGCCATGGAGCACACAAAGGCCTTGGTAGCGTGCTGCAAATCACCACACAGATATTTGTGGACATGGAATAAAACTTGTGTATCTGCTGTCTTGTGTTTTGGTAGAAACAAGAGTTTGGCCAAGCAAAGATGTTGTAGTGAATCCTTCCCAAAGCAGTCTTTAACATGATGTCTGCTAAGAGATTTTTTGTAAAGTTTACATACTGCAGCCTTACTTGGTACCTTGATAACATTATGGAATGGACTGTATATGCAGTATACATTTCTTGAAATGAGGCTGTATGTCGTTTGCTGTCACCTGTTTTTTTAAATACTATTTTTTTTATTGTTCATCATGTTATGCACCCCTAGTCCAATTTACATGAAATAACCATTTCTTACAAAGGAACACTTACTACATTAATGATATGTTATATAATAATCAGAAAATAACTGAAATTACACACACACTACCTGTGCCGAGTATGTAATGTTATGAGCAGAACAGTATGTAATTATGTTTAATTAGACTTATTTAATTGAAGGTCTGACTTCAGAAGGCAGTGCGCAAACAAAATTATAGTGACTTATAATTACATTGTCATTTGAACATTTTAATGCTGCAGTACAAATACTTTGATCTTATCATGATTATTATAATTTTTTAACCATTCTATATAATATAACAAGCAGACCTTCCTTGTTTCAGGGACATAACGTTGGTGAGTATAAGTGCAGAATGAGGAGGAGTGAGCACGAGCAACCAAGCCTGTTTGTCTTTATTTTTCTTGTCAGTTCAGGAGAAAACAAAAGAATCGATACATGTGCTTAAGAAACTGTGTTTATGCACTGGGCTGAATATGCTGGCACCATTGGTTCAGGCCAGCTGAGGACATTATCTGAATTGCTTTTGCTCCCTGGAACATGGAACCATGTTCATCTATTTAAGTAAGCAAACGCCATGCATTTCAAACCATGAAAAAGTGAAGGGGAGAAGATGGGGTCTCTGACACACTTGCTTTGGCTTTTCTGGCTTTTTGCAGGCTCATGGTAACAAAGCCTGTTCACTCAAGAAAGTGGAGAGGAATGGAAATGACTGAACGTGAAATGAAATGCACCACTATGGCAGTGCTGCTCAAACACACCTGTGCTTTTACAGGACAAAAATACATTTGTGGCATTGCAGGACACAAGTACACCTGTGCTGTAACAACACGCATGTAAACGTGTCCCGTTAGAGGAAACAGATACACCTGCAACCTAAAAAAAACACACATACGTTTGGGACATTACAAGACACATATACACCTGTGCCATTATAGAGCAAAAATTCACCTGTGATGCAGAATATAGATACACCAGTGCTATGACAAGACAGAAATAAACATGACACAAGAGGTAAAAAAAAGTTTCATGTGTCACCTTCCTCATTAATATCACAAATATCACCTTTACTTATTCCTGGTAAATGTGCAATAATGAAAAGGAACAAAAGGAAAAAAACACACAGTAAGCACCTGAAAGTGACACCTTGCTGGCCTGGCCACAAGCAGGATGTGTGTGATCTGTACATTTCGTTCATTAGAGTGCAGGGCAGCACTGGCTGTGGGTTCACATTCAGGGAGCCAGTTCAGTAGGTGGATGTTAACGAGGGGCTTGGGGAGGGATGTGAAACTAGCCAAGTTGAAGCATCTCTGGGTCTGATTTTAGGACGTATTTTGAGCAACAAAGGAGAACGGGCCATATTAAGCAGTCAGAGGACATGCGAGCGTTGCAGATAGAGAAGGGATATGCGGCCGTCTTCTGCTGAGGTAGCTCCACTGATCTGAGCTGACAGCTCGAGCACCCTGCAGAGCTCTGTGAGATTCACGCCATCATTGGAAGTGACAGAGGAGATTAAACATGTAATCCTGCCAGGGCTTCCGGGAGCCTTTCAGCAGCCAGACTTTAATTGATATGCATATAGTTTTGGTAATTCATTTACTTCTTAATGTACTGAGCCTCACATTTTTAGCACTGTATTGAATTGAAACTGGAGTGTTTGTATAGCAATGCAGAAAAGGAGTATGATGCACACAGCCACACTGGAGAGCCAGGAGTGTGGGAAACTCGTTAGATATTACTGCCAGCGTCCTCACAGTCAGGAGACTTTGTTTCCTATGGAGAGATTGCAAACTCCCTCTGCACCTCTGCACCAATCATACGCCAGTGCTGTAAAGAGATGTGGCTCTCCGCCTTGTGCCATGTTACTAAAATATTAAGTGTAAGCAAACCCAGAACTACTTATTCAGTCCTCCTCAGTCCAGATCCAGCTTTCCATCAGCATCCAGTATTCAACAGTCAACCCCAATTCATCCACTGGGATTCTTTTATGCCCCAGTGCCTGAAGGTGACAACATGGTGGACTGTTACATGCAACTGATCACATTGCATTATCTCAGTCACAAACAATGGACATTGGCTGTCTTTCAAATACTTTATCTTAAATTGTTTTTACATTCATGCTAATAATATATGAAAACGATATGAAGTGGCATCGTTGGATGCTTTGATACCAAACGTAATTCACTGTTTAAACCGTTTAAAGCATCATCAGATTCCATAATAAGAAACAGAAAAAGTCAGCAACAAAAGCACCACAACAACAAATGCTGTACATTCTGCTGACACAGAATAACTCAAAATAGTGACTTTTCTATTCTCAACAGGGTAAAAAATAACCTAGGAAAAAGACGTGATGCATAGAAAAACATTACACTTAAATATGACTGATCATGGATAATTATTAGCTCACTTTTTCTTCCATATTCTACCTGTGACACTTATTTCATAGCCTTAAGAAATTGGTGTAAACATTAAATATCAAATTTGAAGTGATACAATTCATTTTTTTCATTATTTTTAAATTTATTAATTACTATTTATTTTTTGTATAAATTTTAACTAGGCAGCAAAACGATTCATTTAATGGGAGCAAAAAGATTAAAAACACATATTCGTGGATTTAAGTAATGTTTTCCATGTTTAAGAATGCTAAAAATGAACATTCTTTAACAGTACAGTAATCAGAGCAAATGCATTTTAGGAATAACTGATTTCCAGAGGAATATATCCTAATGTATTTCTTGGGGTTGAATCTTTAAAAGATTAAAGTTATGGAGTCGTCTTGAAAATTTTCTCTGTATTTTTAATTCATTCTCATGAGTACAGACCAGATTACATACATCGGGTTTTCTTCACATTTATTCATTTCGTAGATGCTTTCATCCAAAGCAGTTTACAACATTTCACATACATTACAGCAATGCTGATTCTCTGTATCTAACCCAATCCCCCTGGGGGGAGCCACATGTGGTGCCCAGGGAGCTAGCACTGAGTGTCTTGCTTAGGGACACACCTGGCAACATGCTAGGATTTGAAGCAGGACATTTCTGCATCCTAGCCTAATGTTTTACCCATTGAGCCACCATAGTCCATGTCTTCACGTTGGAGAATGATGGATGACAAGGCGTCTGTCACTGGTAGCGTTTTGACACAGTAAAGCAGAGAAGGCTGATCCTTCATCCCTCTGTAGTCTCTTTGCATCACATCCATTTCCTCCATCAATGCATGTTTAGCAGCACAGTAATGTTTAGCACATCCACGGGAGACACAGGCAATCAGGACAGATTCCAGAAGGAACCTCTTCATCACGTGCAAAAATTCATAATTATTCATAAGTAAAGCCATCATGATGTCACTTAAGTGTTTATTTTGAACTGCTGCTGTACTTCACTGGGAGCAAACAGCTGAATGAACATCTGCGCGTGGCATGGTGTATAACACACTCCTCTTCCACCTCAAAGCAAACAGTTGTGTCAAGTGATGCATAACTGAAACTTTGAGTTAATATAGTTGTCTATAAGCTTCTGTATTCCACCACCACAGATAGAAAAAGTAGTAAAATTGCTATATATTTACCTCAGCACAAAGTAAAATTGACTATAAAATCATTGTTCTTGCCAAAAAAGTTTCTGCACAACTGTCAATGTCATACTTGAATTCCAAATATGCACAACTCAACTCAATGGTCCTCCAGTGAGCAGAAAAATGTGTTCTTCATTTTCAGCTTTGGTTTGGTTGACAACCTCTGGTCTAACAACGAGTCTGGCTTTCAAATAATTGCATGGCCAACCCATTGGATACAATTCTGGAATCATCAAGCACAGAACTGTCCAGACACGCATGAATCATCCCTCCCTTCCTGCATGTGAATCCACACACTGCTGGCACAAGGTTAGGGACATCACTGGTGGTCCTGGTGCCCCACGAGCCCAAGCTCTAATCCAGCCATGTGGATGTGTGACATCTCTCTGCATTTCCTGCACAGGAGCCTTTAAAGGTGTGCAAATATACTAGCCTTGGTGGCAGTTGTAGGAAAGCCTCTATATTCTGCACTGTCCTCTAATTCCACTTAGGAGACATATCTGTTAAAATAGGAAGGAAATATTTAGTTTCACTCCCGAGTGAAAAAGAGCAGGAAATTCAGACAGATATTATTTAAATTAAACAAATGATAAAAAGTTTGAAATAGTTAATGCTCAGTTGTAGTCACCATTCCCCAGTACGTGTCATATTAAGTCCTCTGACAAGAACACCTCATATTTGAACCTTTTATTTTTTCACATATGAAAAGTTCTTTTTCTTTTTTTTTTGCAGTGAATAAACCTGGCAAGCCTCAGATAGAAGAGAATCTAAAAATGTCTCTCATACATAGCTGGATTCCCAGGTGTGTACTTTGTAACTTGAAGACATAAACCCTGTAAGTCCACTACTCAGGGACTGATCCTTTGGGTATCAGATGTTTGACCCATACTTTATAATTGTTTTTTGGTAAAATAAAATTAGATTCTCACAGAAAGCCAAAAACTGCAGCTAATAATTTCAGATATTTGAATAAAGTAACTTCTGCATAATGAATATACTGCATATACCGTATGAGAAAACAGCAATTATGTTAAAGAAGAGCTGAGAAACAATGAAGTTCAGACCTCATTTGGGATTTTTCTCCTGTTCTTTTTCCTTTTTTTAATATGGGTTGGATCAGTTGGGGGTGTTCTGCACCCCTTTGGCAGGATATTAAGCAACTGCATAAAATGCAAAAAGACAGACCAAACCAAACGATGAGAGAGCCTTCAATCTCATGCCAGGCGGGGAGGTCCAAGATGAGTCATTAACGCTTCTCAATTAGAGCGGGTTGGTGCAGCACGGCGGGGCGGGTGGTGGGCAGCCTGCTACTCTGGGGGTCCATGGGGAGAGCTGCTGTGACAGGCGCTCTGAGAGCCGGGCCGGCCTGTCAGCACAGAAGGAAAGTGGGCTGGAAAACAGAAACGGTGTGCAGCCCCCCCACCCCACCTCCTCCCTTCATAACAATTAAATCTAATTGGACAACTTCACATTACTTTGCATCCACACACAAGACACATAGGTTTTAACACACAACGAGAGTAGGAAGCAGAGATGAGTGTTAGTTAGAGCAGCTGAGGGAAGTCAGACAGCTCTGCTCCTGGGACAGGCTTTAGACAGGCCGTCCCCTGCACCCCCCCACGCCTGACTCCAGTGCTGTAATTGGCAGGAGTGTTATTGCTCCACCATACACCGTTCTGTCAAAGAAGAAGAGCTTTTAATTAATTTTTCATACTGCAAATTCTGGCAATGCAATTTCATTTTTCTTCCCGTCTTCACGTAAAAACAAACCAAACTGTAAACACAATATTCTGTTACAATCGGAATGCTAAAATTACATTTGCAGTTCGTTAAATTCCTTAGGCTCGTTTTCTGCAAACATTAGGCAGAATCTCACATGTGCACAATCACATGCAGTAATGTCTGACGCATCGAGAGATAAATATTTAAACAGTTTGAGGGAAAAAAAAACAGCACATTTGTTTTGACTAAATCTTTCTGTTGAGTCTTTTTGAGTATAAAGGTAGGACATAAAACATGTTTAATGTTCTGAAGTGAAACGAGTCAGTACAGCCTTGCTGTAATTTGTTTCCATGAGAAAAGTTTATTTTAACCTTTGAGAAATGGTGTTCTTCGCACTAAGCTCTGTCACATTAAGCTGCGTGAGCTCAGGTGCCACAAGCTAATCGAAGAAAACGTCATGTTCTTTATGGTTTCTTCTGATCTAAGACCGACAATTTATAAAATTTATGTACTTAATCTGAGTAAGAAAATATATTTTTTCAAGGTATTGCTCTTATTTTATAAATAAAGCGATGGACGTAAAGTAGGTTTTAGGACAAAAGACTGTCCTTAGGAAATGCATTTGGCTTATTGACATTTTTTGACATGGTGAGATCAGTTTTCTGGTTTGTTTTCAGTTAGATATAATAAAAGAGTTAAATTTTATATGTAAAATTTATGCCAATAATTGTTCCATTGTATGTGTTAGAAAAATTAAGTGTTAAGCCTTTTGTGAATTAATATGTTTAGCATTGAAATGGCTTCATGTTGTAGAAATGTTATTGAACCTGATGCCTGTGCTTGCAGAATATACGGCCTTGAGGCTTATCTGCCCAAGCGCCACCTGTGTACACGGGGGGGCGGCCCCCCGGGGCGGGGGGGGGGAAGGCGCGGTAGGAGGTAGAGGTGGTGA
>JABJVR010000007.1:1052146-1103945 GCA_025773905.1 Chitala chitala | reverse complement strand
GCTCACAGCAGTGTAACTAACCTGACGCTCACATCAGTGTAACTAACCTGACGCTCACAGCAGTGTAACTAACCTGAAGCTCACATCAATGTAACTAACCTGACGCTCACAGCAGTGTAACTAACCTGACGCTCACAGCAGTGTAACTAACCTGACGCTCACATCAGTGTAACTAACCTGACGCTCACATCAATGTAACTAACCTGACGCTCACAGCAGTGTAACTAACCTGACGCTCACAGCAGTGTAACTAACTTGACGCTCACATCAGTGTAACTGACCTGACGCTCACATCAGTGAGTTATTGTAAAATAGATTGTGGCGAAGACATCACAAGGCAACAGAGAACCTGCCCAGGCCACTATGGTGGTATAGAGCCATTTGCAAATAATTTAAGTGTCAATCAAACACAGAGTTTATATCATAACTGGCCTGATGGTTCCCTCAGTATATAATCCTGCAACTTTATTGTGCTTGTTTATGGAATATATGAAAATACACGTCAATAAACAAATCAAAAGCAGACGTTTAAAAATCGCACTGTTGACGTTAACTTAGTTAACAGGACATTAATATTTTCTTGGCCTTTGGCAGTTTCTATCAGTAATATTTTTAGATATACTAGACTGACTTTTATGTTTTTATATTTGAAATTTTAAATTAGTCTGTATATGAATATAATAAACATATAATTAATTTTAGTGAGTAAAAGTAAGAATAAGAGTATATTGAATTTTCTAGTGCAGAAGGTTAGGTGACCCTTTCACTGTTGTCTCTACTGTGCAGTCCTGGACACCAGTGGCACTAACACCTTGTGGAGAGTAAAAGGAAGCCTAAGATGTTTATACACACGTGAGCGTATGTGAGTAATTAAAGAGCTGTGCATTGGTGTGTACCAGCCATTGAGCTACATGGCTGATAGATGCCTGTGTTTGCTGTATAGAGCACAGCTAGAGGCATGGACCAGTGAAGAGGCTTACTCACCACTGAGAGTGTCCAACAATAAAAATCACACTAATTTTCTGTTCATTTAGCACCAGAACATGAAATGTATAATTGGATTCAGCTCCTATGGACTGGCCTGTGTGATTTATGACCACCTCCTGTTTAGATTTATGTTTCATTTTACCCATGATCCTTTGTGTTGCTCTTTCCCCATATTTCATTGGCTATCATCTATCTTATTTAAATAAGGCAACCACAAAGCATCAGGGTTTACTTAGTGACTGGCTTATTTTAATAATGATAATTCTTGGAAGGCGTTGATATAAAATGAGGAGACATACCTTCAGGACTTTTAACCAGTAAGATGTTTCTTTTCCTGGTGATATGAAGTGAGTTGCATTGCATAATATTTGCACGATATGCATGTTTTGACCTAGTATGGAAGATGGCCTTATTTCACGGCTCTGCTTGGAGGTCATTCCAATGGGTGGTGTCCTTTTATTCCTGCAGATCACTTATAGCCTTCACAGAAGCATAGGTAGGTACTGGGACATTAGACTGAATCAGATCAATAAAAAAAAAAATTAAATTAAATGCCATTTTTCTGGTTCTTTGCCAAGGGCTCCTATGGAGAAGTAACTGTAAACATATCTGTACTGTTGAAGACCAAGTCTTAAGTGTGATGCTTAAAACAGGTAAGTATTTTGTAACAGTGGGGTAAATCTTATTGTTTTAAGGACACAAAAATCATCAACTTTTGCTCCTTTTTTAACATTTTTAAAACATGCATGATTTATCTTTACAGTTTTAATGTTATTAGTGTTTTAACTATTTTCAATTTTATGTGTTTTTAATAGGTTGACATAATATAAAAATTCCAAATTTTCTCGTGTATCATTTTTGATTTAGTTTCTTTTTTAAAAGAGTGAAAGAGGATTTGGTCACACAATACAAACAGCAGATAGAATGCTTTAGCATTCTACAGCCCATATTCACAGTTTTACGTAGACTGTTTCATAATGAATTGCTGAAGAAGGAAGTAGAAGTAGAAGAGTGTGGCTGTGTTACAGGCTCTGATGCAGCTGCTGGAGATGACCAAGCAGAGGCCTTGAGGGATTGCTGCATGTGCTCCTGCAGGAGGCCTTGAGGGATTGCTGCATGCTCTCCTGCAGGAGGCCTTCAGGGATTGCTGCATGTGCTCCTGCAGGAGGCCTTGAAGGATTTCTGTGTGCGCTCCTGCAGGAGGCCTTGAGGGATTGCTGCATGCTCTCCTGCAGGAGGTCTTGAAGGATTGTTGCGTGCGCTCCTGCAGGAGATAGCTATAGTGAACGAGAGTGTGAATGTGCCTCATGCACCTCAGCCTCGCTGCACTGCAGTTTTGGGGGGGTGGGGGGGTTTCTGCCATTCCACTAGAACACAGGCATAACCCTCCAGCCCAGAAGCGAAACCGTAATGGGCCTCGGCGTCTGGCCTGTATCGCGTCATGCGTCTCCTGCCGGCATCCCAAGCTGCACAGCGTCTCCAGCAAGGATTAAGTCCACACAAGTTCAGTTTACAAACTCCCGTCTTCCCCTCAGTCCACAGGGAAGGAATTAATGATTTATCATCTTTCATGGCCAGACGTCAAGAAATACCATTCTGTCATTTACAGGATCATTGGGGGTTGCTAAGGAAGTGAAAGGGGGTGGGGTGCATAGACAGTGTCTTACTAGCTTCTTCTCTGACATTGGTCCTTTTTATAGTGCTGTAAAACTTGAACTTTAGCAATTAATTTTATTAATTTTACTGTCCAACTTTACAGTCTGGCTTCCAAGACAAAAAAATCAGTTTCAAAAATGTTTGTTTCATAATATTACTTGACAATGTAGTTTATACTTTTATATCTCATAGGAGCAAGATTATTTGTATGCAAACAAATTTGTACATAATACTGTAATGACATTAAAAGTTAACATCATAGTTATTACATTAATTGCAATAAATTATTGCAATAATTAAATAAAAAGCAGCAAAAATGAAACATTAGTTTAATACGTTTTATACAGTTTTTTTCTTACCTCCACAGTGAAATACATGATGCAGACTGTTCTGTTCTTTGATTACCTGCTTAAATATAACATTTCTTTCCCATGACCCGGCCTTGAATGTTTTCCAACCATTAACCATCAAGCACCCATCACTTGGACCAGAACTAATGTGATCCCTGTTTACTGGTGCCTGTAAGGACAAAGGTGAGCCCAGCACGAGACTGAAGAGCCACCCCCTGTCGCCATGCTCATGGAAGTATGCAATGTGACGCACACAGGTCCGCTTAGAATGGGACAATATTGCTATTGAGGCTTGCTGCTGCTGTCTCGTTAATTTTTGCCACGTTTGCTCAGGTCACTGGTTATCCTTTTCTGTTTCACCTATTGGCTCCACGTGATGGCCCTATCAAACACTAACCTCAAGGGTCCGCGTCTAATCTTTAAGCCTTCATTCATGCATGGGGGTCTAAGTCTAGTAATTGCTCTCCTCAGTGTCCTCTTTACAAGAGGTTTAGCTTCCTCTTTAAGTGCTGTTCTGCACCACCAGTCCGGGCGTGTTCCTGCACCCCGCTCGCTGGGAAAACAGGCTGAAAACAGTAATCCCCCTGGGGTCTTCCTCCCTTCTTCTTCTGATCCTGCCCTGGTCTTTAAGTTCTTCTCTCTGTCACAGCAGAGAGGAGCATGTCTTTACATGATGTTTTGCCTTTTCAAAGCACAGGACAGTCCAGCATGCATATCCTTGTGACACTTCTGTTGAACATACAGGAACTGAAAACTTGAAATTGTCTACAGAGGTGGCTCTAGAGAATTTTGCTTGGGGTATGAAGAGGGTGGCAGCAAGTTTTTAAAGGGGTTGCAACACAAAAAGGTTATTGTGCCAGATACATGGGGCATAGATGCAGGAGGTAGGCCTATATGTGCTGTAACTACAGAGAAAAGTCCAGTCCCAGAGCAACAAGCAGAAAGTTATTTTTTAGTTGACATATTTTACAATTCTCAACCTAGAAGTGTAATCACCAGCCACCCCGGGCTAAAGGTGGTGGTGTACTTCAGTGGGAGAGATGTCATCTTATCCACAATAATCTGCACCAAAAGGAAAAGATGCAGTGATCACCAGCCACTCTGTGATTGATCTAGTAATATTAGGACATCACAGTCACTGATCATCACAGAAGACAGGAATGATTAGAAGAGAATGAACACATTTGTCTTTAAATAACTACTTTAATATATACATTTTAAGCAAAAATATGAACAAGATATTGACTATACAAACCTAGGCAAAATATTTAGTGAACTAAATGTGTTTGTGAGGTGCTTATAACTTTATAAGTTTGTGATTCACTGATAAACTCATCTTTTCAGTTTTTTTTTAATTTTCGCATCTCAACACGAGTATCAGCAAACATATAGAAAATGTAGTGTGTAATGACAAGAATTCGTAAATGTAGGCATTTTCAAACATTTCCATAATGTGTTGCTAAACAAAACGCAGACTTGATGAAGCATAAACCAGTTTTATTAGGGAAAATGAAGCTTTGAATCCATGTACATAAAAAAACATGTAAATAAAATGAAGTATAAAATGTTGTTCTCATAAAACATGGAAATATACTATGTAAAAAGTTATATTAGGAAACTTCTGCACACTTCTACTTAACACGGGCCTGGTGATCTATATAAGTGTGCATTGAGTTAATTACACAATATTCTCACTTTGGATTTAGTTATGAGTACACCTTTTGAGTATTCCACTGCCTTTAATCTTAACTTTAGCTAGTTGCACAGCTGCAAATCAGAAAGGTGCAGCGGTAAAGACTAAATTTACGAATTATTTTTGATGTGACCTTGTTCATTTGTCCGAGACCAATGATGCCAGTCTCACAGATTGTGAGCTGAAATTTGTAGTAGTGAGAAAAAGAAATGAGAAAAAGACATGGTGCACATGGAACAACCACTGTGCTCTGGAGGGGTAGCCTACTGGGCTAGGCTCAGGACATGCATTTTGTCAGAAAAATTATGAAACTTAATTATATTCTCTTTCATTTATATTATATTTAAATTGGAAGGGCAGGCAGGACGGTGACTAATTTAATTTAAATCTGCCACAACTGCTCATGTTAAGCAACATGTTTCCAATTGTTAAAACAAACCCAACACACGGCTTCATCATGCATTTTTAGAGTGAAGTCTCCCCTAGCTGAAAGAGTCAAGACTCTGTGTTCTTTATCTTTCCACTCTACATATTAATTAACCCATTTGGGCCATAAAGTAAGCACCACTCAATTAGACGTGTCTCTTCTCATTGCCTTATTCAATCAGTTGTTCATTACTCTGGACAAGTAGTTTATTTCAGTTTAATGTTTGGCTGCTTACTCATTTGTAAATCTGTCATCAAGCATCTCTGTACTGCTAAATGCTCTGAATTACACTTTAATGTGGAATTGCTGAACTTCTCATGGTGAATGGATTTTAAAAAAAGCCTTCAGTGTTCGTGTGCATCAGTGAAAGTGGTAAACTTTTGTTGAGCCGATGATGAGATACAGTGAAAACCCGTGTGTGATGTCAGCGCTGCCTTCACTTCCTGATCCTAGGAGCACTGAGTGGATATCAGGGATCAGGGAACAGGAAGAGGGAAAGTACTCAGAGCAAACACCATTAAAGTTATAAATTGACTTTTGAATCTTAAATGAGGCATCCCACATGAAGGAATGGGTTTACAGGAGTTAATCCCTCGTCAAACAGACAATAATGTAAGGGCCTAATCCTTTCCATTCCTGAGGCGTAGCATCCTGCTGCTCATAACACACTGGGGGAGTGTGTCTTGTTACCGTGGCATCCATGACAAAGTAACCATGCTTACAAAGTGAACCACCTTATGTTTTGTACTTTCTTCATTGAAAACATATTTATGCTTTTAATGTACCCTGTTTCACTTCCTTAGTTATTAACCTAAATAAGTGGATCACATTCATTTCTGTTTCACTTGTATGTTTCCTATTTTTGTCTTCTGTTTGTTGCATGACAGAGTGGTATGTCTGCAGGTGAGTCTTAACAGTACAGATACAGTTTTTGTTTTAAAATGGCTGAAAATAAACATCAGGGTTTAGAGGGAGAAGCTCTTTGCTGACAATCTGCTGAGCTGAGTCCCCACTGACACTGCCACAGACTGGAGACTTGTCATGCCCAGGGAGCCAAACCTGTTAAGTGGACGTGCTTAATGTGTAACCCAAATAATACTGTTTCACCATGTGCTTTGCTTACACTAGTGTCTTCTCACTCTTCACAATTCTATGATAAACAAGTCAGACGGTATCTCTACTTTTACTTTAAAAACACTTAGTATCCAATTACCTATTTATTGTCTTGTCCTCTGCCCACTTGTGTTAACTCTTCATTTAGGTTTTTTACTCTTTCTTACCTGCACTTTATTTGACAACACAGTATTAAACTTGGTTTCTGATAAAGCTTACACATGGATAGATTAGCAAACACAAGACGTTTTCACAATTTGCAATTTACTAATAATTGTATAATGTATTTATTATTCATTTAAAAAAATATTCCAGATATTTGTCAATTGAAAAGCATTACTAATTTTCCATCTGTTATCTTAACCGCTTATTCCTGGTGAGGGTCACGGGGAAACCTGGAGCCCATCCCAGAGCACCAACCCACCACAGGGCACACACACACACACTACAGGCAATTTGGACACACCAATCAACCTACCCTGCATATCTTTGGACTGTGGGAGGAAACTGGAGCACCCGGAGAAAACCCACCAAGCACAGGGAGAACATGCAAACTCCACGCACACAGACCCAAGGCGGGAATTGAACCCCAGGCCTGGAGGTGCGCGGCAACAGTGCTAACCACCACGCCACCGTGCAGCCTACTAAGTTTTTAGTATTTGAAATTACAGGTTTATCTATTAATTTTTGTTAACGACTATAAAAAAAACAGTATTTAAAAAGCTTTGTAAATATATTAACAAACACTTGAAAATAATTTGAAATAGTTTGAAATATGTCAGCCTCTTGTTTTTTTTTTCTCGTTGTTTTTTTGTTATAATTTATTTTGCATCAGAAGTAAACTTCATAAATATGATTTAAAAAAAGAGAAACACAATCCAGCTGTTTGAGGAGTAATGGAGATTGCAGGAGCCGCAGGGATGTCTTTGGCGAGGGAGAGTGGAACACGTGTTGTAGCTTCAGCGGAAACACTGAGGCACCTGCCACAGGAAGGAAGAGAACAAGCATCTGTACACAAGTGGGTCCTGCACTGTGCTCCTACACCAGCCATTCCAGCCCTTCTAGCAATGATCTACACATGAACTCAATCTGTTCAAGACTACAAATAAAGTATTTTGCTTAATTTTGTGTCTGTTTACTCATAATTTTTGTTGTCCTGTGAATACATGACTATGACCATTCTTTATTTGATTAATGCTGTCATCACGACCAGGGTCATTGTTTGAAAATGTGTCTGTCATGTCTATTTCAGGAGGTCAGCACCCCCCCCCCCAGGCGCAGAAACACGTATGAAAAGTGGTGCATTTAAAATACTAATGATACCAGAAAATACGCAAATCAGAACTGTACAGGATGGTTTAGTCCAGACAAATCAGTATTCTAATAAAGTAGCACACTCCTTTACACTTAATAGTTTTGTATAATAGATACGTTATTTATAAAACAAAAAATTGTGTTTTTAAGTTGTTTTTAAAACATTTTTAAATGCTGGTGCTGCGTGAGTGTACGGATGTGTAAGGTATTCTTATTGCATTGAAAAAGAAGGCCTTCATGTAGCAACTGCAGTTCAGCCAAAGGCCGTAATAATCCCAGTGGATATTAGTTATCAATATTTAACTGACTTATCTTAAAGTTTTAAGAGGCTGTAATAGCAACTCAAACTAAAGAAATGCACAATTACTTGTCAGGAGGTATCATGAAAGTTTATTTATTCAAAGGTAAATGGTGTTTTAAATTGAACTGTAGGAAAATCTGTGAGTAGGAGTGTGGATGTTGAAAGAGTGATAAATGTGTGGCTGATGACAGAAGGGTCCACAGTGGCCAAGACCTGCAGCATCACAGAAAGGGCGATGCTGGTGTCAATGGTCTCACTTCACCTGAGCAGCTTCTCTACATGTATTCTGTTTCATAATGGATGAAAAGTAAAAATGCAAGATACTTTTCAAAACCATGAAATGAAATTAATCGCGTAATAGATAACAGATTCTGTGCCATGTCAAAAGAGAAAACCATTTTGATATAATCATTAAATCTTTTACATTTTTAAGGATATGAACTTATTGCCTCTGAATGCTGTTTTACAACAGCTTGAAGCACAGGAAAGTCCAGGTGTGAATATCACTGAATCAGATTGGCACAGGAAAGTCCAGGTGTGAACATGACCGAATCTGATTGGCACAGGAAAGTCCAGGTGTGAACATGACCGAATCTGATTGGCACAGGAAAGTCCAGGTGTGAACATGACCGAATCTGATTGGCACAGGAAAGTCAGGTTTGAACGTAGCAGAATCAGACTGCCACAGACAAATCTGAATTTTGAATCTTTAAACAATGCTGATCTTTTTGACCACCTGCAAACCCTTTTCAGCCCTGCTTAACATTTTAAACAGAATGTAGCCCAACGTCCTCAGGTAAATTTTAATGAGGTTCCTATTTATTGCAGGAACCTGTATCTGATGTTCAAGAGGTCTTTTACTTTTAACTTACAGAAAGAAATTGCAGGCAAGTGTTGTACTTTTGCAATCTTTCTCACCAACAGTGAAGGAGTGAAATGCAATTACAGGTTTATGTCATAATGCTTGGAGCACTGCAAGGTCCACACACAGCACACAGGACAGCACTTTGCTTTGTCTTCCCACAGAATGTTCGGAGGACCTCTGAGACAAGTCTTCTCTTGACATCATAACGAGCTATTTAAGGACTGTAAGAAATGAGAGTAGGCCAGGCCTCCTCTGCTCCTGAGGCAGCTCTATATCTTTAACAGCAGATCCACAACCACGCTCTTATTTCTCTCAAAGCCATGTACATCTCACAGCCTTCTAAATGTATCATCCTGAGTGTGTGTGTGTGTGTGTGTGTATATGTGTGTGAGTATGTGTGCATGTGCAGGTGTCTCTGTGTGTGTGTGTGTGTGTGTGTGTGTGTGTGTATCCTTGTACACAATACCTAAATGCAGCATCTTATAAATGTACGTCTTGCCTTTACACTGTGGCATGTGATATTGTGTATGCTAGTACAACAAGATAGA
Organism: Chitala chitala; assembly: GCA_025773905.1. Lineage (NCBI taxonomy): Eukaryota > Metazoa > Chordata > Actinopteri > Osteoglossiformes > Notopteridae > Chitala > Chitala chitala. Next base: position 1,094,691 of record JABJVR010000007.1, on the reverse strand, counting down.
AATTGCTGTTTTTTTTCCACCAGGAAGGAGGTTAACTCCTCCCCCAATGACCTCAATCTGAGCACTGATTCTATCAGAATGATGTGGAAATAAAAATAGGTGTAGCTGTAAAGTGGAAGCCCTCTACGGGGGGTATGTCTCCACTTGACAGAGAGTTGTGCTTGACCCTTGGGTATTTTGTCCAAACGCTTGCACGGGCACGCTGGTGGCCTACACGCCCATGGTCGAGCAGAGACCCTGGGAAGGAAGTTCACCCACTGCCCCGCTCTGCTCCGCACGCTGCCACATGGCTCCGGCATGGTCGTCGTGCTGAGCACACACCCTGTCTCCCACCAAGCTGCCTGTCAGCTGGAAAACCTGAAACAAAAATCTGCAGGTCTGGATACAAATCCAGGTCCATCCAATTTCAAAAATTAAATTAAGGTTTTAAATTACTGTATTGATTACTTTTCATAAATGAGTGAATTCCCAGTGTTCAATGAAATTTCTGCTTATTCAATATGTTTCAGAATTTATTATGTTGTTATATTCAGGTAGATTCATACTTGATGCAGCCTATAAAAAAGAGAAGGTAGATAATCAATTTTATATTATCTGTTTGTGATTTATATCCATGCATAAGGCAAAAAAAAGTTTAATAAAAATCATATTTCTTATGATTGGCAATACTTTTTCTCATTATGTGTAGGTTTTACAGTGAAACTCTTTTACCAATTTACAATTTGCATATGAAAATTTATATCGTCAGTGAACAACTGAGGATATATTAGGTGCTATAAGCGCCGAGCTTGCAGTCTTTAAAGGCATTATCGATGGAAAAATTTTAGCGGCATTGTAATTCAATTTTGTACCTATTCATTAAATGTATCTTAACCGTGTAAAACCATTTTGGTCATACTTTTTATAGCCTTCCAGCTTGTGCCAGCAGATCCCTTTAAGAAACGAGAGACTTGTGTCTCGTCCAGCTTGCATGTAAATTACACAGCATGTGCATGCTGGGTGCAGGGAGACAGGAGCTGCCCAGACGGACCAAGACACTGTGCTTCTGCAAGATGTGGAATCATTTCAGCTGTTGGTCAGTGTTCTGCAGCGCTTGTTAATGTAGCAAAAGCCACGCTGAGACCGCTTAACTACCACTGTCTCAGCGTCTGGGTAATTTGTCATGTTAAAGCATGGTTACCACTTATTTCATGGCAAATCCACTTCACCAAGTCTTTTATAAAGTGATTTTAACACTTGGCTCCTATGTTCATGAAGAGGCAGGCTTCCACCTGTTCTAAGCTGCTGAATACAGAAAGGAAGTTAAGAGAGGTTTATTGATGAGTGACTGTGTTGAGTAGGGGTGGGACTGATGTTTCACTGAGTTTGGGCTGCACAGACTGTAGGCCTGGTGTCAACTTGATCATACTCAGACTAGGGTAATGAGTTTATTAATTTTTAAAAAATACACTGACTAAAATATGTTTAACACAGACACTGCTAATGAGCTCTTTGTGTGCTGTTTTCAGGCAGTCAACTTTCAGCTGCTCCCTGTGAAGCAGTCACCACAGCACATTGGCTGGTTTAGCAACACACACATCAGCTTGGCACAGGTTCTTGTGCTGGATGCCCTTCCTGATATAACACTCTCTCATCGTATCCAGGCTTAGGACCAGCACTGGACATGCACTGGCTTGTACAGCCCCAGTGGTAGAAGGCAAATGCTTTAACCACTGACCCACCAGTTTATGTTCTCTAAATATGAGTGTATAAGAAGTTAGCAGCTATTACTTGTGTCACTAAATCAAGGCTGAAGAGCCATGGTCAACATGTCTTTTCTGTGGCAGCACCTAGACTGCGGAATGAACATCAGACAGGCCCCTTTACACCAGATGGGCCCCTTTACATCAGACATGCCCCCTTACATCAAACAGGTCCCTTTACATCTGACAGGCCCCTTTACACCAGATGGGCCCCTTTACACCAGACAGGTCCTGTTACATCAGACACGCCCCTTTACACCACACAGGTACTTTACATCAGACGAGCCCCTTAACATCAGACAGGCCCCCTTATATCAGACAGGTCCCCTTACATCAGACAGGCCACTTTACACCACACAGGTCCCCTTACATCAGACACGCCGCTTTACATCAGACAGGCCCCTTTACATCAGACACGCCCCTTTACATCAGACAGGCCCCTTTACATCAGACACGCCCCTTTACATCAGACAGGTCCCCTTACATCAGACACACCCCTTTAGATCAGACAGGCCCCTTTAGATCAGACATGCCCCTTTACAACACGGAGGTATTTTACATCAGACGGGCCCCTTTACATCAGACAGACCCCTCTCTTTCAATATTTAAATCTCACCTTCAGACTTTTTTATTTTCTTCGGCTTTTATTGTAGATTGATTTCTGAAATCATTCATTTTGATATAATTTAATTCACCAATTTTAGGTTATTTATTCAATTATCATAGAGAGTGGACATTTATTATTTTATCATTGTACTGTGTTATTGCTTTATTGTTTATGTATTGTTGCATCTGGCTGTCATTGTTTTACTCTGTTTTGCTCTTGCATTCTTTATTACTTATTTGTTATTGTTATAGCTGCCACTTTGGACAACGGCATTGTATTTAAATATGCTTTACGAATAAATTTACATTGACATTGACAGTGCATATAACATATGTACAGTATTGATCTGCATGTTTACTGTAGTAAATACCTATCTTGGTGACTGACATGAGGTTTATCAATGGCAAGATCAAGCCTCAAGAACTTCTTATAATTTCTGAACTGAATAGAAAGTCCCGTAAACACTTTGGACTATTTTGAACACATGACTTTCAGACAAAGTAGCTGCTGTCATATCTTCCGTTTCTGCTAGAGAAACAAAGGTCTGTTGCCTCAGTGGGAAACTGCTCAGTTGTACCTAATTAGATAGATCTGTAAACCAATCAAAATGTTTAGTGGTTTCACACATCAGTAGAAGCTGCCCCCCCAGTGTCTTCCCTGTGAAAAGAAGAGGAGGAAACATCTCATGCTGTGTTTACTGGCACGGGATGTTTCCCCTGTTACACTGTCCCTCTTCTCACTGCCCCACAGACCAGGCATCCAGCCTGATTTATAGTTAACCAGACTGCATTTAATCACCTTTTCTCCTTTCTTAGTCCACCACAGTCCCACCATATCATCTGTGATACTAACCTGCAGATAAACGATACTTTAAAGGGCTAGAAAAATGTGTGAACATTGCGTGTTTTCATTTTGTTTTCTTAACTACACTGTATTTAAGAATACAGTAATAAGCAGTCTCTTTCAAGGTTTCTTCTGTTGTGATACACAAGGGAGTTTTTTATATGTCATTCCGATATTTCATTATCATGAGTTTTTATTGCTTGGGTTGACAGTGAGTTGTAGGGGAACATAAAGTTAAAATAGGTTAGTTGGGACCTGCAAACATTTGGCCTTCGTTTCTAATGATTTGGTAGTATGAGAAGAATGAGCCACTTAGTTGTAGTTGAGTATGAAAAATAAACCACCCTGAAGTGACCTACATAGTCCTTTATGTAGCAGTGCACAGTGAGAGATGCGTACACTTTGACTTATGCTGTTTGCTGCATTCTGCTTGCTTACGTGCTCTACTCTAGATCGTTCATAACTGCCTCCCCTCCCCGACTCCAAGGTTAAGCCTGGCAAAGGCAGAGATTGAGGGGAAACACACTCTGGGCTTTCCCGCCTCCGCCACATCGGAAGCGCTCTACTTCGAGAGAAGGGTGTGGTGGTTTTGCTGGTGACAGCGTACGCCCATGTGTCACCGGCAGAAGTCAGCGCCTCTGTATGAGGCCCGGGTGCGTACGGTAGCCGCAGGATGCTCGCCTCTGAAAGCCAAGCATCAAAAGGCATGGGAAACCAGAACACACCAGAAGTTCTTCTTCCAGTCTCCGACACAATGTTTCTTACATTAATCTGCTCATTTAAATGCTGGTTTCACTCAGTTCTTTTTTCTTTCCTTAATCACGTCCTCTTTCCCCAGAATGGTCCCTCCTTTCTGATCAGTAGCCTGCTTCCACGGTGTGTGTGAGAGATCCCATCTGCAGGCATGCTGCTGAAATATTTTTCATGAAAAATGTCCAAGAAACCTAATGAGAACAGAGCAGCCTTTTAGGCATTTTGCATGTGTTCATTTTACTAAATGGATTTGCACCCTGCTATTTCAGAGAACCTCCTGGAAATAAATTGATTTATTTTTTCCTAATAAAGACTTCTAAAGAAAACATTCTGTCCAGTAACATAGATCACTTTCTAGTGAAAGCAAATTCAATATGACACATGTACATTATCATCCTGTAGAGAATTCAAGTATATCTTTGTTTTTAACAATTACACAAAACAGGTACATTTAAACTTTAATGTGGCTGAAAAGATGCAGTACGAGAAATGTTTTTTTTCTATTACTCAGTCCAGATGAAAACAAAACTCTCTTCCTGTGTAGTTTACTTTGAGATCTGTTCAGCTGTTCTGCGAAATGCTTAACCACAGAAACTCCACAATGAGAAGACATCAGCTCATTCACAATGTATCGACAGTGTGACCTTCCTTTACAAGTTCCATTTTCTCCAAATGCCTACAAGCTACAGTAAAAGGTTTAAAATGGCCTCTATCTTTTTATAAATATGTTTTACCCAACATCCCCTTGGCAGTGATCATAGTGTGTATTTATTTGGTGTAAATCATAAGCACACTTTTGAGTATGAAATATCATGAGGTTGAAATTCAGTCTGTGGTCAATACAGCTCCTTGCCAATAGCAAATGCCAGAGGTTGAAACGCCATCTCAAGTAACCAACCTCTCAGAATGAGCTCAGCTTCAATTATTGCTTTCAGAACTATCTCCTGTGCAGTTACACATTTACCCCTCAAGTTCTGAGTGGCCCACAAATGCACTGGGAAGTTGTCCCTGCAGGCTGTATATTTTGTTGTAAAACACACTCAGAAAGTGTGTTATACATGTATTGTCTATATCAAAGCTATTTGAGTAGGCCCTTTGTGCTTCCACATTCTGCACCAAATCTCTGCCTTTTCTACACAATCGCTAAAAAGAGCCCTTTGTCAGGCTTCACAGAGGTAATAAACTGTGCCTCGAATTAGCTGAGGTTAGCCTGTGAATGTTGAGGCTAATTGTGATGCAGCATATACCCCTGCTACTGCAAACCTACCAAAGGAGAACAATGAGAGAGAGGAGCCATTGAGTGGAGACAGACCTCATGTAACCCCCACAGGGCCACCATGGACAGACAACAAGGAAGCTATTGACACTGAACTTCCCTGGAAGAGCAGACCTCGGTGGCGAGGAGTCATCCAAACCAGCATGGTGTGTGGATGACCACAAAATTCCACGTTGTAAGGCGGCTTTTGTTCTTGCTGCAAGGCATGCGGCGCACGCTCCGCTCAGAGACAAATGGAAGAGTGTGACGGGAAAATAAGGAACAAACCAGGCCGTACGCCTGCACAGGGCTTTAATCGGGCCAGTGAAGCTGTATTGAAATACACTTTCTTCCAACCTGTAAAGTGTAAAAAGCCAGATGCTCACCATTCAACATTTCATGCATATATAAGGTATTTATCGTTTTGTGCTTTGTCTCATAAATGTGATGGTGTAATTTACCTCAGGCTGTCCATGTGTGGTCTGCATTAGCCTCTGTGGGCTGCAGGTTCCTACAGGTTCCTACAATTCTGTTGACTTCCTTCTGTCACAGGCCCTGCAGCCTCCAGTGCTGCCAGCCTCGCCCGCCCTGCTGGAAATGTTACAGACCCGGCTGAGTAACCCAGGGCCATCACAAGCCAAAGCCAGAGCAGCCATTCACGGGCCGTGGAAGATTTTACAGCTTTCCGTGGAAACCACAGACGACACAGCTTCTCCAGACAGAGTGAAACTCGCTGTTTTTCCCTTCTTCCTTTCCAGCTAGCATCTGCGAGAAAGAAAGGCCAGTCTGCAAGGCCTTGATGTGGGGAAGACAAGAGTCCGGTACAGCAGTCAGTGACTGGCAAATTGGACATTATTATTGTCATTACAGTGCTTTGACGGTCCTTTCAAACACTGCCAGTCTCTGGCGTTGTGTTTAGTGCAGCACAACCTGGTCCTCTTTGAATGCAGCGCCGTATTTTCATTGGATACTTACATTCTAGGAATGGCACTTATGTTCTTAATGTGCCCTTTGAATCATATTTTATTTCCTGTTTGCATAATGATTATTTATGTTAAGGTCTCTTGCATGCTGTCACCACTTTGGACTTTGTAATGTATTAGTATGAGTATGTCTGGAATAATTTTTGTCCCTTTTGTATTGTATTTCCATTTCTGTTTTTGTAATCAAAGTTGCCAACTTACCATATCAATGCAATAAAATTAAATAATGCTGTTACCCAAAAATGTATTTCATGAACTGTAATTGTTATTCCACTTCACACTGTGCAGTTAAACCTGCAAATAGGTCATCAGATAAAAAAAGCAGACAGTTCACACAGAGTTTTGAGTTGGTTTTCACACTAACTGTACACCTAATAAAACTCCCTCGGGTCTAGGTGTCAGTTAGGTGAAGCTCTGAAAAACATTTGTAAAAATGCATTATCTGTTACACATAAACAAAGGTAAATCAAGTGATTTGTGGTAGAAAACGGATAAAGAAACGAATAATAGTATTTAAATGAAGTGTCTATCAGCTGTGTTGTGTGACTGAGGTCAGGTCAGCAGGAAGCAGCTGGAAGGCTCAGAGGTGCTGCCAGTCTGTGTCATCTGAGCTCAGGGGCCTCTTCAGCTGGCCTTTCCCTCACCGACACACCCGAGAAGAGCAAGAGCCCAGTCCAGCAAGCCGATAGCGCAACAGCATCATCGCTGACGTGTGTAGCTAGTTATGTCTGAACAACATTTGAAACCAGCATGGGATCTGTACATCTTCACATATTTGCTGCAGAGCGTGTGTCAGGTATGTTACAAGGCCTTCACATGGGAAATCTGCAGTCTGGCTCACACCGTTTTACTCACAGCAGGGGACAGTACAAATTCAGGAGCAATCCTGGCTACCAGAGGGCCACACATTTAACCTGGGCTCACCAGGTTTAAGGAATTGCATCTCATCTGTGATTAAGGCCTGCATATTCACTTTTTTCTGTTCAAAATTAGCTGATTTCAAGCATTAAATGTTCAAGATGTGAAACAAGTTGCCTCTTCAAAGAGCATCTACTGACCAACCGATAAAATAATAAACAAACATCTTGCTGATGCTATGACAGAGAATAATTCTGTGTGTGTGTGTGTGTGTGGTCAGAGCTGTACATACAGCGCTGTGTGAGTGTGTTTGTGTGTGTGTGTGTGTGTGTGTGTATGTGCGTGTGTGTGTGGTCAGAGCTGTACATACAGCACTGTGTGAGTGTGTTTTTGTGTGTGTGTGTGTGTGTGTATGTGTGTGTATGTGCATGTGTGTGTGTGTGGTCAGAGCTGTACATACAGCATTGTGTGTGTGTGTGTGTGTGTGCGTGTGTGTGTGTGTGTGTGTGGTCAGAGCTGTACATACAGCACTGTGTGTGTGTGTGTGTGTGTGTGTGTGTGTATGTGTGTGTGTGTGGTCAGAGCTGTACATACAGCTCTGTGTGTGTGTGTGTGTGTGTGTGTGTGTGTATGTGTGTGTGTGTGTGTGTGTGCGTGGTCAGAGTTGTACATATAGCACTGTGTGTGTGTCTGGTCAAAGCTTTACATATAGCACTGAATGGGTCCAGCAGCATCTGTATGTGTTCCCATTGACCTTGATGGAAACTCAGTCGTCGGATCAGGCTGCAATTAAGTGGTAATCTGATTCCAGCGTGACGTACGAATGCAACTAATAGAAGTGGAGGTTGGAAAAAGAAATGGTTTCAGCACAGATTTGTGGCCATGCCTCAGATTCCAAAGGGAGGCAAGCTAGTAATTCTGTGAGCTTGGAGTAGTAATTCACAGTATCCGTGTCCTCAAACAGACAGACAGACAGACAGATGCTTGTGTTATATTTCTCTCTCTCCCTGTCTTTCCATCACCCTGAGCTTTACGCTCCTTATGATCACCCAGTTCAGGCACAGCTGAGAGTCTCTAATGCGCCTCATGCCGCTCTCTTCTTGCAATGTCTCGAGACGCGTCACTTGCACAGAAGACTGTGGCTTTGTGCACTGGCAAATGAGAAGCCCATGTGAGGAGAGCTTTCTGCACACACATTAAAAGCTCAACCTCCAAAAGCGGTTTGGGGTTGTGGGGTGGGGGAGTGGGCAGGGGTAAATCCACAGAGGCCACTTCTGGAGCCAAACTTCTGGCAGAAATTCAAAAGAGTACATCACCTCCTCTCCCACCCATCCTCAAATACAATGTCCCCCGCTCACCCACAAGCCACTCAGATATAAATACATCACACATCTGAAACTTGAACACGCTCTGGGCAGACGTCCTGCATCCTGGCCAGCTGCCACTCACACTCCAGACCCACTGAGGGAACATACAAATCTCATGACAGAATAAATGGAAATTTCAAAGGTAGCTGTGTGGTAAAGTGATGGAGGGCCTCATGGCATGTCAGAGACATAAGGTATAACACACACAGGCCCAGCACACACATACCACAGCCAGTAATGTCCAGGACTTGGTCTGAAGGTCTCCTACACAAGGAAGCCTTGCTCAGATAATGAAGGTGTAAGTTTTAAATTCCTTTTCTTTATTACGTAGAGGGCATTCCATCGTTTTGTCTGCATGGGCAGCTTTTGCAATTATACACCTATTAGGATTAAAGTAGATAAAGCTGTTTTACAGATATGTTCAAAAAGCCTAATACCACTTCAATTAGAACATCATTATCTGATGTGCAGAGCCCAGAGGCCTCCTCTCATCTTCAGGCCATTTTATCGGTTTGCACCCCCTCCAGTGTCTTCTGTAGAGCACGCAGGCTAAGCCTGGCTACCCTTATGTCCTCAAGTGCAATTCATCCACCCTCCACTCTAATTACCAATAAACAGTTTCCCAACTGAGATAACAATTAGGGAGTTTAGCAGCTCCAAACAAAACACACATGCTGCAGGCTTCTCTCTAGTGAATCAAAGCTAATGCAACTTTTTAAAACCTTCTTTCAGTCTGTGTTATATCTGAAGTATAACTGAATACTCTTCTGATAACTCAAATAACGGTGAGGAGTAAAAACAATTTCATTGCCCAGAGAAGTTCTATATAGATCTAACTTTTTACACAACTAAACTGTGTGCCGGACACAACTTCGTTACCATATTACTCACACCTACAAGGTTGTGGGTTTGAATCTGCCATTTGTAAATGTGCATATTACATTTTTGATCATGTGTGATTTTACGCCATGTACTCCACTTTCCTTCCAAAGACATGCAGGTCAGCCAAAATGTCTATTTAAAATTTCCACTAGTGTGTGAGTAAAATGCAGTGGGCCTGCGGGCCTGCCCCTGGTCCAGGGTGCGCTCTGCTGAGCACTCTAGTCTGACACAGGCTTCAGGCCCCCTGCACTTTTGACAAAGATAAGCAGTTTGAAAATGAATTAATGAATAAATGAACATTTAAGACACTGCCGGAATATTTTAAATCTCTTTTGGGATGACAGAAAATTAAAAAGGCACATAAGTCAAATTTCTCATTTAGAGTCAAGGGGAGCAGACCCTGAAATGCCTGGAACTCACACTTTACCCTTCTGTTGTCTAAGTCAGAAATAAAAGCTAGTTGAAAAGTTGCTTGTATCTCTTCCCACATACTAAAGGTTGAAGGCAAACACTGTAAAAAACTAACAATTATAACCATTTTAAGTACATAATTTTATTCTGGTTAGAACAAATCAGTGAAGCAGAAAATTGTCAGACTTCAGCCACAAGCCATAAACATACTTTTTTGAGAATGCATTAATATTTGGAAGATAATTGGGTGCTCAGTTGTGCATGAGGAGTGGCACTGTAATTTACATTTTCTGTGCTCCTTCTGATCAGTCCATACTTTTCTGTCTGTTTATTGAAACTTTCTCTCTCTGTAACACCTGAGGCCTTTGGACCTCACATATGTGAAGAGCAAACCTTGGGACCTCTTTGTTCCCATGCCACACATTCTTGGTACCAGCCAGGCTCCTTTAGAACACTAAACTTGTCCTGAAAATGTCTATGCATCCTACCTATTGAAAAGTCAGCTTTGTCCATTTTGACAAATTTCACTTGAAACCTATATGAAAGAACAGGAAGCAAAGGTACAAACATGCTGTATTACTAGCTAGGTGGCAGTAATCAGCACTGTGATTGTAGTCCTTTTGGTAACTCATTTCCTGAATAACTATTCAGTACACGTTTATACATAAAAGTTTCATGTATGTGATTATGTCTAAGGGACATCACGTTAAGTTTCCATAAGCATCACCTTCAGTTTTCTCATTGTCTCTGTCATCACATCCACTCGCATTTTCTTCACTACAAAACTTTTTTCCTTTCTCTTTTGTTTCAGCTTTGACACCTTTTAGTTTCTTTTTCATATGTTTGTATGTGTATGTGTGTGTGTGTGTGTGTGTGTGTGTGTGTGTGTGTGTGTGTGCATGTACTGTACATATATAGTATATGTGTACTACATATGTGCAGGCTGTGTTGTTTTATCACATGCTTGGGTTTAGGATTAAAGTGTTTCTACTTCTGATAATGTTGAAGATTATTGGTACTTGACTGTGTTATTAGAAAAAAATTTTTAAAAAAATCTTTTTCTATATTTTATTACATTATATATATAAAGGTCTTGTGGTGGGGGAAGGGGGCCCACCGCAGATGTGTCTTCATTTGCATTTAAGGTGCTGCAGTACATTCATCTAAAAATGAAAGAAGGATGGAGGACAGTTAGCAGGGATTAATGGAAGCAGGGGCTGATAGTGACAGGGCTGGGTGACCTTGTAGGCCTCCTCACTCGAGGAAGCCCCTGTAGGAGGAGACGAACAGGCGCAGAGGTTCTGGCTGGGGATCCAGGAAAGGGGGCTGGGACAGCGGCATAAGACAAGGGCTTTCAGATAGGTGAATTCACTGCGGGACGCTATATAGGAAGTAATGAGGTCGCTCACTGTAATTGATATGGTACACATTTTCTTCTCTCAGACAGAATATTAGACCATCTCTGACTGGTGGGAGGTGTTTTGGTAGAAGTATGCAGGTATGTCTTGTCTTGTTTCTTTCCCCTAGCCAGTGAAATACTTGACGAATGTTCAAAATCCAAACATACAGTATTCCCTCTTGATTAGTACTTTTATTGAACTCTCATTTATATTTTTAATTTTATTTTTTCTGTGGTTTGTACATGAACAATGATACTGCCATTTTAGCAAGAACCTGTAATGCACAGCATCATGAGCATTTCCATGTCGCTCTCTTTGAAATTTATGGTTTCTTTTCTTTAGAAGTGAAATCATCCATCATACCAAGAGGTCTGCCAAAATCTCAGTGCAAAAACAGCATTCAACAGCTGATGCATATTTTTGGTTTGTAGATCCAGTTCAATAGGTGAGTTTAAAAGAGCCATTTTCAGTTAAAATACATTTCTCATTGTACACACGCCTGCTTTGTCATTAACAGTGATGGTAATAAGGCAGAGCATTTAGAAACAGCAGAGGAGTGTATAGCACACACCGTCTCCATCAAACATGCAGGCTTTGAAAAGGTGCCTTTTCACAGATACACAGAAGAAAACTGATAATGCGAATCTGTGTCATTGGGCTCATTGGTCAAAGGCTATCTGTTTGCTTCTAAACAGAAGGATAGTCTCATTAAATTTTGCTTTACCAGCCAGAGCTGAAGCAGATGAAGAATTTGCGTGTTTACGTATTGTAGGGATTTGGTGGGGTTTCACTCAACCCCTGCCAGCAGCGAGGACAAGGTGACCTACAGGTGATCTATAAGAATCAGTGTCAGACAGACTGGTCACATTTTTATTAGATATTCAATATGGCACAGGCTGGTTCCCACATTCCCATTTGCAGCACAGGGAAGTCTTGTGTTGCGAAATTGCTCCAGACAGCTTGTACAACGTGTCTGCTCCATATTGTACCTTTAACTGAGGAGCAGCGCTGCGACTGGGAGCTGTCAATTTCCCCTCACATTTATTCTCACCAAGCGTGATCTATCCATCAGAGCTTAAGGAGTTTTCCAACAGTACATTGACCTTGAGTGCTTGCCATTGATTTCCAGTAACGTCTCGCAAACAGGGTCGTTACAGAGTCACCGAGCAGTGGCTGCTGATTGGGAACAGATTTCCGAAATTTCGATACCACACCACCTGCCTTGAAAGATGAATCACCCTGCTACATCTCATCAATTTTCACCCGCTGCCAAGGAGGTGACACCTGTATGAAATTTATCATCATATATGACACAGGTGCTTCACCCAAGTGCAGCCCAGGCCTTTTAAACAAAGTCTCTTACATCCAAACGGTTTTGTTGTGCTTAAAACCTGGGTGTCATGGTGCTGTAAGGGAGGACTGTTTGAAGGACCTGAAATGGACTCTGGCATGAAAATGAAAGCTATAACTGTGAAGACAAGACTACCTGACATTCTGGACTCATAGTTGGGATTGTTCAAGCCTGTAACTGCTTACCTTGGAGCACAGTTTACAGGCTGATGCAGCTGCACATTAGACACAATGCATTTATCTACAGCAGATTATATTATTGCAATGTTCTACTTTTCTGGAGCACAAACCAGTCATTAGTCTACAGTATGTTGAAAATACAGTTACCAGAATTCTTACCAGGAATGGAAAGTATTATATATTACACGTACACGTAATACCCATAATTCCTTTATATTCCTCACTTCCTGTTACATACAGGAGTGATTTCAAGGTTATTTTACTTACATGTAAGACACTTAATGTTCAGGCATTAATAAAATATGTATTTTATTAATGTATTTACTCAAAATCCTTCACTTAAATCACAGAATGTAGGTCTCGTTAATATTCCACATATAGATAAAAGTGTAAGCACTAAAGCGTTTAATTACAGACACCTTCTGTTATGGAGCAGACTGATTGCCTACGTACAGGATGCTGAGTAAGTGTCAGTTTTTAAACTCCGAGTGAAGATCTATGTCTTTAAGTTTAGCATTCCCACACCATATACCATAGTTATTATCACTACTGATTTTGCTGTACATACCCTTTGTACCCTTGTGTTTTCTATGTTGGTCAGTACTTACATTTGTAAAGAACCATCTTTGCCTTTCTTCTCCTCATATCTGTAGACGGTGCCTGGCCTGACTCAAGTCTGACATTGTAGATATGGCCTTCTTCTAGAAGGACCTGTCATGCTACAGAGGTGTACATCTATAGCTGGTATAGAGATGGACTTCATGCTCACACTTAGAGTGAAGCAATATATTTTAACATGTATAATATTAGCATTTTCATGGGAGCTGGGCAGCCAGTTTGCCTTAGAATCCCAGAGGTCATTTATCCATACTGTAATGTTTATTCAGAATTAAAGATTAAAGTCCCTGTTGCGAGGCTGAATTTCCTGATCATTAAATCAAAGCTAGCACTTCCTCAAACAATTGAGTCCTGTACTTGACTTCTTAACACTGGATTCCTTGAAAGTGTATTTACATTTAATTATTTAGCAGACACCTTTGTCCAAAGTTACTTACACGTGGCACATACAGGTTACAACAAAGTTGCTTCTCTGAATTTAACCCAATCTCTTATTATTCTCCACCCAGGAGAACTGGCACAGAGCATCTTGCTCAAGGACACACCTGGTGGCCAGGAGACTTCCACATCCCTGGCCTGATCTTCTACCCATTGAGCCACCAGCCACCTAAAGTACATGCAGTAAAGAGTATAGTCAGGTGTTTCTGTTTACACCAGCAATGAAGCTCCAATTATAATTAGGGGCTCCATACAGTGGGGAAACTTTCCAAGGGCCGATGACTGACAGAGGCACTCAAAAATTAGGACATGTCATCTAACATCAAGCATAATATTTTTAATTGGCTCTAAAACGAGGCTGATCATAATCACATGATGATGTTTAATAGATCTTTTTTTTTTTTCATTTTACATGCTGGTAACGCTAATGATATCTGTTTGATTTAGTGTGTAGCCCCTTGCCATTTGTGCTGTAAATGCTTAGTACATTGTATTTTGACATTTAGAACAGTGTAGCACGGCTGTTCAATTACCTCTACAGCTGTCCCAATGTCCTCTGGACTCTGCAGGAGGTATCTAATATAGCCACAGCACACAAAGGGTGCTGCATGTGTGTCTTCATAATGACTTGCATTCCCAAGAGATTAGTCAAAGGGTTTCTTTGAGTGGGAGACTGACTGTAGCAAACGTGTTTAGAACTTTAACTTGTATGTAGAAAAGACCTAAAGGCACAGTTGGATGAACCATCTTCTGCTAAACTGAAGTATAAAGTTGTGAGAAATTGTAAATGTAAGAAAGCAGGATGATGCTATACCAGACTGGTAGTGTGCATGACAGTGGTGTTGGTGGAATAGTCTGGAAGATCAGAAACTAATCAGTCATGAAGTGTCTTTCTGCAGTTCCTACAGATTGCAGTCCATCAAAGTGACACACCAAATAAAATAGCACAACACGGTTGCAGGTGTGATTATCCTCCTACACCTGCCTGACCACTTGAGTACCTCCAAGATGCTAAAGGTGACTCACTTTTCTGACAGGTGATCTGGCAATTCAGTAAATTCAGATGTTTAATGGGTACTTTGTGATATCCACCATTCATCCATCAGAGAAATAGTAAGGGAGAGGAAGAGTAAGTGAGGAGAGGAAGGAGCTGAAGTGACTCTACAGGACTAAGTGTGGCAAATTACAGCAGCACCCTGGAAATATTTCAGAGCATTTAAAAACTGTTATTCTTGCTGTCATATGAAGCACTTTATAGAGCTGTCTTGAACAAAGAACTACTTTTTTTTTAGCTGTCAAAAGCTGGCAACTGTAGAATTAATAGTCTGTGATAGAGGGGGGATCATGTGAATTTAGCAAGAGCCCAGACAGCCAGCAGTGACTCAAAGCCAGAGTGTTGTTTTTAAAGTGGTGTTTGGTGTGGTGCTGTGGAGGGGTGTGTATACCCTTGCCCCATGCTCAGACCCCAATGCATCAATGCACTGAGGCTTGGACACGGTACCTCTGAATTTCAATGGCCCTTTGGACTGAGGGAAGCGTCCTCTCAGACTCGCTCACCATGCACATGCTACAGCAAGCTGTAATCCCCCCTCCCCATTTCATTAGCCTCAAGGGCTAAAGAGCTTAACAACACAGAGCAATAATAAAGAAGGCAGAACATAAACTCCTTGGAATACACAGTGCTTCAGGAGTATTCTTTCTTTTTCCATGTATAGTTGCTGGGAGTGGATTAGGGGACATCAAAGGATGAGTAGTATAGCCAATCGATTTGAAGAACTTTGCATTGTTCTTCTCAAAGTAAAACTCTGAATCTTAGTTGTGCCATGATGTTTTCTGTTATTGATTCACAGATGAAATTAGAAGGGAAAAAATGCAGTTTTTATTTATCACTGGCTTCAGCCGGAAGTTTAAGTCTTTAATCAGAAAAGTAGATAAAGAGTGCATTGTATTATGGATACGCAAAATGCGTAAGTGTGTGCAAAGGAGCTTTTCTCATATAAGTGCTCAAGAGAGCGAAGGAATGAGATTCAGAGAGCTCTAATCATCAAGGCAGATTTTCCACGACTGTTGCTGTCTCTTTCAGAGCTGCCAAAACTTTTATCCAGCTGTTAGAAGTAAGTACAGCACAAATCCTGCAAAGGCTGCTTCTGCAGGCCAGCAGCATGACAGGTCTAAATAATTACGTATTCCAGAGCCTCCCCCTTCTCTTAGCGCCACTGTGGATGTTGTTATTGTAATCTGTGAGAGATTAACACGCTGGCTGCTCAGATCATTTTCTCATCACCAAGCAAGTGCTTTCATTTTTACATGTTAGTCACACTTGTTGAGTGTAAGGAAGCGTTACAATATTTAGTTGATGCACATGGTTTCAGAGGAAACGTTGTTTATAAGGCCACGCTGACTGAGGGTGCTCTGTAGACGCTACCGGTTGTTTGGATCGCCGACAGTAGAGTGTGGAGGTCTGAGAGAGGCAGGATCGTGTGCTGATCCACCACTGAGCCATAATCTTTACAGAGGTCCTCTCATAGGAAATACTCATTCCGCAGTAGCTTGATAGAACATCCATCTCAAAGATACTTACTGGTCACAACAAATTTCCATTTTTTAATTACTCTTTAATTCTGTCTATCTTCTCCTGTGAACTCAACAAACCACTTA
Organism: Chitala chitala; assembly: GCA_025773905.1. Classification (NCBI taxonomy): domain Eukaryota; kingdom Metazoa; phylum Chordata; class Actinopteri; order Osteoglossiformes; family Notopteridae; genus Chitala; species Chitala chitala. The sequence goes on along the minus strand of JABJVR010000007.1, from coordinate 1,078,346 downwards.
TATATACACCTGTAACAGTGTTAAAATGGACATTTGAGTCTGGACAAAACGTCCTTAAAATATTGGAAGGATTATCATCTGATGCTTTCATTGGGTGCTTCAGTGTTCTTCCTAAAACATCTTATCTGTTTGAAATGTGGTGGAGTTTTTCTATGTTTCTTAAGCACTCAGGAAGGAAAGTGGAAATGTTCTCCAGCCTTCTGTCACCAGCCGTTCTTCACCCCGTTACGTCTTTGCTGAACTGAAGGCAACATTACACAGTGTGTACAAACAAATTATATGGCCTTATTGTGTGCAACATAAATACCCTGAGTTTTGACAGAGCTGCTTCAAAAGGCTGACAGACATAATGGCACTGCATTATGTGATGCATAAGATGCATGTGTGGCTCTTTATTTTGAAAGGGACACTTTTTAATCCATTCGCATGCTTCACAGTATCTGTCATGGCATTTTGTGTTGCATGAGATGGAGCTGAAAGTAATAACCTGTTCATGGATGAATGCTAGCCCTGATTTCATTCCCAGCTGCCATGCCTTGTTAACTACATTGAATGATTCTATGCTGATTTAAAGGCTGCAGTTGCATAGTATAGCATTGAAAATGAAGGCAGCTGGGATTAGTACAGACAACAGCAAGCCTAGTATGGATTTCTCTACCTTTGGCCTCCATAAGAGCTTTTTCAGTTGCACCATGTGAAATATTTCAGTCATATTTATTGTCAATGTTACACTAAAATCATTTGTGATTTAACATGACGTATCTGTAGCCACGTTTACATGGACCCTGATATTTCACTTATAATTGGAATAATGGCTCTTTCTGAATAAAAATGCATCATGTAAACACCTCAATCGGAACAGACTGATCTGATTGTTGATCCAAATAAGAGGGGTGGTGTAACCCTTTAGTAATCTGATTGTTTGGGCATGTAAACACTTGATCTGATTGTTTCCCTCTTGTTGAACTAAGCATATTCTTACGAATAAGATATTGTTAAGTAACCTTATTCAGTTATTTTTTTTTTTTGCTAGAAACATAAATGTTTGTGATTTAATTGAGTCAGTCAGTCATCTTCAATACAGCTTATTCCTGGTGAGGGTCACGGGGAAGCCTGGAGCCCATCCCAGAACACAGAGGGCACAGGGCAGGGGACACTCAGGGCACCAACCCACCACAGGGCACACACACACACACTACAGGGCAATTTGGGACACACCAATCAACCTAACCTGCATGTGTTTGGACTGTGGGAGGAAACCAGAGAAAACCCACCAAGCACAGGGAGAACATGCAAACTCCATGATTTGAACAGTTTAAAGTTATATTATTTACACTAGTTTAGTAATTTCTATAATAATAACAAGGATGGCTAAGAAACGAATGAGTTAAAGTATAAAATAGGCCACTTTGTTTTAGAAATTTTGTAGTTTTACAATGTAACAGATTCTGGTTATAATAAAAACCTCAGTAACATTTAGCAGTAGTTAGTTAGTTTGTTAGTTAGTTTTTGTGATAATTTTAGGTTTATTTTGCCAATTAACTTTACTGAAAACATTTGTCAATGCATATGGTAAATTTTTCCATGTCTAATGAAATGCAGGCTGCATAAAGCAGGATGGAAGATTCAATTCACAATTGGTAAAGGTAAGGTGATATTTTAGCGTGTGTCAAAGTTACTCTTGAGTACGTTAGTGGACAGTGTTAATGGAGTTACAATGCCAGCCCAAAGGAGGTGGCAGTCAGCAAGGGAGCTAAGGGAAGCAGCCAGGATGAGTGGCTCTTCACACAGCTGAATTATAGGCAGCAGCACAGGTAAGGAACAATGATCCAAAATTACACATTTATGGACATGATTAATACAATTTTTTTTTACTTCAAAAAAGTTTTAATTTTCTTTAAATCCTCAAAATGAGCTAAGGAATCGATTACTATTACCTGGTAATCACCATTGCAGTGTCTTTGATGGTGGTTATTTTTTTTTTGGAGGAGGGCATTCATTAATGACAACCATCACACTAGTTTCTCCTAACATTCTGTTCCTAAATTCTCTAACCAGGTGCTTAGTAATTATCTTTATTAAGTCATATGCTTATATAACATACATATCTATTCCTAAGTAAATTTTTCTAGAGTCTCATGCTACCTTCTATTTTTTGTTGTTTGGGTTTCACTATTCTTTGTCACTTTGTCACTTTTGGGTTTTCTCTGCTTTTTAATTAATTTCCATCCATACATCCATTACCAACCAGCTTATCCCATTTGGGGTTGCAGGTGGCCTGGAGCCTCTCCCAGGTAGCCTAGAGCCAAAGCAGGTGACACTCTGGACAGGGCGCCAACCCATCACAGGGTAGTTATAAATGTATACATTTTAATTCTCTTTTTGTTTAGCGTTTAATTTGTTCAGTTTTTGCTCCATTTATTTCTCTTTTTCCCATATTCTTTCAAATTTCCTTGGTCCTCATACAACACTATCTACCCTAGGAGAGGGACATTTGTCATGCAAAGGTATATCTAAACACTTTAGGGTGCGGAGACTTGTACCTTCATCTGTGAAATCCACAGTAATTGTAATTACTACAGATCCAACAGTTAAATCCAGCAGCGGAGCTCAGTTTGTTTCCAACAAACCAAAGAGTTCAAATTCAAAGCACAATGTAAAAGTGAGTCCAAAAATCCAAATGGAAAAAAAACTGAAAATCTTACTGAACAATGAGAAAAGTAATGAACAGGGGAGGGGACTAGGAACAAGGAAAGGACTAGGAACAGGACAGGGGACTTCGAACATTGGAGGGTACTAGGAACAGGGGAGGAGACTATGAACAGGGGAGGGGACTAGGAACAGGGGAGTGGACCAGGAACAGCAGAGGGGACTAGGAACAGTGGAGGGGACTAGAAACAACAGAGGGGACTAGGAACAAGGGAGGGAACTAGGAACAGGGCAGTAGACTAGGAACAGTGAAGGGACGAGCAGCAGGGGAGGGGACTAAGAACAGGAAGAAAGGAACTTGCAAACTGGGGCACAGGAAGACAGGAACTCACAATCACTCAGTGTGCATTAGGAATGACTAAGACATCACAAGCAGAGAGGGGGGAAGATTAAGTAGAAATAAGCATGGCACGTGATGGGACAAACAGGTGAAGCCATCTACACAAACTGATAAACTGAATATGACTTTCATAGACTGGCTAGTGTGCTGGCTGGGATGTGGGAGTGCGTGGGAATTGGCTGAATGGTATGACAATAACTTTCTGCCTGCTTCTGTCTAAGAGTACATTTCATATCGGAATGCAAAGGACCTTGTTTTCCATGTACACAGTGTATAAAAAAAACTTTGAAATTAATACATATTTAGCAAACTGCTCTCATCTCCATATGTATTCCATCAACAGTTTTTATTAATAAATGTATTTCTAAGCTGTCTACCAAAATAGTCACTCATAATTATGTATAAGTACCATGATAAATCTTGTTACAACTCATTTCATAAAGATAGATCATACTGCTTCATAAGGTTTAGATATACACTGCACAATGACTGTATAATTATTCACTTAACTTGTATTTATGTAAGAATTTATGGGTTCAGTGTTATATATATGAGGCTATATTGAAGGAGTTTTGCAGACATCATTCAGGTTGTTTAAAACACCCATTTCCAGCGGTTTTATAGACCACCCTGTAAAGTTAGCAATAGCCAAGAAATTTGCTAAATGTTGCCCTACCAACACACTCACTGCATGATGTCTAATAAAATAAACTCCTTCTTAAATCAATTTAACATGAAGCATGTCATTTGTTATTAAAGTAAATGTTTTAGACTGTAGAGTGTGTTTGTGTGTGTTCTGTGCTGAACTTTGGTACATTGTTTTGCACCAGTTAAAACGGTTAAGATAGTTGAACATTAGACAAGCACTGTTTGTGACTGTAGTTATGAAAAATGAAACATCAATGCTTACATTTCTGAAAATGTTCTAGAACAATAAAGTGAAATGTGTGCACTGCTCTTTGCTAATTCAGTACAGATAACTTTCTCTGCGCTACACCCTAAACCCAGTGCACTGCTCTGAGACAGAGTAAAACTCTCAGAACAGAAAGGATTCACTGCAATTGCATTGTTTCCAAACTACTCACAATGTAATGTAAATTACCATTTTACAGTATGCATGATATCATTTAATTATTAAGTCAGTTTTAGCATTTTGTTCATTACTGTCTTTTTAGCTGCAGTCCCTTTCATTACACACAAATCTAATGCTAAATATAAATACATTAGTAAAAAAGGGAAGTAATGTTGGTTTTGTGTACTTTTTCTGTTGACTTGCAACCATACCCCGCTGTTGTGTATTAACTGATATTTAAAATTATTGTATTCAAATGCAAGAATTTGTCAAATAAAATGTAATATTGGTTTAATAATAATAATGTAACAGAACTGATTGCCATGCTCAACAAAGGAGACCTGATTGCTTAACTGGAGAGAACAGAAAACCACAAGCAAGGAATTAAACAGGCCCATAAAACTGGCAGGACAAGAAAAGGACATGGAGAGAAACCGCTGAACCGATTATCAGTTGAAAACACAAATGTTTCAGTATGGAAGTATATGAGAACAGACAGAACAAAGCTTCTAAAGAGAATGGAGTTGTGAATGGTGGTGAGGGACTAGCGGGGGTGGCTCATGTCAGAGCCAGGAGAAAACATGCCAGGCAGTAGCTTCTACCACTACGCCCTGCCTTCATGTTGGCACGCCAGAGCACTCTCTTTTCTGTCAAATGTTTCTGACTTCTGGCAGCTGGGTTAATGCTCTTAAATTCAAAGAATATTGCATGCATTTTGATACTTTTGTGTACTAAAATTATATGTGTAGCAAACACCTTTCAGCATTTCTTAACATTTTTTACGACGTGAGAATGAAGTGTGGGTTGGGCTGTAGTGATGTAGCTCCGGTCGCCAAACATGAAGCACGCAGCTGAGACCTGTGATATGTCTTCGTGAGGAGAGCCAATAGGATAGCCTGTCTGACTAAATGAGAATGAATAGCTTGTTTACCTCTGGGGAAAAAAGGCTCTCAAGACACACCTGAGAAGAATTTCCATGGACTGGCCCGTGTGAATCCAGCACATACAATGTTATATGAAGAACAGTGTGTAAAAAACGGAGCGCAGACTGTGTCAGTGTCATCTCTCTTCCCACAAAGTTTCTACAGTTCATACACTTCACTGGCTCTGAAGCTCTTGGTTATAACCAGAATCTGTTACATTGTAAAACTACAAAATTTCTAAAAGTTTTCCCATAAGAAACATGCTATTATAATTAAATTAACTGCAGATAAAAGGCTTTTTTTATGAGGACACAGACGTGGATGCTCAGTTTTGACCAGCTGTTTGCTTTTTTATATTTATGTTTTTTGATCTTTGTAAAAATTGTTGATATTGTCATCTGGAATAGCAATTAAAATATTAGGACATTTACGAATTTATGTTTTATTCTGTGTTGATAAGGGCTGCTGTGTAGACAGAATACCGTCATGACTGTTAGTGCACCTCCCCCTGTCCCCCTGGGACACTGTCCTGTGCACAGGGTCTCTGTCTATCCCCATCATTAGTCGCTATCCAGCATTGACAGTGGAGTAATTTGAACTCCAGCTCCCAGGGGTCTACTCCTTTACTTCCTGCTCTAGGAATAAGCTGCCTATTGATTAGATATCAGCCGGTAATTGGGCCCCGATCTCTCTTGCCCTGAGATATATGATGGAGATGACAGGAAACAGATACCTCGCAGCTGCTTGTAAATAGTCTGGTTGAACAAAATGTCTGCTAACCACTTTGGTGCCAAGTTTCCCTGTCGTCCTCCATGTTTTGCTGCCCTTTTTGTGGTGTCATCTATTGCAAGGGCAATTTACTGACACCCTGAATGGAGACAGTGGAGAGTATAAGTGAAAACAAACTGTGTCTGCTTTTGTTAAACTGATTGCAACAGCCAGTTTTTTTATGTTATGATAAATATGTTCATATTACACACATTCCATTTGAAATACGGGCAGTTCCCACTTAAAAGTGACTGGGGTAATAGAATGACAACTCAGTATAAATCTGGACTCTTAGCAATAGAAACATTCTCTTGGTTTTTATGTATATAAAAAATACTTTGTGTAATTTAAAAACATAGTTTAAATGCAGAGATCTTGTGAATAGAGACTGAAACCCATGCAATAATGCAGTAATAAAGCACGTGCAAATATGACAGGACAAGAAAGCAGGACAGAATGGTGATGATTTAGGAAAGCTGGAGGTCTGCCTTACCTAAAGAAACTGTGCTTAGGTGCTTAACAAGCTCCACCTGAATTTGAGGTAGTTGTAGTCTGTAAAGTCATATTCACATAAATTCTGTCTTAGCTTTCTTGTGTTAACTGTACATGTAACCACTCTTGCTCACATTGACTCATGCACTTTTCCTGAAATGCCAGTATAGCTGCTGTCCAAGATGCCTTTGCTCTTCCTCTCATGCAACTGATCCCAGAATCAATGGCTTGCAGCACAAACAGAGGCAGCCCGCTGTCTCCCTTTGCAGGCTGGGAAAACTGGTAGATGTCCAGTATTTAGCTGGTTGGATGTCAGCTGCATCTGTTAGGAGTCTGACCCATAAAGACTCCGTGGGCCCCAAGTACACCTCAGTGGTGACAATTTTCTGGAAATCTTAATTCTTTGTTGGCAGCTTTCAGTAATTGTATATTAATAGCTTGTAAAAATGTAGAAGAGGTGTGTTCAACCCTCAGCACAAATACAACATTAGAGACACTAGAAATTAGATGTGTGAAATATAAAGATTCAAGAATAGTTTCTTCAAAGGTCAGATATAAAAGATTTATTATAAACAGAACTAAGCTGATCACTATCTAATAAAGGCATTTGCATTTGTAAAAAGTATGATTTATGAGAAGAGTACTGTTCATGCTCCATTATTCCAACTTTTTTTTTTTTTGTCATTAGAGACCGCTTTTTTTAAAGGTAATAAGAGCAGAGGACTGTTTCCAGGCAGACCACAATGCAGCTGTCATGATGGCACGAGGCTACCCTTGGTTGGCGTGGCAGTTTTAAACACTCTGCCCACTGTGGTGAGTGACCCTAGTGGGGAGAGCACACTAATGGCTACTTACAAGACTGCAAAAACATCTCCCTCCCGAGGCGTGGCGGTTTGGACTCCTGTCTGTGCTATTCGACACAGAGCACTTGTGGTCAGAGGTGGGGCTGACTTTCAGTGCTCAGGACAGAACTGGGCCCTGATGGCCCAGAATGGGGGATGATTTTGGGGCCTGGTGTGGAGCCAGTCTTCAAAGTCCCCACATCTGAGAATGCAGTTAGAAGGATACAGAGGGACAGTGTCATTTCAGGTTAAAGTGGACAAGTTTCCCTGGTGTGATTGCTTTGCATTCCTGTCCACCTCTGTCAAGGCTCTCCAGTGAGGACTGCAGTTGTACTGTATGTGTTTTTTCCAGATTGTTCCTTTTGTCATGCTTCTCTTTTATAATTTTACTTGTGGCTGTTTGCTTCTGTTTTAAGGAGGACATTCAAATAAAGTGGATGAACAGGAATCTATTCTAAACCAGCCTTCAAAGAGTCAAAACATGACAAAGCCTCCATTTGCTTGAGAGATAAATGCATTTGAAAACTCTGACTTGCTCCCATAATCTGCTTCAAAACTGCATTTGACATGGATCTAATTTCTCTGCTCAATAATGTCATCATTAAAAAGTCAAGCATTACAAACAAGCAGTTAATCATTTGAACATTGCTTATGCACTACTGGTTTCAATTACATACTTTTAAAAAACACTTTGGTCCATATCATCTCTCTCCCTTTAAAAAATAACACCAGTCTCATTTTTATCAGATTTTGCAAGAAAATAATTATGAAGGATATCTGGAACAGCATTGAGATGACTGGTCCTTAATCTATTGTTTTACAGGTTTAAGGAACAACTTTTATTCTGACTAGCTATCCCATCTACTGTCCAAAATGTAGACTGATCCACTAACCCAGACCTGCAAGGTTTGCTTGTTTTTTTCATGAGCTTAGTTTGTTTACTAGAATCTCACATTACCTGATGTGTCAGATACAGATTTGTCCCTAATTGAAAGTTAACATTATAACACTAAAACATGAAGGTATGGTGTTTCTTGGCTAGCTCATACCCATGCTAAATAAAATAAGGTGAAAGGCAGAAGTGCACTATGAAAGAGAATGGAATCGAGCTATGACGTCTATTATAGGGAAATCAGCAAGCGGAGGCACCTTTAAATGCTGACAGTCCCAGTAGTGATTTTAGCCCTAAAGAGAAACTAATTGCCTTGATTGTCTTACCACAGCTTTCATCAGACTGAAATGAGACAGATTGTTAACTTAGCTGCTATTAACTTCAGCTCTGTAAATGAGAAAATGTGGAATGGGCATATAAGTAGTGCTGCAATGCTGATGGCCAGAGAAGGGACGGACAGAGACAGACTGCTCTAGGCAGACACGTGCTCTAGGACAAAGACAGACTGCTCTAGGCAGACGTGCTCTAGCACCAAGTTTGAGCAAATTTCAACAAGTCCTGTCAGCTTGAAAATTGTAATGACATATGAGCGGAAACCGAAGAAGCCTAGCAATGTTTCAGCAGACTCAGGTCTTTGTAGGTCACCACACATAACCCTGTTTCTACGTTTTTAATGCTTTGTTTTCTTTCAGTTTTGTTGAATCAGGGAGCGTGAAAATGATTCATAAACAGAACACAATCAGTTGTAACTGGTCAGGATGCCTGTTGTCTCTGATGGCCTTGGCAATGACAAGTAATAGTCTGTAAAGCAGAAACTTTAACATGGTTAAAACTTAATGATGTTTGCAATTGTTGCTGAGTTAACATGATTAAGGAAATTCCAAACGATACCATTTACATTTTAATGGGCAGGTTTTAGAGTATGGCCCAGTCACTGGTGATAAAACAAATTGAGCTTAGGGGATGAATATTATATTCCACAAAAGCTGTGTTTTATGTTGTGACATAAATAACCACATACAAATGACATAAATGAAAGGCCCAAATGATTTTGTCCCGCTGAAAAGACAAGAATTTCACAGCCAAGCTATAATAAGGGGGTGTTAGACCTGCTCTGATATGGTAGCACCACGTTCAACCATGTGTTTACTTTGATCAAGGTCCAGTTTTCCCAGCTTTGCATGTGTTCTGGCTTGCTGTAACCAGATGTCTGGCTCTGCAGGAGCTTGGAGCTCACACACCTTTTGTGTTCTGTGCTGCATTAATGTAGTGTTCTTCCATGTAACATGCATTCTGTAATTCTTTCATTGTCTTGCTTTTAGAACATTTTAAAGTTAGACAGAAAGACAGGGTTTTCAAGATAGAACTGTAAAATCTAATAGAAATTCAGTATTTCTGATAAGTAAATAGAAAAGGGGTTGTGAGTTAAAGGACCTTTTTACCTCAAGTTCAGGTTTTCTGCATATCCTTTTGTGCCCCATTGTCTGTCTGTTCATTATCATTCTTGAGATCATATGATCTTCAGTGAATTTGTTGAATAATTGATACCCCCAACCCCCCAAGTTTGCATACATTCAATAATTTGACTAATACTTGCCATGTTTATCATTATTTGTATTAATGAAATACCTGAGTATGGATATAGTCACGTTTCTGAGAGCTGGAGCTGCTCTGCCACTTCTGCTTCCGGCCTCTGGGCAAGTACTTATGTGACAGTTTTTAAGTGCCTTTGCTGCTCTGGGATCAGGAAGCCTACATCTAACACACCAGCCTTCACTGTTGTCTTTGTCAGGATCCGCCAGCATTCCGCAAATTTCCACATTCCACAGATGGCTCCCTCTTCCTTATTTTCTCAATTATGTATTTGTTTACTTTATAAAGATCCATTTTGTAGCTACCCACGTCTTTGTGGGACATTGTCCAGGCCAAGCCTTTCTCTGTGCCCTCGGCAGCTGGGTTTCCACTCAGTACTGGGTCCAAATGTCCGTTAATGTCGTGCTGTGTGTAGGGATGTGTTGGATTGTTTTGAGAAAGAGAGAGGACTTTGTATCAGGTGCACACATTATCTGTGGAAAGTTCTTTAACATATTTTTAAAAAGCTCTTTGCACTTTTAGCTGGTATTGAAAATGCCAAAAAAAAGTCTTATACAGTAATTCTAGAATACCACATATGCACCAGTTTGTAGTTTTATCACATGATGACAAAGCAAGCACTTCAGCAATGCATGTATTCTCTATACTGATATGTAAATATGAATATGCAGTAAAAAATTATCTACTCACACCCATGCCAATTTTTGTGGGACTGTGTTTTATATGTGCAGGGCTTATGAAATACCAGTAATATCTTCCTTTGTTTAGAATTCAGAGGCCTTCTGTAGAGGTTGTCCTGTGCTGAGAGCAGGTTGACTCATAACTCAATGCTTGTATTCAGCTTTTGGCAAGTCAGAAAGCCCTCGAGATGGCTATCATCAGACATTGCTGAACTCTAAGCAAACAAGAGAGGAGATAATCTTCTCTTATGAAAACTTTTTCACAGAACTGACTGAATCGCTATCTGCTTTCCTTGTGAAAAAGAAACAAGTAAAAACAGAGATGAAAAAGAGGTCTGCTCACTTCCCATTACTCTGTGTTCGGATTTCCTCTTTGAAAGAATGAGCATTCGGCTGGATAAGCTTCTTCTTTGTGGCTGTAATCATCGCTGGCCTGAGCCATGACTAGCAAACACCCCATGTCTGTCTATTCCTAATCCTTGACTGGACATAAAACACTATGAAGCTAGTGTGGCTGGAGGACTCCTCTAACCATCTCATGTACAAGCTGTGGCTGGAGGACTCCTCTAACCATCTCATGCACAGACCAGCAGGGTTTGCATTGGGGATACACTAGGGCATTTCTGAAGAAGTTCATTTATTTGTCCTCAGTGTTAATTACATTCATTAACTCTACAAACCCTTGACAATTAAAATTCTGTTTAAATTTCATTATGGTTCCACAACTTCCATCCATTATCTTAACCACTTATTCCAGGTGAGGGTTGCAGGGAAGCCTGGAGCCCATCCCAGAGCACATAGGACACAGGGCAGGGTGCCAACCCACTACAGGCAATTTGGATACACCAATCAACCTAACCTGCACATCTTTGGATTGTGGGAGGAAACCAGGACACCAGGAGAAAACCCACCAAGCACAGATAGAACATGCAAACTCCACGCACACAGACCCAAGGCAGGAATCAAACCCCAGGCCTGGAGGTGCGCGGCAACAGTGCTAACCACCACGCCACCATGCTGCCTGGTTCCACAACTTTTGGTGGTAAATTTAATAACACATAAAGAATCAAATATTACTGTGCATTTTGCAATTGTGCATTTGGCCGTGAGCTGTGTTCCAGAAAGCACCTTTATTTTGCCTCTCTATGTTGACTTAATCTGAGTGTATTACTGTCCATTTATACATCACAATTCAGTTGTAGCCTAAAAAGCAAAGGAGAATGCAAATGTCAGTACTCATATATTGAACTCATGTATTAAGCTTTACATTTTAAATATTATACATCTATCCATTCGCTTAACCACCTTATTCAGTTCAGGGTTGTGGGAAGCCTGGAGACCATCCGAGGAAGGATAGGGCTCAGGGCAGGGGACACCCTAGGCAGGGTGCCAACCCACCACAGGGCAATTTTAAACATTATATTTAATTATGACGGACATTCAAACCATGTATTTCTGCCTCCTAGGTTTTGATGAGAGAGAAGGGAAATGTACCAAATTGGCCTTGCTGTACTCGGTTATTTGTGGCATTCCTTGTTTGTGGGTGTGGCTATGCCAGTATGTCTACATACATTCTTAAAATGACACTTCTATCAGGTCTCTATTTGAAATTGAAATTATTGTCATTTAAATGGGTACTATATTTGGTCAGTAGACACAAAAGCCGATGAAAAAAGCATTATTAATCAATAAAATTATTGTTGAAATTTCTTTTCAAAACCAACTTGTTGGACAAATGTTTTTATATTGTGTTACTTGGGGATTTTTGCTAAATTACTTCATAAAGTGGTGCATCTATATCTTTCATATCTTGTCTGGGTGGTGCTCAGAAACCATGAGCAAACTCAGAAATGCATTACAGGAGTCAGGCTAACTCAAGCTGGACTCCCATAACAAACTGGCCTCTTGTAGGAAAAAGGAGAAATGTAATGAAGATGTTTAACAGCCATGGCAGGGTAACGTGAGACGTGTCATGATCTCAAGAAGCCTGCTCTTCATACGCCTTCTGGACACAGACCAGCATTCAGTCATTAAAAGCCAAACATTATGCCTGCTTCAATTAGGCCTGGTTGCCCCCAGCAAAATAGTTTGAGTAGAACATTGAGAATTATATGAATGTATGACTGTCTTAGTCTGATCTTTAATGATTCTCAAAAACATATGAAGGGTTTGTTTGCAAAAACCCATCAACTCAATTTTCAACTTTTGTTTATAACTGCTAACGTTTGCTTTCCAAATACTAGTTTATGACTGAAGAAATAAAATTGCTTAAAATGCAATTTATCCCTCTGTCTGGCAAGCAAAACTTTAAACATTTGCTGTAAACCATGATGAAATTCTCAGTTGAAAACAAAAATGGAAATTTTTGTTTATTGGTTTTTGTATACAAACCTTTCATTTATCTCTGCGTAGGGGATGAAGGAGTGAAATATGTTAAATATTAAACATATATTTAATATTCTTTTAAAAAAGTTAAACCTTTATTACAAGTCACAGAGAGAAATTACTTCTCTGCATTTAACTCATCCCCCTGGGGGGGGGCAGCAGGCAGCCAACTGCATGCAGCATCCAGGGAGCTAGCATTTGAGTGTCTTGCTCAAAGAGACACCTGGTTGTGCTAGGATTCGAACCAGCAGCCTTCCACATCCTTGTCTGATGTTCTACCCATTGAGTCACCAAGCCACATTTCAATGTGCTGAAAATATTTAAAATACTTTCTAACCTCAGCTGGAGCACATTTGTGACTGCCATCCAGTGTGATGATGCCAATTCATTACATTTCTCTATAAATCTGTGAGATCTTTACTTCTGCCAAATCACATCTAGAACCAAAAAACCATTCTGTCTGAATCAAAAACTGCACTGAACCTTGCTAATACATGGAAAGGATTATAACCATAAAAGAACATATTTTATTGTTTTAATTTATTACTGGTTTTCCTTAATTTTGATATTGTTTCTTTAAATGGTATGTGCTGGTAATTAAGCGTAACTTCATTTTCACTTTTTAGTAAAAATACATTATTACAATATTACAGAAAGCCTAAGGAGTGACAATCACATTTCTCTTTTTAAGACTCACTTAGCCAGACCCCATCAGACTTTCAGACTGCAGCCAAAGCTTGGAGGGGATCAGTTCCTATGTCATCTCTGGTCACGTTCTTCTACACTGCTTCACCCAGCCCCGATGTCACTGGAGCTCAGAGTCCTCCATACTGTCTCACTCAGGCCCTCTGTAAGTGGAGCTCAGAGTCCTCCATACTGTCTCACTCAGGCCCTCTGTAAGTGGAGCTCAGAGTCCTCCATACTGTCACCCAGCCTCTTTGGGGCTGAAGCTCAGAGTCCTCCACACTGCCTCACCTACCAAGAGTGCGGACCAAACATTGAGATCAGTTATAATAGACATAGCAGTGTGTTGGCTCAGTGGGCAGCACATCAGGCTGGGGTGTTCAAGTTTCCTAGTTCAAATTCCAGCCCAGCTGACAGGTGTGTCCTTAAGCAAGACACTGAAATGCTAGCTTCCCACATGTTGTATGTGGCTGCCTGCTGCTCACCCCAAGAAGATGGGATAAATTCAGAGATCCAATATTACTGTAACGTTTGTGAAAAGTTGCAAGTAACATTGGAAAAAAATGTATGCTAAATGAAAAAATGTAAACCTCATTTCAAGATGAACTGGCATCTGATACAGAACACTTAGGAACATATATAACCAACCTCTCTGGAAAACAAGCTGTCACTTCAATTTTTTTATCTATATACTGCAAACTCTAAGACTGATTTCTCATTGCAGTTACACTGTCAATTACGTGGTTTTGGTGACTCATTTCAAACACCATGCACATGTACGCTGTTTGTTCACAAGATATGAAGAAGATGCTGTGGTATGACAGATGTGACTAAATATGTTGACTGCATATTCCCAATTTTGACTGAATGCAGGAATTTTCTGTGCATTTGTATTTTCACAATGAAGCAGAAAGATTTTAGCTGATAAAAACAGCCACTCCACAGCCTGTTGCACTTTCTGATAAAGATGGTTTCCTGTGGTACGGTGTTTTCTTTATCCATAAATCTAACAACTAAACATAGACTTAAGACAGGTCACAAGCATTACTCATAATTCCCTCCCCGTTAGGTTTGCATGCTTAAACCGTTATAATTAATAAAGCAAATATTGCATTTATCCTCATTTGGTTTTGCACTTTTTGTTGGTTAATAAATATGGTTGTTCAGAATTCTGTGTTGCTCTGTGCTTGTGATCTGAGGCGTGTTGCCATACAGGTATTTCACATGTACATCACACATATTTTCATTGAACCTGTAGAACCATGTACCTCTGACCTTTTTTCAGTAGTCAGATCACTGCAAGCAGGTTTTGAAGCAACTAAATACTGTCAGCATGGTGTTGGACTCACCGTCGTTTTATATACACGTACAGCCGAAAAGATATAGATAAAACTAAAATAATAATTAGAACAAGTACATTGTGTTTGTGACAGCCATTTCTAATAAGTCGCTTTTCTGAATCTACACAAAAATAAATCTTATTATAATCACAAAGTGTAGGAGCTGAAATCTTCAAAGATGTATAAATAATTCAGATAATATTAAAGAATGTTTAATGCTTTAAAGCATGTATCCAGTCCCCTTAATGAAAGGAACAATACAGTTTTTACAAATAATATTTTGAGGAGCAATTTGTATTAATTATTTTAAATTCATAAAATAAACTTATAATGTAGCAAGAATCCTTAAAGCTTCTATACATTTGAACTGGCTCCTTACCAAACTTGCTGTTTCCTTTGTTTGCAGGCTGTCATGAAAGTGTATTAAAGAAATTTTGCTTACTGACTTTCTTGTACAAAATTGTTTTACAAAGCTTAAATGATTTCCAGTGAAAATAAACAAGTCTAGGTTATAGAAACTGCAGCTGCATTCAGGAATTCACAAAGAAGGCAAGAAGACATTGCAATGGGAGGGAAGTTCCAAGGGTATTTCAGTTGTGAATTTCATTTGCTTAGCACAAATATATTTTTTTAATATTTTTGATTGCATTTTCCAAAAATTGCTGGATAGTATAGGTAAGATACAATTGTTTGTATAGGTAAGATACAATTGTTTTTTATCAGTAATGTATATAATATATATAACCTTTGAAAAATAGGGGAGGTTAAGTTTTCTTTTGTCAGTGTCGTGACTAGCCAGGACAGAGTACAGAAAAGCAGTGGCAGGTCTATGTGCAGAGAAACGTTAATGTAGAAAACAAGTACCAAAACACAACGAGGGAATTAGATGCAAAACGCATAGAGTTAAAAACACGGAACAAAGGAAGACAAGGGGAAGTGGAAAACAAGATCAGAAACAGAGGCTTCAACACTAAGCAAATTAACAGAGCTAACACCATGGTTAAATAGTAATAACCCAGGCTAATACTTAACAAACTAGACAAGGAACAAGGAAATGAAAGAACAAGGTAACGAGAACAATGGGGGTGTCACAGTGACATAGACATCACTTATGAGTAACTGACTGTAATTTCTGTCAGTTAGTTTTTAAGAAAACACACACACACACACACACACACACACACACACATCCAGATGTTCAGACTAGTCTAATGTATACTGTATCATTTTAAACTACAGTAAGCTGATTTATTACATGTTACAAGTACATAAGTATGGTTTTGGAGCTGTACACTAAATTGATCTTGAGACTATAAGGAGAGCGTGGGTTTGTTAAGAAAATGTGTTTTCATTACTATTTTTCATTTCTGCCCAATGTATGGTCAGATGTGGAGACGTGTTAATCATTAAATTAGACATACATATGATGAATGTTTTTTACTGTAAAATTACACCATCATTAGATGCGGATTTTGTCAGGTGTTCTATATGCAGATGGTATTGGCCGAGCGATTGGATGATGGCAGTCCAGCATGCATTGTGTTTTTCCTGTGTTACTTGCTTCTTCTAAAACTTGAATAAAAGTGGACACACGATATAGTGGTGTGGTGCATATCGACGTCTGACAGATTTACTTTGAGACTTAGAGTTATTATTTTAAACTAGATGCTATGAGCCTGTGAACTCTCACAGTATACCTAGGCTGCTCTGTGATCTTGTGTAGCTCCTAAGATAAAAAGTCAAAAACAGAAGTGTTTTCATGTTTTACTTTAAGTGAAATTGTGAAGTCTGTAGTATATGGTAAAAAAAATCTAATGGATACAATTTACATCGACATCTATGATAATGTGGAAATTAAGTGTCTTCCATCTTCAGATGAGTTGTAGTGTTTTAATTTACGCAGTTTATTGTAGTTCTTTTAAAGTTTAACCTTCAGAGCACAGAGATAAAAATGTCTAGTCGGGAGAGGCCTGTAAACCTCTGCGTATGAAATCTATATTAAACATTCTGTTCACCAATTTGTCATGGTCTTTATGGTCAGAAAAAGTGCATTGCCACAAACTACATCCACACACACACACACACACACACACACACACAAATGAGGCACCGTACAGCTGGATTCTGACTACTCTGGTCTTGTTGCACTGCAGCTGTCCCAGGGTTGCCTGTGATAGCCTATGCCTCTGGATGTGAAAACTGTTAATTAGTCACTGGTTTCTGGGTGAATACCAGCCTGGTAGCAAAACAGCAAAACTGGTCGGACTGCTTCAAAAATGAAACAAAATATAATGCTAGAGGCACCAAAGGATGAGCTAAAACTGTTACAGTATTACAGGTTCAGCTTGTTTCTAAGGGTGATACTGTATTTTATGCTCAGCTTCCACAGTTGCATTATAACTCAGCATCCATATCTTTGGATAATTAAATTTATAATTACATTTTGGTTCTGTTCTATTCAATATTAAAATGTCTACTGTAAAGACAAATGATTAACCTCAAACATCTTTCATTTTTTAATTTTTATTATTTTGCATAGAAATAGTTAAACTGCATACAAAGAAAAATTCACAATTTTGCATGATCTTTGAATTATTCGTCACAGCACACTATAGAAGCAGAAGCACAATTACAGGTACAGGAGTAATAACCCTCTCGGGATTTCCCTTTAAGTTTCTGGTCTAGTTATCCACATAGTGTGGTGGGAGATTGTTACATAGTTGCTAAGTCCACACTCTGAGACAAAAATGCTTTTTGAGGAGATACAGTGGAAACATCTGCAATGGAAGTCTGTTCTATACCCACCCACTCATCTGCAATAGGACTACTGCTCTATACCCATCTATTTATTTGTAATAGTACCGCTCCATACCCACCCACTCATCTGCAATATTACTGCTCTATGCCCATCCATTCATATGAAATAGGGGTACTGCTCCATACCTACCCACTCATCTACAATATTACTGCTCTATTCCCATCCACTCATCTATAATAGAAGTCTGTTCCATACTGACCCACTCATCTGCAATAGGAGTACTGCTCCATACCCATCCACTCATCTGCAATAATAGTTTGTTCCATACGACCCACTCATCTGCAATAGGAGTACTGCTCTACACCCATTCACTCATCTGCAATAATAGTTTGTTCCATACGACCCACTCATCTGCAATAGGAGTACTGCTCTACACCCATTCACTCATCTGCAATAATAGTTTGTTCCATACGACCCACTCATCTGCAATAGGAGCACTGCTCTATTCCCATTCACTCATCTGCAATAGAAGTCTGTTCCATACCAACCCACTCATCTGCAATAGGAGTACTGCTCTATAGCCATCCATTCATCTGAAATAGGTTACTGCTCCATACCCACCCACTCATCTGCAATAGTACTGCTCTATACCCATCCACTCATCTTTGTCACTCTTTGTTTAACAGGCTGGAACTAATGTTTCTGTTATGAGAGACACACAATACAGAGAGATGCAAAGTGGTAAGCACTGACCATCCAGTATGTCATATAGAAAACCTGGCCTGGATCCCATTTCATCACATTGAGGAAAGTTTGGTCTTTCTAGTTGTGTGTGTACCTACATGAGTTAAGGAGTTCTTCGCAGACTACTGTTTAATTCAAAGATAGGCTGCCGGAGACCCAATTCAGTATTATGTTACACTACTGATATTTTTTCCATTGACTATGCTTTTTACAAACAACTTATAGTTTTTCCCATTTGTACAAGAGGGTATTTAATTAGAGCAGTTCAGATGAAGCACCTTACCATGGGGTTGTCACAGATGACAGTGGATAATTAGGCACTTCAGGTGAAAAATACATGCATGACTGACCCAGAGCAAGGGCATGTGTCTGGAAACATGAGCAAGCATACCAGGAGGACGGCTGAGGTGTGCAGCACAAGGCGTGCTTTGGCCAGCAACTATATCTGCCTCAGACTTTAGAAGATTTGTTGTGTATATATTTGGTCCAGAAATACCCTCATTTCAGAATGCGAGTACTCCTTGTTATGCTAATAGAGTTAACAGTGTG
This sequence comes from Chitala chitala, assembly GCA_025773905.1. NCBI lineage: Eukaryota > Metazoa > Chordata > Actinopteri > Osteoglossiformes > Notopteridae > Chitala > Chitala chitala. The sequence continues at coordinate 1,059,575 of JABJVR010000007.1, read as the reverse complement.
ATACCAGAGTAGGGTGCACTTGTCCATATGTATGCCACAGTTGTCCTGAAACAGTAGAGTATGCATAGCTAAAATAAACAATATTCAATTTACATCACAGTTTCATGTACCCTGGCATATATGGCATGTTGAATGCTGAGCCATAGTAAAATATTTAGTGACAGTACATAGTACAAAGGTTTTTTTTTTTCTTTGTGGTTCCTTGGATAAAATGTTGCACTGCTTCATCTGCTACCAAAGGCCCTTGTTTATTAAAGAGGTGTGTTTTCCAGACACCCAGTACACCGCAGTGGGTCTGTGTTATTATCCTAGTAGCTGGAGTTAAAATGTTATCACACTAAAGAACAGACGTGGTATATCTTACACCGCTCCTTGTCTCTGCAGTTTGCTCCCAGAAAAAATCCATAGCAGACTGTCTACCCACATTCAAATCACGTCTTAAGACCTGCCTTTTCAGAAATGGCAAGTTGGTTTCAGGCTGCACTCAAATCAAATATTACATATAATTTTTTTGGTGATAACCACTAGTGATGACTGTTTTATATTATGCTGTAACTAATTAAATAATTATAGTTTGTTGTCCCTGTTATTTATTGTTTTCTTTTTTGTATGGTGAATTTGAGTCACTGAAAGGAGTTTATGAAGAAATTATTATAATGATTATAATTATTATTATTATTATTATTATATTTGAGGTGCTGCATGGATCTGTGTTAGTTAGTAATACCAGCCTTACACACATGTGACTCTCCATAAAGTTCTAGCTCTCAACTCCCATTCACAAATGTATGGAGACCATCTTCGCCACACGTGGCACCTTCACTGTAGAAAACAAGCCCCAACAGAAAGTATCATGGACACCCAAGCAGTAAAGCTCAGCAGTGACACCAGTGGCAGCAGTGACAACGTGACAAAACGATGGCAGTGACAACAGTAATGGTACAATGACATCAATGACTGCAGTGAAAACAGTGACAGCAGAGAACACAGTTAGATGTGGTGGGAGATGCAGGCAACGAGGCACACCTGAGTTTTCCTCTGATCTCAGAAGGTTACAGGGAAAGTAGGGTGTGTGGGTGGGTGGGATGTGCGTGCCTGAACACCAGAAGCAGCAGGGAGATACCATGCCAACAACTCATCTGCAGGTGTGCTAAGCTCAATTGAACACCTCTCAGGGAGTGACTTTTCATCTCCCTGTCTACACCGCTCTCTGTATTGCATGTTGTTTCTGGATCTCTTACGGGAAAGGGGCACATTAAAAGTAAATTACAGCTGGCAGATAGTTTTATGGCTATACCCCTCCACCCCTGCCGTCCAATGGGAGAGTGCCATTTTCAGCTGCTAACGGTCGCGTAAAGAGTAATTAGTGTGGGATGGGGGATTTATTTCTGGGAAGGGATGAATCAGTGTAAGGGGGGCCTTCTGTTCTTTTTAAAAGCAGAGGCTCATGATGTGTCTGTATTCAGCGTGATGCTCCCCCACAGCACAATGGCTCAAGTGGAAGACTCATATTAATGAGCACATCCAAACAAACGTCTGCCACATAAATAACAGAACATGCAGCGCTGCTCGCTGTGCCAGACGGCTTCTTCTCAACCACACACAGAACCCAAGCACAACCTCATCAGCAGCTTCGCATGTGCACAAATGTGCTTAAAAGCACTGTTTTCTGGCATCCATTTCAGTAACTGAGTGTTATTTCTTACAACAGTATTCTGTATGAGTAAACCAACAATAAAATTGCACTTAATTTCTTTTGTTAAGTAATCAGAATATATACCAGTACACATGGCTAAGATGTTTCTAAGTTCAGACATAAGAAAGCTTTTGAAAAATTTATGTTATTGTGGTGGTCTCAAAGTGCGTTATTTAGCAATGATTTTGAAATACTGGAAAACCATGTTAACAAATCCATACTGAATAAATGTGACAGTCATGTTTACAAAATGACAATCTAGACATTTTGCTAACATCTACTATTAAATGACAACACATATGTGAAACAGACTCTGCTTTTTCAAAGAGGATCTTGAGAACATGAAACTGGTCTCAGTCATATATCAGCACATCAGCGCTTTGCTAATGTCAGCTTTTCGACTGTTCGCTGTGTTTGCCAGACCACACCAGCGTTCCTCAGCACTGCGCTTCTCTAACCTGCTTTATGGGAGCAAACAGTAGTAAAACCCCATAGACAAACCATGTGTGCCATGAATTCTGAAACCCTTTACTGAAAAGAAGGTGCTTGCTGTAAGCCTTCCAGGAAATGCAGATAAGTTGGGGGAAGGGGGATTGGGGCAGAATGATGATGAGGAAGAGAGCTGGGGCAGGGCCCCCCCACAATGTTACAGCCCGACTGACCCAGAGCCAGGATGTGGAGCGGGGAACCCCAGCACCGCATCATCCGCTCCCTCGCTTATTCGAGAGAGAAAAGACATCACATCCTGCCTCTCTCACGGCAGCTTACGGTCTGCTGATTCAGAAAGCACCATTGTTGCGTCCCTCATCATCCTGCCCCTGTGCTCGTACCACACGTGGGTTTCCGGCCCAGAAATTAACTTTAATCTCTTTACCATTTTGCTGATGTCTTTGAACGTTGCCCCACAGTGTGCCTTTTTGAGACGTTCCTCTGATATACTTCATGTCTACGTCTTTTTCCAGAAGCAGTCTGCCAGTCCAGCATCAGTGTCTGACACAGTGTATGCTTGTACCGTGTCCACACTCCAGCTTGCTGGAAAAAGTGTGTTCTCATAGTATGTGAATACAGGCAATGACACAAATTATTTTCTATAATGCTTTCAGTTTTGTGATTGTCTTACAGCAGAATATCTGCCTTAATTATTTTTTATGTAAAGGATGGATCTGAATATCAGCAATTATAATCCTGTCATTGCTTTGTCAAACCAAACTCCATCAAAGGGTGCAGGGTCTAATATATGTAAGTACTTTCTAGCACTAATCAGCTCAGCTGTGTCAGTCAAACCCACTGGTAATAGGTGTATATAGTCAGCCGTACAGCCATTAAAACTCCACTCAAAAACATTAACAGTTAAAGGGGTAATGCAGAAAGCTCAGTGACTCAACAGAGCACTTTTATATGGTGTCACCTCTCTAGCACTCAGTTCATGAAACTGCTGCCCTCCTACAACTGCCCTGGTCAACTCTCTCTAGAGGCTCTTTTAAAGTAAATCTGAGTAAATCTGTCTACGAGCAACAGGACGTGAACTGTCTAGTGAAAAGGCACACATTTTCATAACACAAAAGCACAAAGTGCATATTATGCATGAAAATATAGATTCATATAAAACAAGAAGCAAAAATCACCACCAAGTTCCAGTCTGCCTCTCTAAGTAACTATAGCACCAGGACCATTTTGTCTGGACATTAACATAATGGGTTTTACAGATAAGCAGCCTCAACCAAGCCTGAAATCACCATGGGCATTGCCAGGCATAGGTGGGACTGGTGTAAATCACCGCTGGACTGTAGAACATTGGAAATGTTTTCTGTAGAATGAAAAATCACACTTCACCATGTGTCATTCTGACAGACAGGCAGCTACCAGAGAAAGTGCTGTCTACCCAAATAAGTGGAGCTAACTGCTAAATTTTGGTCAGGTGAACGGAAATCTTAATCACAGTATTAACTGGAATTAACTGATATTGTAAACAGTTGTGTGTTTCCAGTTTTTGGCGACAGTTTGGCCCCTTTCTGTTTAAGGATAGCAATGTCCCATGCACAAAATGAATGACGTGTAGAGACTATTTTCCATGACTGGTGTGAAAGCGTTGTGCTAGCCCAGAGCCCCGACCTCAAACCCATCAGACACCTTGGGGATGAAAAGAAACATTAACTGTGAGCAGGTACTAATGTCCCATAGTTAGTGATGGACTTCACTAATGGTCTTGTGGCTTAATGGAAGAAAATCCCAACAGTTGTTCCAAAGTCTAGGAAGCAGTTATAACAGTGCTGGGAGATATTAATGCCTGGGACTTTGGAAAGCGGGGTTCATTAAGTATACATGGGTGTGATGTCCACATGCATTTGACAGCCTAAGACCAGCTCAACATGCTCAACACCCAGCTGGAGTTTATAATCATAATGGTTTATAATTCATTTGTATTAATTCTTCAATATCTGCAATTTCCTGTGTAAAGCGCTTTGAGGCACATTGTTGGGAAAGGCACTATATAAAAATAAATTGAATTGAATAACAAAATCATGCAGCTCCATTTGTACAAGATTAAACCCTCACAAAACACAGAACTCACAAAAAACATAAACTGTGTACAAAGTAATTCATAGCAAAAGTCTTTGTTTGCAGACAAATATGCAATATGGAGAAGCCTGCAACTGGTTTGTTACATCCAGCTATGGTGAAGCAGTAAGGAAGTTTGTTAATTAAAAAGTTCTCCAGTTAGCAATCAGCAGGGAAGACACACCTCCACATTTGCACTGAAAGGTTTGCACTCCATTCTTCTTTTACCTAATGAAGGCACAAGCTGATGACTCCAATAACAGAGCGCGATAATCAGTGTCTGGCTGGTTATAATGAAAGAAAAGACCACCTGTTTGTCCTTTTTAATTTTGTGAAGTGCTGAGTGTCTTACACAGAGAATGGCTTTGACGTACTCACCGGATAGTAAATCCTGTTACTGATTACAGCCCTCACTCCCTCACTGGCCAATTTCCATTTAATCCCTTCATAAGAAGAATTACATATTGTGTAATAAATTATTAAGATGTTGTCAGGTTCAAGATTAAAATCCGCTCTCACTTGTGTCCCCACAGTGGAAAGAAATTCAAGGAAAAGAAAGCAGACAAGCTAGTTTAATTAAATCCACTGATTCGTAATGTTTGTTGTTATCCTAGTTAGGTCTTCCCTAAAGGTTTAAGATTTCAAAAAATGTTTTTAAATTGTATCCAAAACTATTTTCTTATAATAAATAAATAAAACACATTTCATATTTACACATGCCAATGGGAGGATATTTAAAAAGCAGATTTTTACCATTTTCTCATTGGTTGTCAGCTTGTCGATGAAGTAGGACTTGAATGACCTCTGAACTCTTGTGTAAACATGTCTGGTCATTTCACTCCTACAGGTTTTACTATATGATAACCAAGACTGCCAGTACAAATCACAGCATACTGATTGCCATTTGGTGGTATAAAGTACTTTAGGAAGTAGTGTTGTCAGTGTTACACAAGTATAATGCTGAGAAAGACGTGAAAGTCTTCTCATCTCTGCCAAATTTTACAGAGACATTTTATTGACTGAAAGGTACAACTGTCCTGCTGACCTAACATGGAGAGTACTGCTGACTAACACAGCCAAGCATCTTATAGACATGGTTAGTAAGCAGAGTCTCTGTCATAGATAGTGGAACAAGCCTTGTTTGAAAACCTTTCAGACATGTGAAAATTACAGCAGAGCCAGAATCCCTCTGCCACACATTTACAGTGCCTTGGGAACATATTTGTATGTGTTGTTGTGTTTGCATCTGCAAGCAGCAGCACTGTGAGCCCACTACAAATTTCCCTCTGAGACAATAAAGTTAATTTGATTTGATTGATTGATTTATTCATACCCCTTGAAATTTTCCACATTTTGTCATGATACCACCACAAACGTAAATGTATTTTATTGGGATTTTATCATAGACCAACATAATTGTGAAGTGGAAGGAAAATGATAAATGGTTTTCAAATTTTTTTACAAATAAATATCTGAAAAGTGTGGCGTGCATTTGTATTCAGCCCCCTTTACTCTGATTCCCCTAACTAAAATCTAGAGGAACCGATTGCCTTCAGAAGTCACCTAATTAGTAAATAGAGTCAACCTGTGTGTGATTTAATCTCAGTATAAATACAGCTGTTCTGTGAAGCCCTGAGAGGTTTGTTAGAGAACATTAGTGAACAAAAAGCATCATGAAGGCCAAGGAACACACCAGACAGGTCAGTGATAAAGTTGTGGAGATGTTTAAAGTGGGGTTAGGTTATAAAAAATATCCCAAACTTTGAACATCTCATGGAGCACCGTTCAATCTATCATCTGAAAATGGGAAGAGTATGGCACAACTGCAATCCTACCAAGACATGGCTGTCCACCTAACCTGACAGGCTGGGCAAGGAGCGCATTAATCAAAGAAGTAGCCAAGAGGTCCATGGTAATTTTGGAGGAGATGCAGACATCCACAGCTCAGGTGGGAGAATCTGTCTACAGGACAACTATTAGTCATGCATTCCACAAATCTGGCCTTTATGGAAGAGTGGCAACAAGAAAGCCATTGCTGAAAGAAAGCCATAAGAAGTCCTGTTTGCAGTTTGCTATGTCCCCCACATGGCTTCTTGCAAACATGTGGAAGAAGATGCTCTGGTCAGATGAGACCAAAATTGAAGGAAAATTGTTTTGGCCTAAAAACAAAACGCTGTGTGGCAGAAAGCTAACGCTGCACATCACCCTGAACACACCATCCCCACTGTGAAACATGGTGGCAGCATCATGTTGTGGGGATGCTTTTCTAGTTGTTAAATCTTAAGTCGTTTCTATTTTCTTTGGCGTTTGGCATTTTAATCTGTTAATTTTTATGTAATATTGTGTTACCTTGTTTTTTTATTTTTATTCCCTTGTCTATTTTCTGTTTGTGCTTTTAGGTATTGTACAGTACTTTGGTCAACTGTGTTAATGTGCTTTATAAATAAATTTGACTTGACAATCTGACAGGGCTTCAGCTATTTTGCAAAGAAAAATGGGCAAAATTTTCACTGTGTAGGTGTGGAAAGCTGGTAGACATACCCAAAAAGACTTGCAGCTGTAATTGCAGTGAAAGGTGGTTCTACAAAGTATTCACTGAATACAAGTGCACACCATACTTTTCCAATTACTTGTAAAATATTTTGAAAACCATTTATCATTTTCCTTCCACTTATGTACCACTTTGTTGGTCATCACAAAATCCCAATCAATACATTTATGTTTGTGGTTGTAACATGACAATGTGGAAAATTTCACAACTTTTGCAGCGAACTGTATAATATGTTCACCTCCAGCTTGAACTGAGTGCTGGAAGTCAGCCTGTACTTGGTTTTAATGCAAATGTTCAGTCTACATATCAGTGCTCTTGCTTTGCTCTGGTGATGTGGTTATTGGAAGTATTGAAATAAAGATATGCCCCAATTTTGATGAATTAATTCATGAGTAATTTTGTGGTGTAGTAGCTGGCACTGTTGTGTTGCACTGAAGGCCTAGGGTTCCAGTCCCACCTTAGGTCTGTGTGTGTGTGGTGTTTGCATGTTCTCTTTGTGCTTGGTGGGGTGTGTGGGGGGGGTTTTTTTTTTTTTTTTTTTTTTTTTTTTGGAAAAAAACCACCCCCAGTGAACCACCGCAAGGGTTATAAGACTGAAAGAAACCCAAAAAAGACAAAAAATG
>JABJVR010000007.1:1028306-1052136 GCA_025773905.1 Chitala chitala | reverse complement strand
CCCCTCCCACCTTCGGTCGGTGTGGGTGTGGGGTTTCCCTGTTCTCTTCGTGCTGGGTGGGGTGTGGGGCGCGGGTTTTTTTTTTTTTTTTTTTTTTTTTTTTCTCTCCCCCCCCTCTTTCCCACCCCTCTGGTTTCTTCAGTTTCCTCCTGCAGTCCAAAGACATGCAGGTTAGGTTGACTGGTAGTGTATGTACCTCCTGTGGTGGGTTGGTGCCCTGCCCTGTGCCCTCTGTGTTCTGGGATGGGCTCCAGGCTTCCCTGTGACCCTTAACAGGATGAAGTGGTATAGAAGACTGATTTCCTTTAACTTTAACTTTTTTTTTTTTTTTTTTTTTTTTTCCAGTCAAAGAATACAGGCATCCATCACAAATTTTTAACATTTATTTTTCACTAAGTTTTCTCAGCTTTTCATATTCAAATATTGGTATCTGAAATTACAACTTTTTGTTTTTAAAAAAAAAAAAAAATCCAAGGCATGTTTATAATACATAAATATTGTGGGCTTCTAAACTGTCAGCCAAATTTACTGTTTAATAGAAATGTCACAATGTTTGTAGTGGTATACAGTATGTGTGGAAACATAATGTGCAGCCCTGTAGGTAATCTTTAACTGCAAAATACAGAGAAACATGCTTGGTAAATAACCTCATGTGATTTGTAATGTTATATGTTTAAATCATAGGTGGATTGTTATATAGGTAAATAATAGTACTTTAATATTTTGTGGAATAGGCTAGGGGTTATGACCCTCTGTAGTTCCTCCTACTTTAGGTTCTCCTGTCAGTGACTGGCCAGGCTTCATTAAGGAGATAATTGAGTACACCTTTAAAAGGGTGTAGACCCTGGAGGGTCATATAAAGACCACACGTGTCTTCAGGAGTGTTGGCTGGGTACAACATAGAAGGAGGGAGTACACGATAGAGACAGGAGAGAGAGTTGGGAACATTGGGGCCTTTTTGGTAGTTTAGGTTGTTGATGTTTGAGTTCTGTTCCTACCTCTGTTTCTGGTTCCATTTTGCTTTTTTCTTGCTTTAATATTTTCCTCAACATCCTGCTGACCATTTCAAGTTTTATTTTGAACATTATTCTTGTTTTCTTTTTTCTCCTTCATTCGTTCGATCAGTATAATATAACCTAGACCACTGTTTTCCAATCACCGGGAAATGGCCAGTCTGTGGAAAATACAAGAAACTGGTGTGTAGTGTAAAAACTAGCACGTTCATTTTGGTTTTGCTCTGTTTTGTTGTCTTTCACCTTGGTTTGGCATTCTGAGCCAGGGTCCTGACACTGCTTATGAATCTGTGATTCCTGCATCCCATAAAAAAGGGACCCATAGCAACAAGGTATATTACAACATTATATAATACTGCACTGTTTCAGATTCATTTTGGAACTTTTTGCCAACCTTTTCAGATTGCTTTGTTATTTGTGACTGTCACTGATTGTAGTAAAAACAGGCCTTAAAAACAGGTAGATTCTTAAGCTCATCCCACATTAACATTAAAAAACTGAATGCTGCAAAAGGGTATAAAATGAAACAGGAACAATAGCTGTCCAGTGTGCCATATTGCATGCATGTCTAGGAGGTTTTTATGAACCCATCAAAGGTCGAGAGCTTGAGCCATGCACTCAGAAGGTCGTGGTTTCCAAATGGAGTGGTTAACTGCATTCCACAGAGCAAGCAAACAGCCCTTCATCTTTCTCTTTCTCATCGTAGCACACACACAGAATTAGACGGCAAACAAACCCTCCTTTAACAGGGGGTTGCACAAGTCCTAGTTTGCAAAGCTTGTTGCACATATGACAAAATAGTTATTGATGGGCAAAATAAACAAAAAAGACCCTCGTGATACGAAGGTTGTTTTCTAAGAATGTGGCAACATGTTAGCAATCAGAGACCAAGAAGGCTCTCAGTACACAGGTCAACACTGTCATTACTAACAAGCAGTGAAACTTTTACTGTTTAACACAATAATCCACTTTTCTTAAATATACTGTCTTCATTATTTTCTATGGAAATGATGTATATAAAAACCACTTTTAAGAAACAAATTTTAAATATTCAGTACCCTGAACTGATATTTTGCTTCATACATTTAGTCAGTATCACAAATTGTATGTCTGTCTGTCTTTCTTTCTCTCTCTCTCTCTCTCTCTTTCTCTCTCTCTCTATATATATATATATATATATATATATATATTTAGGAAAATTTTAATGAGTTCATCAAGGAACATCATTACTCTTCTGGTGCTGTTTTTATATACATGTGCTTAAAATTTTATTTACCATGTTCCACTACAGTAAACAGCAAAAACAATGAGGCATTTCAGGATTGTTTTCTCACATTGACCATATTTTAGGTTGGCAGCAACAGGAATTCTGTCTCTTTGCCTGTCCAAAGACCCAACAGAACAACAAAGTTGTTTGGTTTTATGAAATCTTTACACACACACACACACACACACACACACACACACACACACATACAATATTGGATTGATATATTCCATATATGCACTTCACACATTATAGCCGATCTATAAGTATTACATTAGAGCCAGTACTTTGTGTCATAGTAGTTGTCTCAATTACATTAGCATTTAACTATCTTTTGGCTGTTTTTGGGACACTTTCTGGAACTTTTGTGTTGGTTTTGTTTTGTGCTACTGCTAACAGGAGAAAACAATTCATTTAAAGCTGAAAAAATAATGTGGTTTCATGCCGTGAATACTGTCAACTCATATCCATTACAGTCTAATTGAGGAATGCCTGGTTGCCAACACTGTCACGATTCTACTATTTATTGGATAAGTTTTAATTAAAAAATTTAAACACGGATGCTCATGAAACTGAAAACTATGGGGATGATTCTGAAAGGTCCTTTGTCAAAAAACAATTATATCATTTATTTTCCAGAATAGGTGTTTTGGACTGACCCAAGGAGAACAGTCCTGATATTTGTCACTGGAATGTTCATTCAGTTAACGTCAGTGCTTAACAACTGGTGATCTTGTTTTTAAGGTTCAAGGAAAACGTAAGGAAGACCTGCAACAATGTCATGGGAAAGGGTGAACACACACAATTTGTATATTGGAACATTTGACTATTAGTTTTGGCCTCGTATTGTTTATCCACCTATTGCCATGCATATTCTTTATTCATTCATTATACTATTTATCTATTGCAAACTGTCATTAGTACAGTAAGTGCTGTTTGTCTATTGTGACTGTTCTCTGTGTTGTTACTCTGTGCTGTACAAGGTGAGTTCTGTAATTTCGTTGGTTTTTAACAATAGCAATAAAGCTCTATTTCTACCTCAGCTTCTAAAAATGAGCTAATCATACCTGCTTTTGTGACTATAGTGTACACACATGTCACCTGGAGATACCCATCACCCTCCTTGTCTTATCTGCAAACCCCCCCTCCTTCATTTTGTCTGTAGCCTAATTAGCAGGTTTGGATGGCGGTGTGTTAACAGGGCCAGTGCTATATGGGGTCGTGCTCTCAGAACATTGACTGGCTTCTGAGTAACCAAGTGGATCTATGAGCATATCCTGCCCGTCACCTTATCCTCAGCCTACTTATGCCTTAACCTGGACTGTGCAGGATTGATACATATCCTTGTTGTCTACATGCACACCCGTGTGTGTCCATTTTAATTATTATATTGTTAAGAGAAACACTTGCATTGTGTTTATAACCACTTTTCTTTCAGAGCCACAACACTGCTTTCATACTTGATCAGACAAAATAAAAGAGAAACAGAAATTAAAGGTCATGTATTTGAATTCAATTCAGTTCAGTTCAATTAATTTTTATATAGTGCCTTTTACAATGAGGTGCTTCAAAGCACTTTACAGAAGAAATTGCAGATCTTACAGAAATAACAGCAAGTGAATGATTGGAGTTAAAGCTACAAATAAATACAAATACAGCTAGACAAAAGCAAAGGAGAGGAACCAAAAACTCCACAGTGTGAAGAAGAAAAAACCTCTTTTAGCCCAAGGTTGACTGGCTGCTCAGCCCCTCCTGGGCATGCTAACATTACAGAATAAACATGTTATGACTGAGATTATAAATGTAAATAGCACTTTATAGTTCTCATTTGCTCTGGGTGTTGAAGTAACTCTCAACTTATGGTGTCCCTTGGGTGAAGGCCTCACCCAAGGGGGTCCACTAGGTGTCAGCAGCTCTAACAAGGCGTCCCACTCAGATGGTGCCCAGGTGGGCACCAGGTACATATATGGACAAAGAAGATTTCAGACAGGGGTTTGTAAATAATATTAACACTGGTAATCTCATAACAAAATATAACAGTTATATGGCATGTAGAACATGTGATAACAGCATTAATTACAGTGAGCTATGGAGACTGTTGTGGGAAGGCGAAATCAAAACATTAGGTGTTCAGTCATGATTTAAAGACTGAGACCAATTCAGCATCCCATACATATCCAGGCAGAGTATTCCATAGACTAGGGACTCTAAAACTAATAGCTCTAGTGCCCATAGTTTTATGTATGAGTGGAAAAATAAGAAGGCCTGCATTCTGGGAATGAGTATATGTATTTATAAACTCTGTTAGATATACTGGTGTTTTGCCTTTGAGTTCCTTATATGTTAACACAAGTACTTTGAAATTAGTTCTGTACAGTAAGCCAGTGGATGGTATTGGATTTATATGGTTGTATTTTTTTTTTCTAGTGATAATTCTAGCTGCTGCATTTTGCATGTGTTGCAAAGTGTTTAGTGTGTGGTTTGTACTTCCAGACAGTAAAGCATTACAGTAGTCTAACTGATTATAAACATAAGCATGTACAGTTTTCTCAGTATCTTCTGCAGTAAGAAAAGGGCACAGCCTAGCAATATTTCTCAGCTGCAGGAAGCACACCTGTAAAACCGCATTAACATGACAAACAAAGGAGAGTTTTGAATATAGAATGACACCTAAATTACACACTGAGTTGCTAATAGAGCAACAGAGGTCAGCAGCATTGAGGGCTGAACTGAAAGTGCTCCTAGCAAGATCATTACCCCCAACCAATAAGATCTCGGTTTTATTTGTGTTTAGTGATAAGAAGTTTGTGCTCATCCACCTTTCAAGGTCTTTGAGACATTTAACGAAGGTGTTAGCTGATCCAGTGTCATTAGGTTTAACTGCAAGGTATAACTGAGTATCATCAGCATAGGTATGATAGCGGATATTATACTTATGTATAATGTAACCTAAAGGTAACATGTAAAGGGAGAAGAGTACTGGGCCCAGCACAGATCCCTGTGGTACTCCATATCTAAGTGGTGTCACGGGTGAGGGTGCGCTAACATTCGACATTTGAACACAACAGTAATGGTTTATGAGATAAGAATTAAGCCACCTAAACCACCTTTTCTTTCATATGCAGAGGAGAAAGTTTAATCTCAGAAGTGATTGAGAAATTATCAAAGTATGAATGACCAAAGGGACGCCCTAATAAATTAGAGATGTTTATAATTGAGATGACTTTTAGAGCAGAACAGAGAATGTGTTTTCTTTGCTATAGATTCTTATGTACTTCTGTGTGACTACAGCTGAGGCCTCAACATCCTAACTGGCTCTTCCACAACAGCAGTTTGGTTTACCGTCTAGTGAGACATACATGTGGAAGGGTATCTGTTGTAAATCACACTGCAGTTAATTGCTAGTATCGCGTTTCTCCTGAGCTTGTCCACAGCATGCCAAAGTTACTGTCTCACTGTTACTGTGACGCTTCTCCTCAGCCAAGCACTCATTGTTTAACAGAAAGTGTTTTTATGCCTGTTTTATCACACTTTAGCTTTCATTGGCAACATGAAAGTCAAATGACTTGTGCTTCTTTGACTGAAAACCCGTGGGATGGATGACTAACAGAAACCTGGGGCCATCTATTAGTTATAGCTACTGCATGAAGTTAGGTTCTCTTTTGTGTCTCTGGCAGAGTCCCTACTTAGTTCCTGAGTGTGTGAAAGGAATTTTCATTTCATCTCCCAGTTAGGTCAGTGTCTTCAGGGCATAGTTTCAGAGCTCATGGGTTGTTACGGAGTCCAAAAGCAGTGACACATCTTTTTACTTCTGAAGGAGGTCAACGAGTTGGACAGCTGCAGTGTTTGCAGCTTTGTGGAAGAACGGGCCTCCTTTCTCACTGCTGAAACCTTGTGTACTGCATCTCAATTTGATTTTCATTGCTTGTTGGATTCCACATGTACTATGAAGAACAATAAATGCATTGAAACCATAATACACATTTTAAAACTACACACAGTATTCATATTTATATGCTGTTCAAAATGTTCATGAGCAGAGCAGAAGAAGATGAGGAGAGGGGCAGAGGCAGAGGAGTGGACCCACATCACGTCTCTCTGAAGGGACAGCATGTTGTCCATGTTGTCCAGCCCAGTCTTCTCATCTCCTCCATAAAAGAATCTCACAGGCAACACCTTTACTGCCCTTTATGTTCTTCTTTGCATTTGCCTTCATTTTAGCCCATTTACACCCATGTTTTATGACAAAAGATACAACACGTAGTTAACACCTTCAGAGGAACATTTAATTATGTTGTACCAGTAATTATATGTTTCTCAAATGGGTACATTTATATCTGCTTTTCATTTTGATTTAACCTAGGATTTAATATGCTGTATTAAATATTGAATCAAAATGATTATTAAGCCACTCGTCCATTGGGAATATGTGAATGATTATGTTCATAATTACTATAACAGATTAAGCTCATGTTATGAACTCATGACTGTCATATTGATATAATTCTTTGTTCAAATGTTAGAAAATTAATGTTTCATTCTTGTTTGTCTGTTTGTCTAATTTTAAAAACTGACATTTGTGCTGCTCTGAACAATTCCTGTGACCAACAGTAAGACAACCAACCTCAAAAAATGACTTATATAGATGTCTTTTTAAAAGCACACATGTTCTTAACATAATCATAGTCATTGTCAGGCATTACAGAACAGCTGCAGTGCTCTTCATTAAAACAAACAGGCAACCTACAACCTCATCGCCCTCCAGTATACCACTGATAAGGGACTGTTTTGCCATATAATATACATGTGCCCTGCTTTGCCATACAGAACACCTCTGTGTCTGCACATGTACCGTATATATACACGTGCCCTGCTTTGCCATACAGAACACCCCTGTGTCTGCACATGTACCATATATAACACAACATGTCACTGAGCATGTCATGTTTTATTTTCTCGTGCCACTGGACAGCTAAAAGTGCCTGCAGCTCATCATTGTGTCAGTTGTAGTGTTATGTGTAAAATAATAATTTGGAGATGTATACAAATTTAATTACCTTTAAAAAAAAGTTAAATAAAACATAACACAGGTAGCTGACTCCACTAGTCAATCACTGTACTGTAATGTTGCCAGCATTGCTTGAAGGCAGAGGCCGGCACAGTTTAATCTTGCTACTGAGCAAGTCCCAGCTGACACAATATGGTACAAGTTGGGTAAAAGTGCAGTGGAAAACCACTCAAGCATAGTACGGTATGGTACAGATGTCCCAGCAAAAAAGCACCATGTTCAAAGATGCAATGTCCACAACCAGTATAAAATGTAAAGAGCTCGGGCAGGGTGCACGTGGTGTAGCAGGGTGCACGTGGTGTAGCAGGGTGCATGCACAGAGTGCAGTCAAGCTCTCAAGGAACAAATCTGCTCACATTCTGTTCATTGCTGCGAATATGTGGCGGTGCTGATTGAGTAGTGTAATCTGTAAACCTCCTCCAAGTTACTAACAGGGCCCCACTGTCAGTTTACTAAGTGATATGTTATTCCCCCACACTCACACAAACACACAGTTTTGGCAGGTCATTGGGAGTCCTGCCACTGTTCTGCTCTCAGAGCACAAGCAAAATGAGAGACCGTGAACCTGAGGAATTACAGCGATGCTACATGAAGGAAGCACTGGACTTATTACCAGCCTGGTGGAGCTGCTTCCTTTATGGAATAACCTTTATAATAAGCACTAGCCTTTAGTGTAAAGGTGAAAAGGAGGAAATCCCAGTCAAGCTGTTCAAAGCTTTATGTGCTGTTAGTGTGTATTTACAAGGCCTTATTCAGCCCAAAGACGATCAGAGAATATTTGAGATGCAATTATAATAACAACCGGAGGACATATGGGTGCAGTTGTAGAATGTTCTAGCAGTAGTGAATGAGAGCTTTGTTTGTGTCCCTGAAGCGTGTACACCTGGAGCAGTAATGAGGCAGTGCTGGTGTGAGCGTGTGACCTCACTTCCTGTGCACACATTCACTTCATGGCCTTTCATGTCCTGACATCATGTCCACTTCACTGCTCTGCAGCACATTGATGGATGTCGGGCTGCCTTCATGTGCAAGACCAGAGGAAGACTGTGAAGAGGAGTGTACAGGTTGTAGCTTTTGAGGATCAGAAAAGCAGAGGGCAGAGATTTATAAATATGAACAGTTCAGAGCCCCAAGAAGCTAATGAAAGTAAAAGGTAGAATGTTTACATGATGTATGCTTAAATGTGTCAGAACTATACTTGACAGGGAGATTTTGTAATAGAGAGATGTATACATGGTCAGCAGCGATAAACGGTGCTCTGCTTATCTTTTGGTAAATGAGTGGAAGACGAAAAAACAAGAGTTGAACCCAGCATTGAATAAACATCTTACAAGACAACTGACCCCAGTTACACTGGTGATACATTACATCTGTACTATACACATTAACCACCTAGACACAAGCCAATAAACTCTGCCCCTTTGTGTACTTATTTCTGTACATACACATATGCTTTTCACAGGTAATCTAGCTATTCACTTGATTTATTTGGACTGGTTGAACTTTCCAAGTGCTAGAAACATTCCGCATCTTATTTACCTTGCCTCAATGTCATATGTAGTTAATCTGGCTAGGATTTCAAATATTCACTTTTAGGACATCTTCAGTTGTTATAAAAATAATTTTATTTTATTTAGGGTCTGTGTATCACAAAGACAATAATAAACCTCATTATTAAGATGAGCATCTTTTTATGGGTAAGTTAAAAATACTGCTAATAAGAGATAAGTGTTCAGACCTTGAGAAGTTTTCAGATTACGGTCTGACTCTAAACTGGATAGATAGAGATAGGGTTCGAGGGGCCACAGTTGGGGCTGCGGATAGTGCAGCTGTACATCGAGATACCTGATTGCTCGTTTGGTGACGTAAACAGTGATAAGCACCTCTCAGCGAAGAGCCTAAGGTTTTAACACAGCTGTTGCTTTTGTTCTGTGTTCAGCATGGCAACATGTTCTGTATACTGTGCTAACTAAGAGCACCAGTGAATCTCAAATTGCATTTTCATAAGTAGCATGGTGGTCATTGCCTTCAAAACCATTAGCACAGGGACAGTGTTGTATATGTATGTAAGGTCTAGTAACCAGTGGCACAAGATATAAGATTAAAATGTCATGAGTGTTACCCTGTTCTAGGTGCAGCTCAGAAGGAACTTGTGGTTGTTCCACCTGTAAGCACAAATAGCCTGGATAAAAGGCTATGCCAGCCTAGTTATGTTTTCACTGTTTTTTAATTATTACTAATGTACATTTTAAGCATATATGTGCCATAAAGTACGCTAAGGCATCGTAAGTAGTTCATAAGTATGCACGTTTCAGAAATACCTTATGTATGACCCTCTTTAGCTGGGATGGGTTGTCCCTCACCTTGTGCACTAGACCAGCTGGGGTAAGCTCCAGGCCCCCTGTGCCCCTACACAGGGTAAACGGTTTGGAACATGAATGAATGAATGCATCAATAACCCTCTATAGATCATCTTTCTCTAAACATTTTTACTTTTAGAGAGTTGCTCATTTTAATGTCGGACACTGTCACCTTGGATTTGACATTTATTGTGGCATTTTGTCTGTGAAGAATAAAAAAATGAAAATGGAGTTAAAACCACTGAGAGTCAGATCTGACTTCAACCCAACTTACTTCCTATGAGAAGATCCATACTTTGTTGATCACAACACAAAATCATGTGGGATCATATTTGAGTAATCTAACAGAAGAAGCACAAACTTCTACCCCATGACCTCACTGTTATATCTTGATGGCCTCTCCTTGGTGGATGACAGATTAATTAATGTAATTAGAATCTTGAGCGGCCTGCATTTTCATGCCTGGGTGAAAACTGTGAGATACCTCTCACCAAACTGTTGATGAAGCACCATACCTCAGTGAGTTTGCTTGAGAGCTTGTTTACCCATTTTAACTTTTATTATGAAACAAATACAGTATATCTTTAATTTCCTTTGTACACTTTCTGTGTGTGAAACCTGTATTGATATCTTCATAATGCAATGTGAGTGTTGTTTTTTTAAGAGACTAGTCTGCACAGTACTTTTATCATAATTTTTAGAACTGTAGCTTTAAACAATGGTAAAACAGATAGCATGTAGACATGTTAATTCACTCTTACAAGCACATAAAAGCGTATTATCTGCCGCATAAGCAGGGAGTGGGTCCTTATCACCAGTGAAAATTTGTTAAACCATTCAGTTCACACTCACAGTACACCAATCAGTACAACTGAATACAACTGGCACCAAGACTTGAGTTCTTATAACTCAATCCCCAGTACAATGGAAAACACATTAATGTTATGCAACACAGTAATATCTTCATAGATATTGTATGGTAATAGATTAGCAATGCTTACATATGATTTTACATTTGTTTTCTTTCCCATGTTTGTTGTGAAGACCACATGAAAGAGAAACTATATTGTAGAAAATAAGACTTTTGAAATTAAATAAGTGTATAAATATCATAACAAAGAATTAAAGCAACACTCAGCTGTGCTATACCACCCCAAAAGGTAATACTGAAGTGAGAGTACTTTTTATTAAAACATTCAAAGCGTGTTTACTCAGTGCTTAAAAAGTCTCCAGGGTGTTTTATTTTCAAAAACCTAATTAATAAAAATTATTTGTTAATTCTCTCATTTTGTGTCCCATGAAGAGACGAGGCTGTTTACTGCTGTCACTGTTCTGGGATTACATTTTCTTCGCTGCTGGCTTTGTATCTTCCCCACTCCTACTCCCCGGTGATTCTTGGGGACTTCAGAGGGACCAGCCCTCTTAATATTTCTTATAAACGTCTGTGCTGTACAGAACACTTCCCACTAAATCTGTCCTGTTTTCACTAGACAACAGGAAGTCGTAATGGCACACAAGAGACTTGCCCCCCTGACGAAAACAAGTGACACCCTGGTCAGTTTTATATGCTTACGATTTAATGGCACAAAAGTTGTCCTGATCGTGTAGAGTTGTGCATTAATGCCAATAAAGCACAGTTTGTATAACTTTTTTTTTCTTATTATTAAAATGGGCAGCTCTGTATTGCCAAGGTCTCGTCTTCTTGACTGCAGACAAAACACCACATTTTCAGAGCTGCACACGGGCTACACGCTTTAGTTTGCCCTGTTCCATACTTGTATGCTCTCGGCAATATTTCTTAAGAAATGTCTTGTTCCTCTCTCTCTGAAAGTAACCTAAATGTTTTCCAGGGTTGTGTGAACGCAGTTAATGGCAGCCAGCTCAGTTTTCTGCAGCTTCGTTAACAGGCCAGCCCCCTCATTTTCAGTCTGGTGCAGCTCAGGACACCAGCCATTCAAAGAGATGCACTCGACTGTTGAAGGGGGCACGTTAACACTGTAACATGTGCTCCTTTCCAGTAAGTGTGCATGAACGTGAGTCACCTGGCGCAGTGCCTCCTGACTGGCCCAGACTTATGTGAGCATGTCACTGGTCTGCTTGCTGCGTGAGGACGTGTGCATGCCATGTACCAAAAGCCTGGCAAACAGCCCTTTCCTGGCTTCGCCGAGCACCACAAGCTCCGCGTGGTGCCCAGAGGCATGGTAGGTCCTGAGCTGTGCTGTGTCCACACAAAGAGTGAGAGTGAGCTCTGCGGTACACCATGTTCTCAGAGCACAGTCTGCCAGTGCAAGTCTGTGGCTGTCTAATGTAATAATGGCTCACCTCCTTGGCCGATCATGCTGAAAGTTAAATCTGAGTCAAGACATGGGCCCTCTCCACCACGCAGCTCGGCATGTCACTTCTGCTCTTAGTTATGGTTTTATAAAACAGGACTTTCTTTACCATTTTCTTTGTGGAGCACTACCGGATGACATTATGCAAGCACACCCCCACTGCCTCCAACACCCGCCACACTAAAAAAAAAACGTCTTCCTGACATACTATAAAACATCCGTTTCTGCCTCTGTGCTTTCAATTACATATCACTGTTCTGCATTCTCTGTGTGATTTTGAGTGAAAGGTTAAATTATAACTTGAACAGCTATTCCTTCAGCTTCACAAAGACATAATTGTCCTGCATGTGACATTCATTGCTGCTATTTCAGCAGCTGCTACAACAAACAGTGTAAAAAACATCCAAAGAGACATTACTGTTTAAGAAGTTCTCAGGAGGGGGTCAAACAGCCAACCTGTCTGCAGGAAGCTGAAAATGGCATGTACATTTTCTTTGTAACCAATGCACTTTGCAAAAATGTAAAAAAAAGGTATTTTTCTGTTTGTCTTTTTTTCTGTAGGAACACGCACCAGCGCTTCAATAACCACGCAGCTCATGTGACTCTGCACCCTCACACAGTCCTCGAAGTGCACCGCACGGCTGTGGGCTGCTCAGTGTCATGCTGTTTCTCACGTACTAAGCAGCACTGCACAGACACCTCTCGATTGTGGACCCCCTCCCCGCTGCGGGGTGATCCGCTGCCTTCCCGGCCTGAACTAAACTCACGTCACACACACTGCTCACTGCTTCATAACTGCCTCAAACCTTTGAAAGCGAGTGGGTTACAACCGCAGGACCCTTAACCACAAAAGAAGAAGTAGACACAGTCTCCTAATCATCAAAATATATGCAGTCATTGGCTAATTAAAGGATTTTCATTGGAAAAAAAACCACATAGTTCTTACCAAAGGATGTCCACCATCTATAAAGAAAAACGGTTAGAAACAGCAGCCACAGCACAGTTCAGTAATTCACACATTACAAACCTTTTCCAACCGTATCTTCATTTGGACTGTGTCCCGCACCAGGAAAAGCAGACTGAAAAAGATAAACGTGGAGAGTGAGATTTATTTTTTTTTACAGTACATGTTTTTGTTTATTTCCAACGAACCATTTAGTTAAAGGTCAAACTCATGTCACTGAAATGACAGTGGGCATTTGAAGAGAATGAGCTGATTTTGCTTAGCTAATGACAAAATAGTGAAGCCTATATTACACTCCAGTACGTTCATGTTCTTTCAAGAAACATTTTTTCACCAGATGATGTACACACAATAACATTGTAGCTGCTTTATCACCTGACACAAATTTTGTGAAGTTTAAGTGGGCCCACTTCACATTAGAGTGTCATGGCTGACAGCAACCAGTCTTTTGTCTTTCACCTAGTTATAAAGATGTAAAACAGCTGTATGAAAGTAGAGCTACGTGAGTGACTGAACGCTACCCTCCTGTGTGACAGACCCTACGTGACCAGCTCTGTAGGAAGGTCAGAGGCTGAGTGTGGTGGCATTTTCATGATGGAAGCCTTGTATTCTTGTAACATCCGCCTCAAATCTCTAATCTGATCAATAACAAAACGAAGAGTAATTTCAGAAGCAGCCGTCATTTTGGTAGGTCATCAGAGGTGACATGTTATGGAGCAGTTGTACACTGTGCTTCTGTAACTGTCCAAGGCCCCATGCATATTTTGATAGCACACATTTGTTAATCTCTCAAGCATTTCACACCATATTGAAAAGTCAGCCAAGCTTTAGAAGGTATCCCACGCGTCTGTTTATTCATAATTTTAAATCTGCAGTTCAAAAGGTGATAGAGTGATATCCACACATCCTAAGGGAGGTGCACATGCCGTATTGATAATGTTGTTTGTTTTCCTGTGGAGTGAATTACTGCTTGTCTTCCTCATCCGTGCGTAACAGTGAGTCCCATGGCTCAGAGAGGGCCTGCGTGGCCAGGGCCTGAGATGACAGTGAAAGCGTGGCCTGCACACACTATCTGCAGCTCACTGGAACCCAGAGCCTCCACACCAAGTGTTACTCAGAACGCATGATCCCACTGAGAGGATCACATCCCTATTCAAAGTCAAGAAGCAATGCTGTAAGGGCAGGCATAGTGAGAACACTCGGAACCTGTGGCCCTCCTTACATATTCACCACTCCACACTAAATGTGATGCGCTCAGTCTTCTCATGCCATGTTCTACTGAGGTTCATGATTGATAAAGACAACAGCAGTGCACAAATAAGACAAAAATAAAATAAAAACAATGCATTACCTTTCAACCACCTTGAAAGTGAAGGACAAAAGATGGGGCTTATATTAAACCAGGAGTGTTGAGTCTTGATCTGATATATTAAATGTTAACATGCCGTTATGTCATTTGGCATAAATATGTTTCATCTGACCAGTGACTTCTACCTTCCTTGGGATTCTCCTTCCTTCCAGTTCTGGTAATCATTATTTTAAGATATAAACACATCTTCACATCACATAAAATTGCTGAAAAGCTCTGAATGTGCTCTAGTTCCTGATCCTTTGAGTCTGTATCTTCCTCAGTGACCAGCAGCAGGGAATTTGGCTTGGCCCACCTATCATTATTCTCTGATTTCCAAACATTCCGTAATACCCCAGATGCCTGGATGAGATCATGGACTTCACATGAAAGACGTTTGCTGTATGATTATAGGCTCATGTTGCTCAAAACAGGCATTTGTCAGAGCCGTGTCAAAGTGCCGTAGTAACTCTTCAAATAGTCACTGGTTAAGACTGACACAGCTTATTCCGCACAGTTAATAAACACTCCACGTTAACACCACGCTGGTCAGATTGTCCTCACCTGATTGTGCAATATATCCATGTGCATGTCTTTGACACAGTGCCGATGCATGGGGAGCATGGCACACAAACGCCACCGCCAAAAGCAGTATCTCTGTGTAGCAGAGCAAAATGGGCCATAAAATGAAATTGGAAATTCTTTTTAAGTGCTGTGCCCATTCTGAGCTTTATATCTGCCAGTGTATTTACCCATGCTCATTTAGAGGAACTTGCAGCTGAGCTACAATCAGCCACATGCAGCCTGCTGGGATGGTGGTACATGAAGACAGCAAGCCCCCACCTCTGTGGCAGAGAGGACACCCCTGAGCTCATGTACCAAAGTGGTTAAGCTGTGCAAATGCAGACAGAGTCTGGCGATGGCCATGCCTCAGGCTGCCTGAGTGTTATGGAGCTGCCTGAGTGTTATGGAGCTCTGTCTGTGAAGAACACTGTAAGAAACAAGCCTGCCAGACGCAGGGCAGCACCGTGAATGAGAGACAGATAAGTGCCCTCTGAACTCCAGATAAAGTGCAATGTACAAGAAAGTGGTTTAATATATGACTAAATGTCAAAAGTCAGGTTTCACAGAATTGCTCTGCAGATAACTTTATAACCATGCACTCAATCTTTGGAACATACAGTTCAATGCTGAATTACAGTCAGCGTTATCCATACTGTCCTGAACATGAGGGGCATTAAAAATGTGTTTTTTCAAACATAACCTTTTAAAAACTTGAGTTTCTTCCTTTTTTACTTTACTGTATATACCCTTTGCTTGCAGTGTTTTTACATTCAGTGTGAGAAGAGTATAATTTGATGGCAAGATACAATTAACAGCACAATAAAATGAACTAAGGGGCACCTTCTGCCCTCTCGTCCTCCTAAAAATCAATTATTCTAAAAGCCTTTCTTGATTTAAGATACAGGGAGGAGGGAGAAACATCAGTGACACAAACAGCAACTGCTGCTCTTCACTTTCTCTGTAATCTTAAATTGGATTCAGCCAGATGGACCTTAAGTGTGAAGTGAATATAAAATTATATCTAATTATTTTAACGAGGGCTGGATTCATAGAGTCACTGGCAGAAGTGGACCGTGTACTGTTAATTTACGCTGCTAATTCCAGAAAATGACACAGACTTGACCCATATATTCAAGCTCACGCTTAACCACGTTTTATCCCCCATTCACACATGAAAAATGCCACATGACAATTTACCTAACAGTGGTTAGTACACATTCACATAATTACTTAAATCCACAACCTTCCATACAAACCCACTGCCACATGCCAGCTGACTCAAACTAGCATTTTCTATGCAGAAACATCACACAGCCAGATTATATACCAGTATTAATTCAATTCATTAATTCCAATAACTGGAACGACTTTATGGTAATTTGTGATGTTTAAAATAATTTCACATAAATGTCAAGGCAACTGCTAACTTCTTATAGTTCAGTAATTTGAACAGGACACGATGCATGTACATACGCATAAATGGTAAGATCCGCAATGTTGATATTTTGTGGACATAATACACATGTATTTTATTGTATGATTGTTTTTTTTTTTTTTTTTTTTTTTTACCTCCTACCACGTTGTACTACCAAAACAGGGATGAACAATACTACCACTTTAAATTCTGTGCGGTGTTATCATTTTTTTTCAATAGGTGGCACTGTTGAGTTTTCAAAATGCAACTTGCAATTTCGTTCGGGTTTTTCGTCCGTCCACAGCGTTCAGGCAAACCAGCGGCTAAGAATCTTATTGCATTGCATTATTACAAACTATTGTTCTGCGGTTACCATAACTTTGTTAAGATGGAGAAAAAAATTTTATCACCAAGAAGAATGAAGTGAAGACTGAACAGCTTTAAATTAATTGGTTATTTTTGTAATCCACACAAAGAAAACACTTTCAAATTCTGTTAAAAGAAAATACGTAAGCAATGAAAGTGCTAATAAGCACCCCAGATAAATCACACACTTGTTTTAACATGTATTGCGCCGATATACTGAATGCCGAGTGTAAACGCATACACGAAAGTGCATGAGCATGTTCTTGACTTCATAAAAGCAAAATATTTTGACAGTTATGGGGCTTTTACCGCTCCAGTTTCTATTAATTATTGCGTTGAGACGCAATTTGGTACACGGTAAAGCTGTTCATATCGCAAACTTTAGGTTAACAAACAAGTATAATCGATGTTGTTAACTAAGTGACTTTTCAGATTAATACGTAATAATAAATTTAACAGTAATTACTTCGAGTCTTTAACCTATCTGCACATAATTTCATATATATATATATATATATATATATATATATATATATAGTAGTACATGAAACAGTTAAAATGTTGAGTTCCAGCTGACAGTCAGCTGATAGCCCCTGACAGTTGAGAAAAGTTTTGTTTCTATACTATTATGTTAATTAGCTGTCCCATTGCGCGAGCCCATTGGCTCTGAGTCTCAGTCAATTTCCCATTTCGAGCCTGACGTCAGGGCAGCTATAAAACTCAGCAATGCTTTTAAACTCATCTGCTGGGTGAGCCTTTAAAATTCTTCAACAAGCCTGGGGTACTTTTTTCTACAAGACTACAATTTGTGTATTACGTGCACCACTTACCGTCTCCAATTTATGCGCTATATTTTTAAAGAAGCCATGAAGTGTTAATGCTTGAAATTCAAAGCTGCCGATATTCTCATGCATTGAGAGGAAAAAGGCGAAACGCGCGCACCGCTCTAATGCGTCTGTGCAACAGACTCTGCAAAGGGAAAATAATTTAAGAAAAAGATTGCCGCTGCAAATTGAAAACCCTTTTCTTGCTTTGAAATAAATAAATAAAAATCAAGCTGGCTCACACTCTTTCGAACCAGAACAGTTTGACAGCTGCTCTTCACCCCCTTTGGAGGACTGTCAACAGCAAAAGGATGGCATCAGACCTGGCAATGAGCAGCTCCGACCTGCCCACCAGTCCCCTGGCCATGGAATATGTTAATGACTTCGATCTGATGAAGTTTGAAGTGAAAAAGGAGCCGGTGGAGCCCGATCGCAGCATCAGCCAGTGCAGCCGCCTGATCGCCGGGGGATCCCTCTCTTCTACCCCGATGAGCACGCCTTGCAGTTCGGTACCACCTTCTCCAAGCTTCTCGGCGCCTAGTCCGGGCTCCGGGAGCGAGCAGAAGGCGCACTTGGAGGATTTCTACTGGATGACCGGTTATCAACAGCAGTTGAATCCGGAGGCTTTGGGTTTCAGCCCCGAAGACGCCGTGGAGGCGCTGATCAACAGCAGTCATCAGCTTCAGACCTTCGATGGTTATGCTAGAGGGCAGCAGTTTACCAGTTCAGCCGGAGCGGGAGGCTCCGTGGCCGGGGAAGAAATTGGCTCGGCAGCCGCTGTGGTATCCGCAGTTATCGCTGCTGCTGCAGCTCAGAATGGGGGTCCACACCACCATCACCACCATCACCACGCAGGGGGACATCACCAAGCACCCGGTGTCCCTTCCAACGGCAACTCGGGAGCGAACCACCAACACTTGCGTTTGGATGATCGGTTTTCGGACGAGCAGCTCGTCACCATGTCAGTGCGAGAGCTCAATCGGCAGCTGCGAGGGGTCAGCAAAGAAGAAGTAATCAGGCTCAAACAAAAGAGGAGGACCCTCAAAAACAGAGGCTATGCTCAGTCATGCCGTTTTAAGAGGGTCCAGCAGAGGCACGTCCTGGAAGGCGAGAAGACCCAGCTCATTCAGCAAGTGGATCACCTCAAACAAGAGATCTCCAGGCTGGTCCGGGAGAGGGATGCCTACAAAGAAAAATACGAGAAGCTTATCAGCAATGGCTTCAGAGAAAACGGCTCGAGCAGTGACAACAACCCTTCGTCTCCAGAATTTTTCATGTGAGTCTCCGATAAAAAAAAGAGAAAGAAAGAAAAAACAACAAGCTTGTCATGCCCGTCAAAAAAGTTCTCCATGTGAATTATTTTTGTATGGGGCTTGTTAGATCAAGAAACAAGTTTGCCAACTTTTTGTGTTTTCATTTTATTTTTATGAGAATTGGGGTTTGCTTACGCTTGACAACATAATGTTCTTCATGAGTTTTTTTTTTGGCGGGTAGGGGGTGAGGGGTCGCGACAGAAAGATCGAACTTACCATCCAAAAAGTATGTTCTGCGCTTTGAAGCTTGCTCTTTGAACCCTACCATTAACTTTGTTTTTATTATCATACTCATTGTTTTTACAATTGTTTGGCTCCTGTGAGCTTTTTGTTTTTATTTCGGATTGCTGTGTTATTGTTAATATATTACACAGTTTTACATTTTTAAGTAGTTGGTGTTTGACCGTATGGTGTTATATACGTATGTGTGTGCGATTCTGCATACATTTATTTATAAGTATAGCTACACAGTTGGAGTCCATCAACCTGAGTTTACTTTTTCATTGTTTTGAATATAAATCCTAAACATATTTTAAGAAAATGCCTACCAAAATCCTCCGCAGCTACCAACAAAAAGTAAGTTTTTTTTACTTTTTCTTTTTTTTTTTCTTTTTTTGTAAGCGAAACTCTGAAGACCCTAATGCCATTTTCACCCCATTCTCATCTCATGCATTACGCTTCCTATTTTGTGTTAAGCAAGAACGCGAACTGTACAGAAACTAATGCATTCATCATTTAAGAGACAATATTTTATTAAACGGCCCTGCATGCTGGACATGTGCGGTTTTTTTTTTCCTTTTTTGTGCTTGAAAAGAAGTTTCTTGGACGACTCCGGCATGACATTCATACGTCTGTTGTACTGCCTCATCACTTTTTTGAATTTGCAACAAAAAAGTGAGAGGGACATCCTTCATTAATCCTTCCCATGAATTTCCCCCTAGTTAGCCAGACTAGGTGTGCGCCATGGGCACGCATTTCTGCACATCGAGCGCGCTGTCGCATCGCGCTCAAAGTTGTCACACCGGATTCCTTGTTCTGAGGAAAGATGACTTAAGCATTCTCAAAAGGAAATACTCCCATTCTGGGACTAAAGCTGTTTATTGCTTAAAGCAGATTGTTTATTTGGATAAGTACCCCATCTTTATGCATTTGGTAACTCGGGAATTCTATGGATTCCTAGTATATAATTTGAGTATAGTTTTATAATACTGTAAACGTAAACGTTCATATGGTTATGCAGCAGGTTGTCATTAAAAAGGAATGTGGTAGATAAATTAGATTATCTTTAATGTAGGTTTTATAATGGTCCTATGCACTAAATTGTTGTGTTTTGTGTTGTTAATGTTGGGGTTTGGGGTGGGGGGTTGATACCTGTATAAAATAAACGGGGTTTTACAATACGAAAGCAGAGCTTTTGCGGCATGTGCTTGCAATTAAAAGAGAAGCTGAAAAGAGTAGCCCTTGTTAAAACTACCACTGACTGTATTTTAAACCAAAGTATTGCGTGGGGAAAGGTTTTTTTCTTACCCAGCGGGACGACCATACCTTTGAAATTGTATTTCTCTCAAAGGATTGACGCATTTGGTCTGAATTGCACTAAAAAAAAAAACAAAAACATAAAAAATATTGCAATCCTGTATAACAGAATGGAAACTGTTTAAAACGCTAATATAAAAATATTCATGAAATTGCTGGAAAAAAATATGATGCAATTTAAATACTTCTTTTAAAATACAGGATTACATATTTTGTAAAGCGAATCCATACTTTTCAAGGCAATAATATATTGATCAGTAATGTCTGGACATTAGGAATTAGGCAGGGATTGATACCCTGATTGTGGAATATGGGGAAATTTAATTCGTCAATAAATTTTATAAATATGTTAATTAAAACATTTCTTCATTTTTAATATATTTTGCTGTGCAAAATTATTTCACTCACTAACCATATGTGATGTTCATGTATGTGCTTATTTTCATTTCATATCATTAAACAATATGTAATAACCAAATAATTGTAATTTGGGCTTCATTTAGTTTTTCAGACTTTCAGCACACGTTACCTTATTTAAACATATTTGCACTTGTCAATTTCGGTCGTAACTAGAAGTTACAGTTAAAGGTTATCAATGTTTCCTGTGTTTGAGCTCGGTGACGTGAGCGATTTCTAGCTTCAGTGACAGGCGTAAAATAGTGTGCGCGTTTTTCATAAAATTTAGCAATTAACCTAACTAAATAACATAAGCTTGTTATTGTGTAAGAGTTTAATTCTTTGTAAACAGTAGTCTTTGGTCCAAAAGCAGCTCTTCAAGAAACGTTTTCAGGTGCACTTCATAAAACTATTTACCTGTGGCAAACCACAAAAACGTCAACTTTTCAATGTATGAAATTTATATGGATGTGCTGACGTCATACGAAAGTAGCTACAGCTAATTCCTCGGCATGTCGTGCTGTCGGTGAAAGCGACCATTTCTAGGGAAATTATAATGCTGCCAAAAGACTGAAAATTACTGGAGATGGATACGATTTAACGGTGGTAGAGCTGGACTTGTGTTAGAAGACAGAAATTCGACCGATCATGTCTGAAAATCAGAGTAACTTTTTGCCACTAGACAAAAGAAAAGGGCAGAACATCTGCCGTGTTTTCTTCTTATTCAATGGCTCATGTTAAAAACAACAGGAAACAAGCATAAGTAAATGCATTAAGTCATTTCTCTGGTGCTGGGCCGCGTGCCAGCATTGCACAACTTTCAATACAAATTGTTCAAGCTGTCTTTAAATCGTGGTTAATTATTCATTTGAAGGCAAACTTTCGCAGTTCGATTTGCTCAGGTAATTTTCTATATTCAGGACCCTTTGAACCGTCGAAGTTTGGAATAGGTGTTATCCATTAACTTGTAAATACAGAAAATGATATTGACCTTACAGAAGAATGGAGTGGGCCCAATGGAAACAATCATTTCATTCTCATTGAAAAATATATATTTTTTAAGTTGGTATTGAAAGTATATTTTGTTATTTTCTGAATAATTAGAAATAAAAAACATTCTCCATAACCTATTAAAATAGTCCCCGTGTTCGAACTATTTTTGGCAGCACATTGTTGGTTTTATTTGAGGCTTTAATAGAATAACTTTCACTTATTCACTTATAACCAATTTTACAGAATAATGTAGCAGTATATAATGTCACTATAAACCAAAACAGTAATTTTTAGTTGATGAAAATCATGTTTATAATTGTTTATGCTACAACAAAATGCATGCTTTTAATGACAGGTCTTCTGACTAAAGGGAATAATGTTTGTTTTCGTAAATTATGTTTTCTGTCCTAACAAATACTTTGTTAGTAGTATGATGAGTGAAACATGTCTGAGTGGATTATGTTTCCCCATCTGTTAAAATATGACCTTTCACCCCACCTCACCCCTCATCTTTATGTATCCATTTATTTATCTACAGTTGGTCCAATTTCTTTCCAAATGTTTCCAAATGTGTTGATTTGTATTCAAATTTCCCATAATTTAAATGACAGATTTCTGATAGGTAAGTCAGCAGTCTGTTAGACTGAATAAAAACTATTATTTTTTGGCTGAACTGCAGGAATGTTAGAACTGAACTATATACTTGCAGTGTTTTGTACCAAAAGCAGGAAAATACTGATGCAGGAGCAGGTTAATTCTGTCTGGATATATTGTACAGATATTTACAGAGTGTGGGAGGTTTTAGGTTCTAATTTGAAGTATTAACATTGTGTAATCTACAAATAGGTAGTGTTAACGTCTAAAAGGAATTGTTTTTACAATGGCTTATTATTAGTATTATTATATTTCAATACATATTTTTTTCTTCCCATTTTCACTCAGTGTTGAAAACAGTTGGCATAGAGAGCTACACTTGTACATTCTTGCTTTTGCCTGTGGCTGAAGTGTGCACCAGTGTAATATGTATATCCTTACATCCAAAACTAAAAAAAATAGTCAGTGATTTGAACGAAATGCCACACATAGATTGCAACAGTATATAGAATAAAATACCTGAAATACATTTTATAAGCATATGATGGAAGTGAAAGAAATGGCAATAGAAGAGGTGTGCAGAACTTTGTGCTGTATAAAAGGGGCCATGCATGTTCTGGAGTTCACACCCAGCCTCCTTTCTGCTTCCACAGTAGCCATTCATCACGGAGCAGGGATGCAGTAGCATCGGTGTGTGCTAGTGTGAGTGGTGCTGAGGAGACACAGCTGGGACGCTGTGTGCACTTGAAGCTGAAGCAGTGCTCCAGCACACAGGAGGAGCCACTGCGGCAGGCCAGCTCCCTGCTGTCTGCGCTTAGCACAGGCATTTTCTCTTTCATAAAATCACACTCTGCTTGTGCAAAAAAATTATGAAATAATTGTGATAATTCCAAAGAACAATAGCTTTTTTATTTTATGAGAAGGTCATTATTTATTGGTAGCATAAATGGGCATAGATATTCGTCAGCACACATATCCTGCCGTGGAGCGCTAATAAGGCCGTTTAGGCAGATCTTACCAAGAAAATACATTAATTTTTGCTGAGCACAATGTTATTTTTTACTTGTTTGGCATGAATCCATTATGCCATAATTAAAAGTATTTATGTTATTAAATGTCCCACTGTACATCACGTCACTGCATCAGAATCACACTTCAGCGCATCTCTCAGTCCATCATAGTCGAAGGCTAAGAACAGAACACAGCATAGTCCCGTTTGTCGCTGTACTGTAAATGAAACTGGTTTTGATTAATTTGTATGGGGACAAGTTATTTTATTACTTATAAACTTCCTAATTGAAAAAGTTGTATGCCTGTACACTGCATGCGAGTGGTTTTCCTGAAACCCGCGGTCGAACATTAGTTTTGTGGAAGCAGCTAAGCGAAGGTGTTTTAGGAGGAATAGATCGGCAGAAAGTTATGTAAGAGGTAAAGAAAGGGTGAAGAAATTATTTTAAGGGACACGTTGTATTATATA
>JABJVR010000007.1:1000803-1022011 GCA_025773905.1 Chitala chitala | reverse complement strand
GTGTGTGTGTGTGTGTGTGTGTGTGTGTGTGTGTGTGTGTGTGTGTGTGTGTGTGTGTGTGTGTGTGTGTGTTTCTCATTAAAACAAATAGTTTTACGCTGTTACAAGTATAGTGTTGAATCAGTATTAGTGCAGATGTACAATACACAGGAATGTTGCGCAGCTATGTCCCACATACATGTTTCTTTCTGCTTTTGCTCCGTGATGATGTGTCTGCCCATAACTCTTTCATGGTCACCTTTATGGAATTGTTCTACTGCAAACAATATTTGAAATTGTTTAGCAATGTGCTGTTGACTTGCCGTTTGATCATCTTAAATGTTTACATACAAGTGTTTTTTTATTGAGTAATCTTTTTTTTTTTGTGTGTCAGGACCTCAAGAAAGTTTTTACATCTGTGATGGATGGATTCTTGTCCTTGACCTTGGAGTCAGAGGTAAGTGGCAGCATGTTCTCATCCCTTTCTCTGCAGCACTGTGCAGAGCTAACAGCACTACACTGAGCCTCTTATGTTTTCACGGAGTCCGTTTGTCAGCCAAGGACCTTCAGGGTGGATGTGGGGATAATTTTTTCACTAAGTAAACTCATGAGGGATGTTTCCCCAACTATTTGCTGGAGAAAATACACTGTATTATTATCATTATTATTATTATATTATTATTATTTTTTTTTTTTTATTATTTATTTTTTTTGCAATTGAAATTAATTTTGCTGCTACTACATGAAATACTTATAATTGTCCTGATAATGCAACTGATAATAATTCAAATTATTATTACTAATAATAAATTATTGTTCCTTATAAATTTATCCCTAAAAGTTAATCTGTAAGCTTTAATAATTACTTGTACTTAGAATGAATGACAAGGCCTAGACTGGGCTTTCGTAGAACCCACCTAAGCGTATAAATGCTTAAATCCTTTAAAAGTGATTGAAGAATGATTACAGAAATATTTCACCATAACTGTTTTTAAGAACATTTTACTGCTGTTACAGTAGTGTGCTGTTATTATTGTAAGCGTAACATTTATTTCTGTGTTGCTAAAGCTATCTGATGGTAGCGTCTACCTTTCCGTAACCAAAAGTTTTAATGACTCCTGTCATCACAGATGCTTTTCCCCTCTCTCTTATTTTAATTGTATTCCACAAACTGTTCTTCAAGAATTGAAGTTTTTGCTGTGTTTCACATAAAAGTGTTTGCAGAGAACCTTATGCAGCTATTCTAGAGTACAAGTATTTTGTACTATTTTTTGCTAAAAATCCAGTTATGGCTTGATTTGAATTTGGCTGGTTTGTGTGTGTGTTTTTTTTTTTTTTGCTTTTCAAGATACATATAAGTGCATGTACTGTAGCTATTTTTGTGCTTCATATGTGGTATAAATTCTGTTATTTCCCAGTGAGGTTAATGGTGTGGAATATTTTGTTTATGTGTAGAGCTGAATCGGTTCCAGTATAATAAATTTTATGCATTGCATACATTGCACAGGGACCATTACTGGGATAGTCATTATTTAGAAACAACTTTAACACATTTTACATACCAAATCCAACATTATTAAACGAGAGCTGAACAGTGTACAGTAACGGCCCTTTACCTGATATAGGTAAGGGTCCTCCATTCTGGTAATTATCAAAAATTTGCAATGAGATATAATGAGCCAACACACTGCTTCTGAGAATGGTACATTTGTAAAGTCTGTTCTTTATACCTCAGCGTTTCTGTGTTCCACGCTGTTTCTCAGTAACCGATGACAGCTAATTTCCGTACACTAATGGATGAGCCTGTTGTCATTATCCGCATACCAAAGCTGTGAAGCCTCTTCACGGTCAGTTCTCCGTAAGACGTGACCTCCTGGCTCCCTTTACTTTAAATACCCGGTGAGCCTGCGGGATGCGCAGAGAGCGCAGATTGTGCCGCATTTATGCAGGCAGCTGTGTGTGTAGTGCAGGAGCTGCGGCCCTGTGCGTCCTCTCTGCGGCTGCCACAGAGCGCTGCTTTGTGCTTCTGCACCGGGACAGCCTGCTGGCGTGTGAGCCCCTGCGGTCCTGCCCGGTGCTGTGCAGCTTCCATCAGCGTGGCCCAGCTGGGAGTGTGCAGCTGCTTCACATCAGCAGCTACCCAAAAAGGAAATCACTTCATCCCTTCTGCAGAGCTGCTGAAAGCAGCCAGGCTTGTTTCTTTTACAAAGCAACTGCTGTTTGTTAGTTAGAATCCAGCTGTCCTGCATCTACAAAATAAAAACAATACTTTGCCGTTACTGTAACACTTTGCCCTAGAGGTTCTGTTTTTTGTTTGTTTTAAAGAAAGGCGTAGGGCCAACCACCTGGCGCATGTCCAGATCTTGCCTGTTGTGGTGCTGTAGTCATAAGGACAAGTCGACTTTAAACTGTGTTATTTCATTGGTCATTACAACCAAGAATGCCTTGTGTGGGTGTGTAGGATGGAGTGGAGTAAGCAGAGCTGTGTAGCATTGAAGGGGCGGGAGTACGATAAAGCATTGGGCCCTCCCACTTTTCCCAAAGTCTTACATGAAGATGTGACTGTTTGCAACACTCCATCATGCTCTTCCCATTATACTGATCCCATTATGCTGTTCCCATTATGCTGTTCTTTGCTGTTTAAATTTTATTTGTGCATTTCTGATTGCAAATTCTTCAGATGAGCTATCACAGCACGTAGCTTGTCTGCCCTCACAGGTGATTGAAGAGAGATCACCAAGCAGGCTATCCTTCCTTAGGGTGGCAGGGACATTGGAAGTGTCCTGCCATGCTAGTCAAAGCAGATTTAAACATTTCATATTGCTCTTCCATTTTGTACAGGGACAGGTGTGCAGTTGTTTCACTGTGTGAATGGCAGAATGGCACAAGTGCTGTGGAGCTCTGCTGGGGTCTGGATCTCTGTATGAGGTGGAAAGGACTGTGCAGCATCTCCCCGTGGTTCTCGTGTAGCTTTGAAAGCAGGACAATGGCCAAGCCATTCACAGAATTCTGACTGCATTGATTCCCATTGATGGAAAGTGGCACGAGCCCTCGTAGCTGTGTATCATAATGTCCTTTATCCATTTTTGTGATTGTTAACCCTCCTAAGATGGTTGCTTACTATAATTAAAGGTAAGGGTTGGAGTTTCGTAGGACTGCATTTATGTGACCTGTCTATCCCTATTGTATGTGCGCCCTCTCTTTGTCATATGTACTTCAAGAGCTGATGAGGCACGGTGGGGGGGGCATACATTAACCTCCTACACAAGAAACCGCGACAACAAGAAATGATAGAGCAAGCAGTGGAAAGTGGTGTGTGAGAACCATAGTGGAGTCCTTTCCACAGGACTGGCTTGTCGAAAAACCAGCAGGGATGGAAGCTGCTCTGAGTCTTGGCAACCAGCTGAAGTGCTGCTCAGACAGCTGGAGAGGGTGAGCCTTGGGGCCAGAGCGGGACAGGACCATGGCCTCAGTTAGGATCGCTTCCTCACTGCTCTCCACAGCCGTGCCCCAGAAAGCACACTGGGTCCTAAAGCTTCTTCTCTGTTTTCACAGGATGAAATTCCAGTTCACAAACTGTACTTTTTTAAGGCTCTGAGGCCCAGTATAGCACAGAGGACTAATGAAATAAAGTTTATATTGATCCCAGGTATAGAGAGATAGATCATAGAGGTAACGTAAGCCTCACGTGGGTCAAGAGGTCGGTGGGATCACTTCCTTCTGTTTTTATGGCTCTTAGATATGGAAAGAGTGCACAGAAACCAGAGCTATGCTGCTTTTCTGTATATAATGTACTTTTTAACAATAACACTATGTACTGTTTTCATGGGTCAAGCAGCACTATCTATGTCTTAAAATTTGCTAAGCTTTTTAAAATCTGCTATAGTTGGTATTTGATGCAAAGAGCTATGCTCTAGATTTGTGCAGGGGTGACTTTTAGCTACACCCAGACAGTGGTTACTGCTAAGGACCTGATGTGTAGAGCCTGTGAGGTGGAAGGACTGACTTTGTCTTGTGATGCAGGCAGGAGTCAGGCTCACTGCTGGTGTCAGAGGTACATACTTACTTCAGCAGTGCAATAAAATCATTACACAATCACTCACAGGTGTTTAAACTACATACATTCACTGGTTGATTGGTTAGATTTAAAATACTTCAGTGCTCGTGTAACAGTAAGAAATGAGGCACTCGTGTTAATGTTATGGATATCAGCACTCACTTCTACAGATCATGAACAGTAGTCTAAGTGTAGCAGCAGTTATATATGTTAGTTAACGGTTCCACTTTCCATTTCATCTGATCCAGCAGTTTGATTGAAGTACTTGTTATAGCGCACACTTAAGATGGGCACAAAATTGCTGCTGATCGCACTTTGAGTTTGGAGGCACTTGCAAAGCGAAACAAACTGTTTTCGTCAGTTAAGGTTTGTTACCGGGTTCTTCTTCATTCTCATTAACTGCAATAAAGTGTGACATATCTGCTAAATATTTTCAGGTCTTGTGCCTTTTAGGTTAAAGGCAAATGGTTAAAATTTTTTAACCAATTACGTACAGAGCCAAATAGTGGCAAATCAGAAAACGACAATGTATACATTGATATTTGTATAAATCCCATGAAAGGTTTTAATTGGGGTTTGATTGTGAAAATAGGTTTTTTGGCTGGAACTAGGTGTTACAAAACACCTGGTTCCAGCCAAAAAACCTATTTTCACAACAGGTAATATTGCAATATACGGTATTTGGTTATCTTGTGTAATGCTAATTTGAAATAAGATAAAATTATTTATCATATATCCTTCAGGCTGTGTCAGTAAAAAATTGCTCCAAAGATGATTCGCAAGTAGCAGGTTGTGAGACTCATTTTTTTAATCTCGCTACAGCTCAGAACATCTTACATTAACGGAAGGTCGTTTTTGTCCCGGTCCTGCCTGCGCTGACTCGTTGACTGGCTGTTCCTGCCAGCTACACTGAGAATGAGTCATGTGTGGCCAGCATGAGCGTGGCGGTCCTGCACTGCTCTGCCCCATTCTGTCAAATGTCCATTTGATCCATTTTAACATTGCTTTGATTTGTTTTACTATCCATAATGCATTAGAACAAGGTTTCTGGAAAATTCTTAATATCTTAAGTGGGAGAAATAAATCTTTCCTTTTTTTCACTTTTGCAAAATGTGTTAAAATACGTGCAAGTCAAGGGATGAATAATACTCCAAACTCAGGATGTGAGGATTTAATTTTAATACCAATGAAACAAATAATTTTTTGGACATGTTTCATTGGTATGATGGGATAGTACATTCCTGTTCCATAAAACAGCTTCCTCGTCTTTATATCTTATTAAAATACCCTTACATAATGCAGTATGCATCACTGAAGCTTTTGTTTTTTGCCGATGACTGAGTCCTTGTTGATTCTGATTGCAGTGCAGGTATATCACCCTTGTTTGGCATTACTACCAAGCAGGTCTCTTCTTACAGCCTGAAAACAGTTCTTCAGGTACATGGGATTCTTTCAGAATTATTATTTATTAAACTAAATAATCAGCTGTTTTTGCCCTCAGTTGATTATGCTGCATTACAATCTGAAAATGGTTGCTATAGTTTCCAGTCCTAAAATAATGTTTAGGATGTTGCTGCTTTGCTATAAAAAAATCATCATGATCATCAACTGTAGGTAAGTATTTGGTAACAAAGCAGCAAGTCATTAAGATGATGTTTAACATTATATTCTAGGCAAATTTCATAGTTTGAATAATTTGAAGTAAACTTGCACCAGTGCACATGTAGATCATTCCATCAGTTACAGTCAGTATTTAATGATGGGTAAGGCATATTCCAAGTTAATGACATTTGCCATGAAATTAAAATAAATTCGTTTTTTTTAACTACCATATTTTCTCTTCAATTAAGGATTTGTTCTTTAAAGTTACACAAAAATGTTGCCAATTTCACTAATGAACTTTAAAATGAGCTCAGATGTTTACCAGGAACTCTAGTATTTCTCATAAGCCTCAGCTAGAAAGCCACCAGGCCTGGTATTGGCTCACTTTGACGATACGGATACCACATCATTCTCAGCTGTGTTCAGATCAGCCATCAGATGGGCCCTGCTCAGGGCCAAGACCAAATAGTGCTGAAGTCCATCCTGAAATTAGTTTGCCTACGTCACAGTTAAGTGTTGTGCTAGTTTTTTTTTTTTTTTTTTTTTTTTTGCGGTTTTGCAAGTCATTTGGAAATTTCGGTTAAACTGATGTAGTTTTTGGTTTGTTAGGAATGCAGTTCAAGATAGAATGCATGGAGAGATATAAGTAAGGGAGAGCCCTTATGATGGCACTTTTAAATCAAGTTTGCCGCCAGTATTATACATATTCTTACTTTATTAAAACCCATTGAATTTAATTACACCTATAAGTTAGTATTTAAAACATAACACTAAATAATAAAGAGGTGTAGACATGTTTAGCTGTTTGGTCCCAAGAGAAAAAACAACAAAACTTGGAAAAGTCAAACAGAAGCAGTAAAGTATATTGAAGCATCTCCAAAATTAGCAGATACACTATACATCATTATTTAACAAAACAATGCCAATACACATCATTACATAAATGTTTAGCAGAAATAGGAGCAACACCACAGACTCCTTGGGGTTTAAAAACTGTTGGATGCAGTGTATGACTGTTTGTCTTTATTACACCTTGAGTTTTAACATATAATTGCACATCACCATGTTAAGCAGCCCTTTTTTCCGGGCTGTAGCTGCTCAGCGAAAATGCAGCTTACAACACGCCATGTGGTACAATATGGTACGGCTGTGCAGCACGTCTGGGTACGGTACGGCTGTCTGCTTATACGGCCATATGGAACATTTCCACTGACAGTGACATTTTAAGTTCTGCAACATTATCCATTTCCTGCTGTTGACGCTAAATGGTGTTGAAGGAAAACTTTTTTTTTTCTTGACCATATAAGGTGTGTTTAAGCTACCTTGTATCTACCTTAACATCCAGTTTCCATTAATATGTGAAATTGGAAAGCACACAGTGAAAATGAATATTAAACACCAAAGTACCTGACTAACTGCCATAATTGAATGTCCACCACTTGCTGTTCTCCTCTTGTCTCCGAGCCTTCACATCCTCTCGTTTACCGTCATATGGCTCACATCCTTATTCAGATGGAAGAGGTTGACTGACATGTAATTAGCTGCAAACTCACATGCATTTTGGTCCCCACAAACAAAATAAGCAGCCTTCTGTATTGTTGCTCATACAGTGATCTTCATAAGGTTCAGATCAGGCTTTCTTAATTGTGATATGCAATCCAAGCATGGCATTTGGCTGTATAATGTCTAAACGAGTTAGGGTACCAAACTAAATACACAGTGGCCATGAATATGTCCATCAGCGCATGGAGAAACACTAGCAAAGAAAGCATCTATGCCAGTACTCCATGTGACCATCCATACAGTAAAATACAGCATCATCAAAAGCAGCCAATTAAAACTTTGCTCAAAGAAACTTATGAAAGACAGAAACTGCAAAAAATACATTTAGAATCAGGCATCCAGTTAAAAATAACCTTGAAATGCCATGACTGTTGTGAACAGCCTATTCTTCCTTTACATATATGACTGGACAGGTTATTCCAACTCAACAGACATTGGTAGGTTAACATCGGTAGCCCCTGACCATTTAATATTCACCTGAGTTATTGAATTAAATACTGTGATGGCAATGGTCAAGGATAACACAGTCCTCCGTTCAGCTAAAACCACTGGTGTTTGGTTACTAGCACAGGTGACGGATATTCCCAACTCCTAGGAGAAGTAAGTTGTTTTTATGCTTTCAACAGCCCATAAGGTTTAAAAAGAAAAAAGAACAGTGAGGAAACCAAGAAGAAATGTGGGTATCAAGAGAATTGTCTGGAACTCACAAAGTCTTGTGATGATAAATAGCTGTTTAAAGCTGACGACATACTATGTACTTTTCTTGCTGTATATTTTTGTTCTGGTAAAGGAAGCATTTGGTAAACCTTTGCTGTACTTTGTTTTGTTTTGTAGGCCTCAGTTTGCTTTACAGTATGCAGGCCTGATTACTGTTTCTTTTGGAACAATTTACCATGTCAGCTTTCCTGTGTTTGCATAGAAGAACTTTGTGTTATATACTTATTAAACATTCTTAAGTTGACGAAAATACAAATAATCGCTACATCATATACCACTCTGCATTACTTGTTTATACATGAATATTCATGAACCCATCCATCGAGCCTACACCATTGGGCTTCAGAAGACTCTTCATCTCCCCCATCACTGCTCACCTGCACTCAACCTGAAATTTAATATATGGTACTGGTGAGGCCTGCCGTTTGTCATCCAACAGAATGCACTATTCCTAGACATTTATACAATCAAACCTAACTTGGACATCCTTGAGAGTATTGGGTTTTCACTGCAGTATTTTTGTGTGTTAAGGGTGGGTACTATATATAGATGACTTGTTGGATTTTGTAAAAATACACAGTTACTGTTAGTGTGTGCATAACTTTTCTCAATACACCTTGTGTTGCCCAGCTTTTCTGTTAGTGTACGCTTGTGCTCTATTTATCGCTCCTTAAATTACAGAAATTTTCTTAGCCATTTGACTTTCAAAATTGTGTAATGAACTGGCCAGGATAAGGGCAGTGAAATGCACTTCATACCACCCATTGTGCAACAAGCATCGTCATAAAGAGTCTCACCGAGACACAGGTACAAAAGAGCATCCCAGCGCTAACACTTCAGCTCTCAAGGCAGTGAAATTCACACACTGGCCAGCCATAACATTATGACCTGATATTGAGTAGGTTCCCCTTTTGCCACCAAATCAGCCCTGACCCATTGAGGCCTGGACTCCACTAGACTTGTGAAGCTCTGCTGTGCTATCTGGCACCAAGCCGTCACTAGCAGATCCTTTAAGTTCTGTAAGTTGTAAGGTGGGTCAGACTTGTTTTTCCAGAACATCCCAGATGCTCAACTGGATTAAGTTCTGGAGAATTTGGAGGCCAAGTCAACACCTCAAACTTGTTGTTTACTTTAAACCATTCCTTTATCATCTTTGCAGTGTGGCTGTGTGCATTATCTGGGTGAAAGAAGCTGCTGCCATTAGGGAAAACTGTTTCCATGAAGAAGTGGACTTGGTCAGCAACTATTCTTATATAGCCGGTACCATCCACATGATTGTCAGGGACCCAAGGTTTCTCAGCAGCTCAAACCATCACACTGCCTCTACCGGCTTGCCTTCTTCCCATAGTACATCTTGGTGCCATCTCTTCTCCAGGTAAGAGATGCAGACACAACTGGCCATCCACATGATGTAAAAGAAAATGTGATCATCAGACCAGGTTGTCTTCTTCCATTGCTCCATAGTCCAGTTCTGATGCTCACGTGCCCATTGTAGGCACTTTTGGCAACGGACACAGGTCAACATGGGCACCTGGTCTGCAGCTACACAGCCCCATACACAACAAATTGTGATTTACTCTGTATTCTGATGCATTTCTGTTGGAACCAGAATAAACTTTTTCAGCAATTTGAGCTACAGTAGCTCTTCTGTTGGATCAAACTACATGGAAGCCTTTATGCCCCATGTACATCAGTAAACCTTGGCCGCCCATGACCCTAATGCCGGTTCACCAGTTTTCCTTCCTTCGATCACTTTTTGTAGGTCCTGACCACTGCAGACCAGGAACATCCCACAATAGTTGTAGTTTTGGAGTTGCTCTGACCCAGTCTTGTAGCCATCACAATTTGGCCCTTGTGAAACTCATTCAAATCCCTATGCTTGCCTGTTTTTCTGCTTCCACAACATCAACTTCAGGGACAAAGTGTTCACTTGCTGCTTAATATATCCCACCCACTTCCAGGTGCCACTGTAACAAGATGAGATAATGTTATTTACTTCATCTGTCACTGGTCATAATGTTATAGCTTATCAGTATATTAAGACTATGTAAATAGGCTGTATTATACATTAATAGAGTTTGATCAGCACTGCTAGCAGTTGGGATAAATGCAAGTTCTCACTTTTCTCAGTTTCTCCTCTATGAATGTTGAAACTTACAATGAAAGTGGCATAATACTATTGAAATTAGAATAACTACTTTAACATAGTTCTCGAGTGTGAAGGTTCTGTGGGTGGGGGTTGCCGAGTCGGTATTCTTTCCGCTCACTCCAAAGGCATGCAAAATAATGAGCTTACCAAATTAAGTTTGAATGAAGTCCTCAAGGAAACACTAACTCTGCTCCAGGCATGTGGGCTTAGAGAAACAGTCCACTTTGCTAATTATTTTCATATTATAGTTTTTCAGAAACTGATGCTTGGTTCTTATATTTGAAATGTTTATAAACATGGACTTTGAGCTCAGTGTGAGAATTGTATGGGTCAAATACGTCGCTTCTGACCTGTTTTGACCTGTGATGAGACTATAGTAACTATATAGGTTAAAAGTCCTGGGTTCAGTCATTTTAACTAGAAAAAGCACAAAGTATACTGGTGTTTCCTTTTCTGTAGTGGCTGGAAATCACATTGTGAAGTTGTTGTGTAAGCACGTTTGTTGAGTTGGCCATTTTATACACCAATAAAAGAATTACATTTCTGAATTCTTGAACACTTTAAGCACAGGAGAGTAGAACAAATGCTGCTACATTGTAAATAAATATTTAAAGTGGTGAGTAAGCCATGGGTCCGCAGCCTCAGGCCCAGGCTTCTTGTCCGTAGGAAATAGAACCCTTCATACCGCTCAGATGTACTCACTTCTCTTCTTTCTCTCCTCTTATTATGCATTTGAAACCTGTGGCAATATTTGTGGGTTTGGCTTTAGTCAGTATACAAAAGTGTCCAATCAGTGCTCTGTTGTATAATTAAATGGGATTAGCTGATTAGCAGAATTTTTGTACAATGAATTTTTATAGATCCATCTAAGCTGCACCTGAGGGCTTCTGCCTGTTCTGTCCCTCCAGCCAAAGCCTGCCAACATTTTCTTGTTAATATTTTTATGTGTGTCTAATTAACTCAGCTGCAGCGGAAGTGTTTTCTGTTGAAGAACAGAGCAAAGGGAGTATTTATGTTCCTGAGATGTTAACAACACAGGTGACACACTAGCAATCTTAGTCAAAGGGAGGGCAGTTTCGACAGCCGTCTGCTGAGGTCTTCTGCTGTGCATGGTCTGATGACATTTTGGATTCTAGAGCGAGTTGTTCATGCAGCTAAAGCAAGCTTTGCACGTGCCTTTTCTCTGTCGCTGTCTAAGCCTGCCTCACAAAAGGCAGGCACTGTGGGATTATGAGCTCTCCGAGTTGAGTGATAAAAGCCTGGAGTCACTCTTGCGACCACAGTCCAGTCCATCACACTGCAGAGTGACCAGCGCTTATCTCAGACAGGAAATGGGCCGACAGAAACCACATAGCTAAAGTGAGGGCCTCGTCCTCAGGGTCAGGGAGCACTCTGTACTGATGGCTCTTCACCCCCACATAGGCTGTACGGGGCTCCAGGACCATTAAAGTCACCACCTTAGCCATTACCTAGAGTGCTTTTTAAAAACCAAGAAACTATGAATCTCACCATTTTCAGGTGCACTGTAGATTTTACCGCACTAACGAGTTATAAAAATCCCAACAAATGTATTGACAAGTATTGGCCAGGCGTGTGCTCTTGTGAAACAGGATGCTCTGGCTAGCTTAAAGTAAACACTCTTTCCCCTGGCTGGGGACTTCTGCAAACCAGTTAATCTGTGGCCAGCATCCTGGCAAATAAATGCGTCTGAGCCGAGTGCTGCATCCATACCGAAGGCAGCACTATTTATCCCAGCAGCCTGACAGTGGCAGTTTTATTCTCTTGCATGGAAACCCAAAGCTGGAATTTAATGGTGCATATTTCCTGGGCCCCTAGTTGAAACGGGAAGCTTCTCCTCCTTGTTAGCTTGATAAATAACTTTGCTGCCAGGAAACTGCTGAATTTTACTTTTCCTTGTCTATTTTCTGCTGGCTGACATTAATTTCGAGTGCTCAGAGGGAACTAACTAAGAGCGGGGAAAAAATAAATAAATGAATTGCACTACATATATAAAAGTATGTATAATTTTAGAAATGTATAACACGATACTAATATAGAGATATATAAATTCTATTTTCCGTGTGGGTGTGTGCGCGTGCGTGCATGCGTGACTGTATTTATATAATGAATTGTATAGTTTTCAGCATTTGGTTCTGCAAGGTTACTTCTCCAAGTATTTTTCTTTTTTATGGTAGCGCAGTCTAATGAGGCCTGCTATAACACACGCTGCAAGATCCGTCTGGCAAGGCAGAGTAAGTGAGGAGGCCTGGGCCAGAGCTAGCCATTACACT
Organism: Chitala chitala; assembly: GCA_025773905.1. Classification (NCBI taxonomy): domain Eukaryota; kingdom Metazoa; phylum Chordata; class Actinopteri; order Osteoglossiformes; family Notopteridae; genus Chitala; species Chitala chitala. The sequence goes on along the minus strand of JABJVR010000007.1, from coordinate 1,009,653 downwards.
GCTGACAGCATATTAGTCCACCGCAGTACAGCGCGGCTCAGGACCATGAGATTGCCTTTGTGCTCCATGCTGTGTGTCGGGACATTTTATAAACACTCTCAGGCCTCACGCTAGTTATTGCACACCATTATTGCTGTTGTACATTAAAGGATTACTTCCACAAGTCGTCCCCTGTATTACATTTGGGTCTGCATCACTAATGTTCTGTGTGTTGTCTGTATAAATACATAACACACTCATGTAGCATTGCTGCCTCAGTGGAGTTCTCATATGGGATGTAGGAAACCCATGTGCAGCCACTGTGGCATCTCACCAGCCACCTTAAATAGCCTCAGTACCCTGTGAGCGCTTTAAACAGTCTAGAGTGGAGCCCTTAAGGTGGTCTGATGGCTGATCTTACACCCTCATGGTAGCTCCTGGGGCCAGACGTTGTGCTGTGTATACTTGTAGGCCTCCCAGTTGAAGCCAAGAGGGTGGCTTTCTCCATCAGCCTCTGTTCAGTTTTCCTCCCCACAGAGGCCACTATCTGTAACAATGCTGACTCAGCTGCAAAGAGCATCAGTATTGTCTCCTGAGAAAAGCTCTGCCAACAGAAACAGCTCATACACGCAGATTTATGTATTTAAACATGAATTTCTCCTGACGTGCAACTTCCAAATTGAGATTTGTATGGAGACTTCTGTTGTTCAGGGTCAGTCTATTCGGTATTGTACTACAGACACATTCAAAATAAAGATCTTTTAATTGCTTTAACGTGAAGCAGAGACATATGGACAAAACTCAAAACATTTATGAAAACTTATTCAAATAATGTTATTGTTGTAGGGTACAGAAACCAAGTATGTCATAGTCCGCAATGAAAATAAAGGTAAAGTGACAGTTCCTATGTCTTTTTAAACAATTAGTTGTAGTCGAAGGCAGCATGGTGTCATTGTGGTTAGGACCATTGTCTTGTACCTCTGGGCCTGGGGTTTGGTTCCCACTTCAGGTCTGTGTGTGTGTGTGTGTGGAGTTTGCATGTTCTCCCTGTGTTTGGTGGGTTTTCTCTGGGTTTTCTGGTTTCCTCCCACAGTCCAAAGACATGCAGGTTAGGATGGTTGGTGTTTACAAATTGCTTGTAGAGAGTGCTCTGTGATGGGTTGGTGCCCTGTGATGGATTGGCAGTCTACCCAGGGTGAACCCTGCCCTGTGCTTCCCAGGAGAGGCTCCAGGCTTTCTGTGGCCCTGAACTGGATAAGGCGGTAAAGTGAATGGCTGAATGTACTTCAAAATAACATTTTTGAGGCAGGTATTCCACAACCTTCTCCATAAATATCAAGCCATACAGCCAACACTGAGGTGCCTCAGAGCTAAAGGTGCTTTTCTGTCATGCTGAAGTAAGTGATGTCACTGTTATGAAAATATAATGCACTGCTGAGCCGGTGAGCAAAAATCAATATACTGTATAAATTGGAACATGAGCTAATGCAGGTGAGCACTTGTGCAGTGAGTGTGCAGCAAAGGTGAAAGGAGGACAGACAGACTGGGTGTGAGCACAGCGAGCTGCTGCCAGCGTAGGACACGTGATGTGTAGTCATTCTCAGGTTTGCCTTTTCTCAGCTCTCTGGTCCTGTAGCAACCCTGCCCTTCACCTTTGAACCTGAACCACCTGAGCTCTTCAGGGGTAGGTTCACCTTCTACATCAGTTCATGTCCTGCTTCTTCAGCTCTTCCCTTTGTAACCATTTCACTGCCATCCCACTCCTACAATGGCTGGTAAACTGCAAGCTAAAAATGTGTACAAAGTGAGGCCTACAAAGCAAGATATGCGAGCCTGCTTCTTTGTGTGAGTACAGGAGCATTTGTTAAAACTGGCACTTTACCATGGTACTCAGACCTTTGTCAGGCACAATCCGACAGAACGTTACCAGTTGTACTGCATTCTGCACTTGCTGTTCACAGCTGCTACTTGATCTGCAGGACCTTTAAATTGTTTGTGCTCTGTGTCTTTTTCCCCCTTTTGCTATAGTGCAAATAACGTGGATAAATGCAGGTTTTTCCCTTCTCTGACACTTGGGTATATTGATGTGAAATCTTTGCATTTGCATGAGAAGCCATAATTACCCCCTGTGGTATCCCGTAGGTGGCCAGGTTGTACGTTGTTATGCTGAATGACGGCTCAGTAAGAAGTCTGGGGTGAACTGGGGACACCGTGTGCAGCCTGCTGTATTGCCTGTCTGAACTCAGGTTCACAGCAGGAATACGCATTCTCACTCCACACACAAACCACTGCAGCTCCTGCCCTGTGGTGTCACCACCTCCCACGGCACGTGCCACACTTTACAGCTGCAGGATTGTGTAACACGATCTGGAAGCTGCAATTTCCCTAATAAAGGTCTTAATCAGCCACTAGCATCCTCACTGTAGCCCCAGTGAAAACAGCAGTTGTTACCAACATGATGAAGTCAGGGCCACAGATCGCCTGCCGGCCCTTCGTAATAAGATGAGTGGGGGTCTACAGTTTGGGAAGTGTAGCGTAGGGGGCACTGGAGCCACATACACCATCTGTGCAATCCGCTTCACTGGAAACAGGCGAAAGATGTGTTTTCTTTGTTTGAGTGTGTTTCTGTGTGTATGTCTGTGTGTGTGTGTGTGTGTGTGTGTGTGTGTGTGTGTGTGTGAGACACTCCTTTTTTAGCTGGTTTTTACACCAACAAAAGGAGCTGAAATGACTTGAAATTTGAACTCGTGTTTTTGCATAATTGACGTAGTTCCCAGACTCCCAGACACACTTTGGGGTATTTTTCCAGCCTCATGTTTTCATTGTGATGTTAAAAATCAATTTCATTTTAATAGGCGGATGAGAAAAATATAATTCCTGTACAGGTGTTTAAATATATATTTGTTTAAAACAATTATATATATACACTTCAGCTCAATATGAATTTATTGTGTTGATTTATGTTTTCCACATAGCAAACATTTTCTCTGTTGGTAAAAGACTGGGTGTGAATCAATAATTTAAAGAATATTAAAAAGATTTTTATCAAAGGAGGGTTTGTTGTCTCAAAGCAGAAAATGAAATCATGTAGCAGGAGCAGTAAGTAGGATGCTGATCCTTTTAACAGCAGGTCAATGCTGTTTGTACAAGAGACATGGCTGCCGTATGTCGTCTCCCTGACACTGTCTCTGCTAATCGTGATCAATTGGGTTTCCTGAACGCCCGCCTTTATCTCCTTCCCATGAGCGCCAGCGCTAACGACCCGCGGTGCCTCACACATGCTGCAACATCGCTGTCCCCTCCTCCGTGAAGAGAGGGAGTCTCGACATGGAGACTGGGTTGAGACCAGGGAATCAAGGAGGTGCAGAGAGTGGTGTTCTTGTTACCCTCGTGCCTTTGAGCACAGACCCTTCCTTATGAGGACTTCAAGTAGCATCCATGTTTATTGAATGGCCACAGGGCAAGATATCAGCATTGTGGTCTCAGTATGTAATAAAACTGCTGTCGTAAAAAAATCTATAATTAGTTCAAAGCAGCTATGTTTCGCTTATAGCAGTTTTGTCAATACACCCTTATTTAGGAATTAAACAGGAAGACAAGACATACATATTTTTGAAGATGATAAAGCTTGCATGGAGCTTTTGAATCACGGGTGATCAGAAGTTTTTTTTCCTCTGTTCAGCAATGCAATGTTTTGGTTTGTTGAAACGTTAAAGAAGCGTTCGCTTTTCATCTGTGCTCCAGGCTGTCACGGACTTTACAGGATTGTCTTGAGGCCCGTTCGGACGAAAACTCCTTCTGTTCCTGAGGCTGGATGACGCCACACTAGCAAAACAATAGCGTTTTAAATCTGTTCTCTAACGGTCTTTATTTCATGTGACAAATGCACGTAATTGCATATTGAAGACAGGAAAGGGGAGTGATTAAAGACATTTTGAGGCCCTTTGAAGAGATGTGGGTGATAGAGCTGAGAAGTTGTGCCGGAAGCCACGTTATATTACCAGTGCAGGATATGCAGGGCCATTAGGCAGATCACTAACAGCACAGCTATGGTGAGATGTACTGAGATGTACACAGAGTCGTGAATTGGCAGTGTACAAATACTGCTACTCTCCGAATTCGCCTAAGGGACTCTTACTGTAGCCATTATAAGCACAAACAATAAGTGAAATGATGTCTGTTATGGAAATTGCATTCATTTGTTTGTATCAATCCCGGGCCTGCAAGCTGAAATTGTTGGTGTGTATGCAGTGATCTTTTAATGAACATGTAGAGGACGTGGGAAGAATGTGGTTATATTTAGTTTCTGTGCTTGGGCAAACAGTAGCATCCTTGGCTTTAACTGTCACTGTTGCTTAAGAGAGCATAAGTAAAAATTACTGTAATTGCCCAAGTACAAAAAACAGGATCCAGTCATACAACCTTTAGTAATTTTAACCTGAAAATGTTTTTCCTAATTTGCTTTTAAGATTTTTAAATCATAAATTACAAAAAACTGACATTTGTAATGATAATTTTAATAAAAAATGAAAATTTTATGGTTTTATTTAAAGCATAGTGGATGGAGTTTGCAGGATTGATATGAAATATGAAATTAACGAGCCTGACTCGAGACTTTCCCTGCTCACAGTCCATCGATGTTGTATGATAACATGGTGTCCTTTAACATCCTCTGATCAGTGTGAAACAGCAACACATCAATGGTCTCAGTAGCTTTTAACTCTCAACATTTGCTCACACGCAGGGTGATGTAGGTTACCATGACATGGGGTGTTCATGCTCTGTAAATGTGTTAAAACAATTCCTCTGAAAATTAAAAAGGAGAAAAGACAGAAGAGAGAAGTGACCAAACTGGTTGTAGGTATTTTACTTCCTAAGAATCTCCTCTGTATGTTCTGAACAGCTGTCCAAGTATCTAAGACACATGTACCTGTCTTACTGTGTCTGTGATGCCCTGGCTTACTACAAAATGCTGTTCTTGACAGGCAGTAGCCAGACCTGTCGTCAAAGCCCCAGAGGTGGGTTTGTGGTCACTTGGCATTTTTGTAACCACCGATTGTGAGAAGAGAATGGAAAATTCAAATCCCCTTGATTGTGACAGACGCGGTTTCTGGAAGCCCTGTTACGCAGACCATTAGAAAATGAATACCTCACCTGTGCAGGGTGCCTAATTTATGAGTTTGCTTGTGAGGTTTTCCAGCAGAAGCAGATTTCGAGTCTTTCAGTAGAATTTATCATGCTGTGCCATGTGTCTTAGTCACCTGTGTGGGACAAGGACACGAAGACACATAAAAAGTAAAGTCTGTTATAGATGGTGACTGGCTCAGACGCAGGCTTGTGCAGGCGAATGTAGGAAAGAGCCGGCCTTGCTGTTTGCTGAGTGGAAACCTAGAGAGAAAGCTCGCATGGCCATCTTTACAACAGGAAGTGCATTGGCTGCTCAGTATGCAAATCCTTTTGTGCAGAAATTTCACCTTGAATCGAACGCATTTCTCCTCTTCCCTTCCATTGAGCGAGCTCTGGAACAGAATTGACAAGCGTTCGTCTGCAGAAGAGAGAATGGGAGAGAAACCCTGACCTTATTAGTGAAGCGCTGCCGTCTGTTATTGCATTTCCTGTACACATCACTGCAGACATTATCCCACTTTGATTTATAGACTGTGCACCATAGTAATTTACACAGTTAGCACACGTGCAAGTAGGGATGTTTTTCGTTTTCCTTTCTGTAAATGAAAAAGAAAAAAATTTTATATTTAATTCAATACTAAGGAATATTGTTTATTTTTATTCATTATATATGTGTGTGTGTGTGTGTGTGTGTGTGCGCAATTACTTGTTACTGAAACAGGCACGTGTTTAAATTGCATTGCTTCATGTGTGTGAAACAAGCTGCTTTTTTTCTTCATATGACAAAGCCTAACTGTGGCTAGCCCGCTAAGATGTCCTGGCATCCGCCCCTGCCTCAGTTTCCTATAAATAAACCTTAATCAATACAAAGATCAAAACATCAAAGCACCGTGCCTATATTAACATAACAAGCAGAAGTGGGAAGAAAAGCACATGTGACAAAAGCTATGTGAACTCTCATGCAGACAAACATGCTTTTCTTTTCCATATTCATTAGCAAGAAGCGGATATAATTCTGTCAGCATCACATTATATTACCATATGTTATATTATTAGCTGGCATACAGCCAGCCTTGCCTCCTTTTACAGTGAGGGTGGACTAAGTGTCCAGATGACTGCACCCCAAGATCACGACTCCCTGCAACACAGAACAATGAAACACTTTTCATTTCCTTTTAAAAACTTAATTTGATGGTTGTTCTCTGTTCAAGTTTAGGAAAAACAGAATAAAAAAAATTATACATGGGAAAAGGCAGGTTGATGTGTATCCAGCGATCTCCCTGCAGGGCAGCAATCACCTTCTGAGAGTAGCCCTTATGACCTTTTTTGGACCTGTTTTGTTATCTGCAAAGAGGTATGGAAGCGCATCTCCTCCCCACACCTCCCTCACGACAGAATGCTGCTCTGTGTGCTGTGACCGCAGACACAAGCTAGTGCCACTGCTTGCAGTTGAAATCATTTAAAATTAATATAAAAAATCCCGGCTGTATTTGTCTGCTACCAAAATGTTTTCACCTTGATCAGAATGCAAGTGAAGCCATCGTGGCTGAGAGCGAGGGCCCGCTGGGTTCACTGCTGAAGAACCCAACCTGTGTGTAATGAGTATGGGCACTCCTAACACATGTTCAGGGGTGCCGTTCGGCTGGCTCAGGAGCGTATAGTTGTGAACGCAGCTTCATGGGTTTAACACTGTTCCTGTTCTCTTTTCAAGCATGCTGCCTGAGTCTGAAGGAGCAAGAGGCTCTCAAACTGAAGAGCAGCCACTTGAAGATGTATAACGCTGAGAACAACTTGTAACCACCTGGTGTGAACTGTGTAATGTCACAGTGTCTAATTCACACTGATCTCCAAACTGCTGCCACAGTTTTCTTTCTTCTTTTTTCTTAGCTAGTTTGTTGCATAAGACCTAATGTGGTGTTGTAAAATGTGTGCTAAATAACTGAAGAAGTCACTGCAGGTGAGAAAAAATGTTTAAGATGTGTGAAACTGGTCTGAGAGAGGACCTTTTCTGACAAAGTGCCTTTTATTGCTATGAATACGAAACAAATTCCTGCTCTCGGAATTAGTTTTTGTCTTGTGGTTCAATTGATCTGAATGCCACTATTAAATTTGTGATGTTCTAATTTTGCAAGATAATTTGTGCCGTGATTGTCTAGGGCTTCAGGATGTTTACTCCTACACCTTGTGCTGTTGTTGTTGTGTAATTGAAGCAATTGAATTTGGAATGGTGTGATTCTGCGGCTGTTTCAAAGAGTCTCACTTAGGAACACTGGGCTAGAACCAGCCACACTCCCCTGTATGGGATACACAGAGCTTTAATTGTGCATTGCATTTACACTCTTCAGTGCAGCAGAATAGCAGGGATAAAAAAGGCTTTTGGAAGATTGGGCTTGGAGTCCCATAAGTGCCACGCTCATGTGTCTGTCTCCCCTGTCTCGTATAAGAAGGGCAGTGTTGGCCTGTGGACAGGAAGGAGACACAAAGAGATTAACTCGTGTCCACTGTAGGAGCCCTTAGCTTCCAGCTGTACGAGTGGCCACTTCACATCATGTGTGTTTAATTGAAGCCGACTGCCACTCTCATTAGGATTAGAGTTTTAATAGCATCTCTGTGAGATGGTGCTGGAATCTTCTGCATTCACTTTAAGGGACAGTGCTTCAGTGTACCGGCTGTATTTCATGAGCTGTATAGTGCTGCTGCTCACAGCGTTTTTTTTAGCCCTAACTGGTCACAGCTTTTTTGTGTTCCGACTGAAGTGCTTCAGTGCTGAGAAATCGTTTGTGCTGTTTTCACAGCAAATCACAATGCAGCAAACAAAGTGCTGCCCTGGAGATGGAACACAGCAACGTGGTGCAGGACATGCTGGCTGCCTCTCATGTGTGCGCGTGCTCCTGGCAGCTTAACAGCTGGCCTGGGCTGCCCTGGGCTGCCCTGGGCTGTGTAGCCCAAGTGAGGGGCTGCTCTTCCTGACTCATTTGACTGAGTGTTTCCTTTGCCAGCAGACTGCCAGTGTAACTTAGACATGAGCTTGTGAATACAGTGGCAGCTTTACTCTCCATAGGCAACTGCTGGTGGCTATCTTTGGACGTGCTCTCATTACTCCAGCTGTATGTGTGCAGCTTCAACACCGCTGAACCAGTGAAAGAAACAAACCGTTTCTCATGGCTCTGTGACTGAAACAAACAAACCATTTTGTTTGTTAAAGAAAGCAAAAGAGCAGCTGTTTTCTGAATTTGGTGTTTTTAGTATAGCATAGATGTTAGGAAGGGGCGCATCGTAGGCACATGTAGTACAATCACAGCAGTGAGGACAGTGTTTCTGTCTGTCAGCCGAGCGAGCCGGTGACATGACCCCCACCTTTCTGCTCCATGAAGTAAGCCCCTCAAATCCACCCATGAGGAATTGAAAGGCGGGGGGGCAGAATGCAAGCGGCCATGCCGGGGACGCAGGAAGGCGCTGGCTCACCCTGCGGCCCCAGGAAGCTGCAGAGAGAGCCAGGCCACCTGGGTGCTCTGCGCACTCCAATGGGCTTCAAACGGCACCATCCCCAGGCCCTGTCAAGAGCACCCCTGCAGAGTGTTTTTGGAGTGGCGGGCTGACTCCTGGGCCTGCTGTACACATCGCTGCTCATGGGCCTCTTTATAAATTCAGAATTTCAAAGGCAGCGTTGGGGGGGGGGGGGTATAAATTTTTTTTAGTTACATTTTTACAATTAATTTTATTTTTAATATTTTAAAAGGAAAT
>JABJVR010000007.1:985246-1000703 GCA_025773905.1 Chitala chitala | reverse complement strand
CCCCCCCCCCCCCCCCCCCCCCCCCCCCCCCCCCCCCCACCACCCCCCCCCCCCCGCCCGCGCCCCCGACTGAATTTTTTTGTATTACTTTGTTACATTTTCTTTTCTTTGTCCTATGTGATCAGGATACCATTGCCTTTCTTTGCAACCCCCCATACTAGTATATGCAAAAAAATTCAGCATTATCTTAGCTTTGAGATTTCACACTGATTTATACGTTTTCTCTTTCTGAGCTGTGTTTATTCAAACGGATTTCGTCTCCATGCGTTTTATATAACCATGTTTCTTTATATTCACTCTAATCACGTAATCACTTTACATGCAATTTTCCTTCCACTGAAATTTTAACTGTATCATAAAATATTTTTATTATTATTTATTTAGAGTAGCTTTGTATTTTTATATGTTGTGTTTTGATGAATTATATATTCTTCTTGAGAACCATTTTATGTTGGTTAATAAAAACAAAACTGCAGTGAAACAAATACAATTTTTCACTTAACACAATTTTTGTTTTGAAAACAAAACGCTTCCCTGCTCAGAGCTCTCATCTCTTGTACAGGCAGTGACATTTCTGCATTTCAAAGTGTTTTGGGGAGGTGTTGAAGAGGTCTGAGGGAGTGTAAAGTGCTATAGCCTGTTCTGTACTCTGCTACAGCCAAGCACGGCAGCTTATCACAAAGCAGGAAATGAACACTGCAAAAAGGAGCCCACATTCTAACAAGACGACACTCTAGGTTTTACCAGAACTCCCTCAAACTGTCACACTTTGACCTTGTAACCTTACACGTCTTCTCCTGCCATACTGTCAGTGTCACATTCTGTGTTCTGCTCTTTTTCAGATAAATTCCATAATGTTTTTTTTTTCCTGTCTCAGTTTCTTTCCCAGCTTCCTACGCAACATGAATTTACTGCCTCTAATTGCTGCCAGCGTATTAATTTGTTTGCTCTGCTGTGAGTTTGGTACCACACAAATGAGCTAATTCATAACCAAAGGACACACAATTGGTTGCTCATCTGGGAAAGTTAACACTTTGAAAATAAATGACTCTTCAAAGCAGATTCACACTGGCGAAGCCCCTGCGACTGCCTGCTTGAATGTTTGAACGGATGATAAATTTGCCGATGCAGTTTTGCCTCTGTCTGTAATTATGTACAATGTGATGTTTCTTTTTCTAACATGCTGCTTTACAGTGTGAAATTATCTGCTGGAAAAGAACGACAATTAATTGTGCTGCTTTGAAAATGTACTTACCCGAAAAATACAGTAATGACACTTACTGGGAAATTGCTTCCTGTAAAATCTTTAATAAATAAAATCAGAAGTTAACCAACTGTGCCCGTCACTTATGTAAATTGCAGAGCTTTTCTGCATACAAGGACTAATCATTTATATGTATCGACAAAACCTGAGCACCATGTTAGCATCATGGGGGCATTTTACAGGGAAAACAAGGAAGGTAATTGAGATGAAAAAGGTAAAGGGAGTGAGACTGATAACAGAGAAGAGGACAGAGACACATATATGGGGGGTATGGGACAGCGAATCGAATGCGTAATTACACCGTGAGATGAGGACATAGACACAGATGGGTGGGGGGGAGAGATGGGACAGCGAATCGGATGCCTAATTACATAGATACAGATGGGGGCGGGGGTATGAGACAGTGAATTGGACACCTAATCACACTGTGAGATGAGGACATAGACACAGACGGGGGGTAGGGGATATGGGACAGCGAATTGGAGGCCTAATCACACCATGAGAAGAGGACAATTGCCAGCTACTGCTGTGTCAGTGGTTTAGAAAAAGTCCCTTTTGTTGTGGTCCATTCACTTCACGGGCATTAGCTACAGCTGTGTGTTGAGTGGTGTTTTTTGTTTTCAGAAATGTGTCATGCAGATGGCCGTGACGTGTTACGTGCGTTCCTGTAGCTCTGTAACTGTTATGTGTGTTCCTGCAGTTCTGTAAATGTTACGTGCGTTCCTGTAGCTCTGTAACTGTTATGTGTGTTCCTGCAGTGCTATAATTGTTACGTGCGTTCCTGTAGCTCTGTAACTGTTATGTGTGTTCCTGCAGTTCTATAATTGTTACGTGCGTTCCTGTAGCTCTGTAACTGTTATGTGTGTTCCTGCAGTTCTATAATTGTTACATGCGTTCCTGTAGCTCTGTAACTGTTATGTGTGTTTCTGCAGGTCTGTAATTGTTACATGTGTTCCTGCAGCTCTGTCTCTAAGAGTTGCATGCAGTCATGCAGCTGTCTGTTTCATGTGTTTCCTTGTAGCTCTATAAGTGTTACATTTTTTTCTGTCTGTTTCATGTGTGTTCCTGTAGCTCTGCCTGTGGTATGTGTGTTCCTATAGCTCTGCCTGTGGCATGTGTGTTCCTGTAGCTCTGCCTGTGGTATGTGTGTTCCTGTAGCTATGTGTTACGTGTATACATGCAGCTCCCTGATCATGTGCTTGTGCCAACGAATGTCACTTTGTGTCTTCTTCACAAGTGTACTTGCAGTAGTTGCAGCTGGAAAGACTTGTGCTTTTACTTTATTTTTTTGTGTAGTGTCTCTGCAACAGACCTTGAACAGCTTTGATCAGTTGCAAACCTAAGGCAAGACATGAGGAAATGGTTAACTAATGGGACTCTTCCTTAAAACCAGAGCCGACAGAACATGTGGGCACATTGTTTTATCATTACCGTGCTGTTAACCAATACTGATCACTTATTAGAATTGTCAATTAATGGAGTAAAATAACCAATGTGTATAGTTTTGAGGTACCAGACTGTATAGTTTGACTTTCTTGCAGCCACAGAGTTCACTCTGAATGTGACAAGAAGATAGGAGATAGCTGCCCATCCTAGGACAAAGATCTGGATGGAGGAAGTAGAAGTGGACCATTAAGCAATTTAATTCAACTCTGCTCCAGACCCTTGTGCAGGCATCATATCTAGAACATGTCAGAGCTTGGTGTCTCTCAAGTAAGCAGAGAGTGTCTGCAGCCCTTGCCTGAGTCTGTTCTGTGTGGTAGTCTGTCTCACTGTGGCCGTGCAGTAGAGAAAGCAGCTCTGCAGGCCAGAGGGGACACAGCCAGTCATGCTCTGCACATTTCAAAGCTGGCAAAAGAAAAAAAGATGACCCTCAAGAAATTAGTTAAGAGAGCTGTGGTTACATGGCAGTGAAACAGAGGGCTGTATACAAACAGTCTTTCATTGCTTTCTCTTTTCAAAAAACATTGTTATGTTTGTTCTGTGAATCCCTGGTTTGAAACACTTTAGATGAAGACTGAACAAATCAGCAGCCAGTTCCAATTTCCCTTTGCATCTGCTTCGTATTGCAGCACTGAAGCTGTCCAGATTCTCGTTCTATAATGCCAATTCTGAAAAACAACACAGAAAAAATATATATAATTAAATATAGTTCAGTCATTTAAGTAATAAGAAAAAAGGGGCATAAATACCCTTGAAGAGACAGTATGAATGTTCCCACTTGCAAGGGTCAATCAGCTATGAGCGGCTGGTAAACTGCAAGGCCTGAATGGAAGAGGTTCTGTTTGTTCAGGGGGGGCCAGGGGGAGAGCCTCCCAGTGGGTTCCCATGATTTATACCTCCCTAAGACCCCACTGGATCTCTTCCGGCCTAAGGACAGCCGACGCCAACAGGATTCACACTGCCAATCCCATCTGTTGTCAGACAGTGTTACCTAACTGAGGTCCTGTCAAACCAGCAGCATGCTTTTTTTTAGTAAGTAATACTCCACTTTACTCACCCTCTGTCTGATTCTTTATTGTCAACTTGCCTTCCAGTTTCCATTAAAAGTATGTTTTTGAGCAGTTGCTCTCTTGTGTGCAATCCACAGTACCGCACTGGGCTTTATTTAATCAGATAACCCACCGCTGGGAGCCTCCGGTGACTGCTCGATCTGGAGGATCTCATGTCGCTTCCACATCGCTCCATAACATCCTCCAGCAGAGCACGACGCCTCCAGAAAGAGGTGGCTTATTCGCAGACGATGCACAATTTAACATCCCAAGTGGCAGAGGCTTTGATAAGCGCAAAGCACCGTGTCCTCTGATAATACAGCACAACTGGGGGTCTGGCCATTTGTTCAGTAAATCTACACGCTCAGACGTGGGCCTTTTATTACTGCTGTTTGGTGTCTCCAGCATGCAGTCAAGTGGCATGAAGGGCACAGAAAACGCAGCAGAATCAGTATCCCAGGCTGACGAAGAGCAGCTATTCATGGGAATGCAGGTATAAAAAGGCAGGTGTTTCCATTACAGACACATTCCCTCACTGCCACGCTTCTCTCCCTCTTCTTCATCCTGTCAGATGGCATCATAACCGGCTCTTTCTTCCGCTTCTTATTTATCCGTATCCAGTCTCTGGATTAATGCTAATCTGAGTTGACAGGACGCCGTGTTTAAATCTCAGATTGTCTACTTCTCCTCGGGAGACGGTAAACTGCATTTAATGGAGCTTTATGGAGAGTGACAACTCGTGTATAAATTAGCATGAAAACAAGCACGAAGGGAGATTCAGAAGGAATTATAAAGCAGTTCTTGCCAGTGGTGACCATTATTAGAAAGAACTCCTCTTTCAGATTGAGGCATGTGTAGGAAATTGCTTATTATTTAAATTTTTTTTTAAGAATTTTCTTTTTTAAAGTGATGGTAAAGTTAATAAGGACTAGCATATTTCCCTCTTTGACCCGTTCATCCTATCAGGTGCTTCAGCACCAAGGTGTGATCATTGGAGTATGACCTTCATGTCTTTGTCATCCATCAAGCCATCTGTTTGTCTGTCTGTCCACACCTGCGACGATGCTTGGTGCACTGCAGCAGCTCCCTGCTGTGGTGCATGCAATGCGACTGTGCATGTGTGTATGCAGCATGGGTCTCTGTGACGCTGTGCGAGCGAGTGACAGTCTCTGCTCTGGCTCTCCATGGGCTCACCTCCGTCCCGCTCAGACAGGTGTTGTGTTTACCCACACTTGTCTCCAACTTGCTTTTCTCATTTCCCGATTGGGGGGGTTCACTCCCACTCCTTTGTGCCTGAGTGACAGCTCTTCCCCCTCTGTGTAATCTGCTCCCCTCTCATTGCCGTTTCTCCCAGCAGCTCGCTCTTGTACAGCTCTGTTATCACATTCTTCCTGAAAGTGTTCCCACAGGCAGCGTTGCTGATGACTGCATACAGTACAAACGCTTCTCTGCAGGATAAAATAATTTTCCATTTTAATTTTGTTTGCACTGGTAGCGGGTAATCTTCTTTTAATGAAAAAATTGTTGTAGTTTCATTTATATTTTTGTAGTCGATTTTGAAGTAGTGTGTTCCATAAATGTTTTACTGGGCGTGTATGCATATGAGTACAAACACACAAAGAGTAATGTACACTTGCTATATCACGCACACGCATGCATGCACGCTAGTCATAAAAAATTTGGATGCTCAAAATGAACTTCCTGTTTCAGCTGGACTGGAGAGTAAATGTAAAACAGCCAACAAGCACTCAAAGTATATAGGAACTGCTTCCATATTGAACATTCAGTGAAGCTTGTTGAGAGAATGTCAACAGTTTGTAATCCAGGCAGCAGGTGGAAACGCCACAGCCAGATCATTTGTCTGTGTGTGAGTTAGACTGACGTGTGTATGTGTGCGTATCTGTGTATATAAGCATGTCAGCACCTGTGCCTGTGTAAGTCTCCACATGCTGCACTTGTCACAGTGTGTGTGTGTGTGTGTGTGTGTGTGTGTATGTATGCACTCTTTATTAACTACATCAATGTCTGATTGTGTGTACCTGTACATGTTTATATATACATTGATCTGTATGTCTCAGTGTCAGTGTCTGCAGTTAGGTGTGCATGTGTGTTTTCTGTGTTTACATTCATAGCTATTCCTACATCTGGAGCACAGAAGGACTCTATAGTGGCATTTACGTTCATATTCTCCATTATTAACTTTGTATTCTGTAGTGTTAGTATGCCTAGGAGGACAGCCAGTTGACCTTAGACCACAACGGCTTTTTTTTTCTCCATGCTGTGGAGTTTTTGGTCCCTCTCCTCTGTTGTTGCCTGGCTTTAACTTCAATCATCCAGCCTCTGTTAATTATATAATTCCTTCCTGTAAAGTGCTTTGAGGCAACTTGTGAAAGGCGCTAAATAGAAAATTGAATTGAATGAAGCATCTCTCACTATAGGTGAGGAAATGAGAAAGCTTAAGGCTGTACATATACATGTTGCCATGTTGCAGCCTCAATGGACTTATGTAAAATATGTTGAGCTACAGGTGAAGAAAGGCCTGGATTTGTGTAAAGTATGTTGTGATATGGGTGAAGCAGGGTTGGACTTGTGTAAAGTATGTTGTGATACGGGTGAAGCAGGGTTGGACTTGTGTAAAGTATGTTGTGATACGGGTGAAGCAGGGTGGGACTTGTGTAAAGTATGTTGTGATACGGGTGAAGCAGGGTTGGACTTGTGTAAAGTATGTTGTGCTGCAGGTGAAGCAGGGTTGGACCTGATGTGGTTGAGATGCTTTCCATGTGTTTTAAAGTCCTTCTTCAGTTATTTTTATTTCAGTAATCTGTAGGTAATAACAGAGCTGCAACAGCACAAAGTACATTTGTTTTATGATTACATTTCATGGTAACAAAATTTAGAAATATTCACTTTTTACTTCCTTATTGGCAGAAGATACTGTAACCAAAAATTCTTTTAATCTTATTCTTTACACAAGATCTCATGATGTCATGAAAGAATGCCAAAAGACTTAGTTCTGAAGAGAATGTTTCTATGTTCTTTAACAATAATATTTGTTGTATTATTAGACATCTTTTTTGTATTATTTTCACCAGGATTAATGCAAACAGTATAAATAATGGACAATTAAAATTATCTATAAAAAACATTTTTTCCTTTAGTTCAGTCCAGAATATGATATTTGTAATACTGTATATTTTATTTGTAGTAGTCTTCGCCTTGAATGGAATTCTAAGTTATACGACGGTTTGCAGAAGCTGATAAGTCAGGGCTAGTGTTCTGTCCAGTTTTAAAAACAATGAATGAATGAATGAATGAATAGTAATTAGAACATGCACTATCTACAGGGATTACTGTAATATGTGTTTTACGAAAACAAGACATTTGTTATACACAGTTTAGTGAGTGCATTCAGGAATTTAAAAATACATCAACATTAAATGGATAACTCAAAAAGACATTTTATATTCTGTCACACAGAAAAACATATGTAGGGACAAAAACAAAGTTGTTAAACTGGTCAGTGGTTACTAAAATGAGAAAAAATGCATTTCAAAGAAAAAAGGCATTCCAAATTCAGAAATGTAGCTAACTAGTGTTGAATGCTATTAGAAGTGGTGAAATGCCTCACTTGTGTGGAAGATTCCAGAAAGTGCATCCCAAAATTGTAATTCACTTTTTTGTTTTCTTAAATTGTAAAAGCAGCTGGGAAGTAAGGCTGCTGCTTCTGAAGGACACCAAAGTGACTTCTGGACATGTGTCCTTCTGCTTGTTTAATATGCAGTCTTCGGTAAGACTGCAAATCAAACTGATGGCAGGAGGAGACCCCGTGTGTAAACAGCCCTCCAGCTAAGAGGGAAAGCAGACACACAGTGTCACCAGAGACCCTCGGCAGCCTCTACAGCTATCAACCATGGAGGTACAGGCAGCCATGGGCCAGAGCACTCAAACACAGGGAGCTACTCTGGCCGTCTGTGTTAAGGAACACCATGTTGAGCCAGGCCACAACAAGGGAGGTGCAACATGGGCAAACACAGAGTGGTTGGGCAACATGGACTAACGTGAACCAGTCACTGCCCTGAAATGACTGTGGTGTGGGGTGCGGTGGCTTTGGCCCTCTGTCATTTATGCTTTGGTATGGCCTTGTGTCTGAATCCCTGCTTTAGAACTGAATCTGGCTGCTCCGCACTCCTTTTAGTTTTCTCTTTACCACTGTAACTTTAAGCATTCATCTCACTTGGGATTACACTTTAATTTTCTGTGAGGTAATGTGTGAACTACTTTCTTGGATTTTTAAAGCATGCTTATATCAGGCTATTGGAATTTAATCATTTCATCTGAGAACCCGAAAGGACCTGTCATCGTTTTCTGACCCACATGTGGGTTACTAAATTTGTGTTTAACCGGGTGTTTAAATGTTTTATATTTTGTGAATTCATGGTCTGTTGTGACTGAGATTAAAACCAGCTGGACCACTTCCGTTGCATTGTAGACTCCAGACCCCAACAGACCCATGTGCTCCCTGAGTTGTCATCACAGCACTTAAATTGCTGCCAAGATGTATCGACCTGCACTCTCAGTTTCGTGGGAACCGTTCTGTACATTTCCTCCTGGTGGTGACTGTCTCGAACGTCCTTCAGAAGACACCACCTCCAGCCAAACAGATTAATTTCCAGCAGCAGACGGCAGAGCTGCATCTTGGACGATGCTCACCCGTTCGCCTTGCAATAAGTCCACGTTAATGAAAAGCTTTATGTTTCTCTTTATTCTCATCATTGGCAAGAACAATGTGTCCAAGGTGATATAATAGTCATTTAACATCCCTCTTGTAGACTGCAATGAAAAGTGCTCCTTTCCCCTTTAGAGGGTACTTAGAGCCAAATCCAGACATTTTGCACCTGTGTTTCCTGAGAATTTGTCTGGCTCTGCTCTCAGATATGACCATATTTGTTGTCGAGTTCCACACCTGAGGATCCTAGAAGGAGGGGCTTGGCCTGTAGGCCCTCTGAGATGGCATTCCCCCATCCCCTTCATGTCTTCCTGCCTATATTTTTCATGGAGGTTCACAGAGCTGTTTGTGGGTGAAATGTGTGTATTAAGGACCATCTTTCAATTTTCTCTTTCTCCAGTCTTTACTTGCGAAGGAACAAGTAATACAGGACTTCCTATCTCTGGGTCTATGGACCAATAGATTTCATTGGGTATGGGAACTTAGACTGTAAAAAAAATACATACATATTTTTTTCATTAACCTCTAGCTGAAATTTTGCATTTCCTTCAGTTATGAATGTAGTCAAAAATGTCATTACTATTAGCTGTTACACCAACTTTTTTTAAATATTTCAGTAAAGATATGTCAATATAATTGACTTCTTTTGAAACCCCTTTTTATTTTTTTTTTAAGGATTTATAAGCAATATTCTCACAAGGCATCCAAAAACTCCACCAAACTTCAGGATGCGTTAATGGTACAATAGAGCACCTGACGGGTTTCACTGAAGAGAGGAAGGTTAAGCAGCTCATTTTCTTCACTGTCTCCTGTTTTTGTGCAGGTCAGAATAGCCCACCTTCCATTGCTCTTTCCTCCTTCCTAAAGCAGGACTCAGTGAACCATAGCCACACACACACACAAGCCCCAGTGCTTCCCAGCAAGAGTCAGACACATTCTGTAAGGGAAGTCACCTTTGTAACTAGTGCAGCAGGAAACAGTATATCTACCCAATCTTTTAAATGTATAGTATTTACATGGCCTTAATGTTATGGGTTCATTAAATTATGTAACTAAGTGCAGAAAACGGAGGTGTATAAGAAAGAAAGAGTTATTGCATAAATGGGGTTTTCAAGACAAAGGACTCCATATTGTTTTAATTAAAAGTGAAGTGTGCCATATGGCACAAGGGAGAAGCTGGGCCGCTTTTACAAGTCACAGTGTAAACTAAAAGTGAACCAGAAAACATGCAGCTGTTTCTTGTGACACTTTGATTTGTGTGTATGTGTGTGTGTGTGTGTGTGTGTGTGTGCGCGCGCGCATGCTCATGCAGGTCGTTTGACCGTGGATTGTGCCGTCTTCTCCAAAGTCATCTTGCTTTGACCTGCCTCTCCCTCCCCACACACATTCTCCTGACTTCGTACTCCAGGAGTGTAAGGAGTGTAAGCTTCTGGCCCTGTCAGGTTTTTCCCTGATCTTCTTTTCTGTCCTCTGTGTCCCCACTGCTGTGCCCTGCTGAAGTTGTTCAGGGAAGTGTATTATAATTATGGTGGTCAGTTACTTTTTTTTTTTTTGTTGGACTTGACAAATTTTACTTCACCAAGAGTCCAGGTAGGAAAACACCGTGATAAGGAACACATCTGCAACCAGACTTTGGCAAATTGAAGCCACCTTACAGCCTATTTAGTATTACACTGACAGCCGACTACAACATAGCTCATGTGTGTTCATAAATGCCATTACCATTAATCTGGGACTAATTAACTGATACATTTAGAATTTTAATACTATTTCAGGTGTGCCACGGGCACTGTACACATGCAGTGGGTACTAGTATCGATAGTGTACGATACTGAAAGCGCATGTTGAAGAGATGAGGACTGCACTGATGAAGAGATGAGGATCGTACTGATGAAGAGACGAGGACCGCACTGATGAAGAGACGAGGACCGCACTGATGAAGCGATGAGGACTGCACTGATGAAGAGATGAGGAGTGCACTGATGAAGAGATGAGGAGTGCACAGGGTGAGATGGCGCAGGTCACCACGTATGCTCGTAGCACACATCACTTCCCAACACAGATCCGCCCCCCCACCCCACACACACATACAGGAACAGGCGGCACGTGGTGATGCACCCTGGAGGTTCACTCCTGCAGCAGGAAGCCGTTATATAGTTACAGTTATTTTTATTGTCTGTCTGGGTATAGTTTTTACTGGGAGCACAGAATAAATCAATACTGTCATAAAGAGTGCGTCACCTCGTGCCCTTTGTGAGGGGACACTGCTGACTGGCACAGCTACCTGTCTGTCGCATCAGGCCTTCAGCATATTTGTCCTCACATCCTGTGTGTCCTACACATGTGCACACGTTTCCGCGTGGTCCCAGAGCACGCCTCTGTGTTTGTACAAGCGATGGGACGTGTGTTGCACTCTTTCGCATCCGCACACGGCGGTGTAAATGCGAACGCGCCAAACGCACGTGCTCCCCGTTTGCAGACTGCAGAAGAATGAGCAGGAATTTTAAAGGTGTGGTTTACATTTGCTTTCAGTATGAAGGTTTAAACACCCAGTTAGGTGGCGTGTGCCCAGAGATCCCTGGTCCGGCAGTCTTTTGTGCACTCCTTTCCACACTGCAACACGTGGCGTGTGGGAACTGATGGAGAGGAGTAGGTGTGCTGCCCTGTCTCAGGGCTTCTGTTCCTGTTTGGATGTGCAGCAGCTGTTTCACTAGGCTGCAGTCCCAGAAGGAGGCACACACAGGCACACTGCAAACACACTGCGGCAGCTTGGCTCCAGAGATCCCCGAGGAGAACACAGAACGCTGCTTCGTTACGCTCGCTGGACCCCCATTCCCAGCTGTGCAATACGCTGATGTTTGCTCTCTTTGCTCACCATGTTACACACACACACACACACCCTGGGTATATTCAGCTGCAGCAAAACGTTGCACATACCACTCTCTGTCCCAGCCGTTTTCACCTGACCCAGGCCAGAGCTGTCTTCATGGCTGCCAGTGTAGAAGTTCTGGATCTGTTTGATTTTCGAGCCGGCACAAGCTCAGGCGGACCATGTGAATGCACAGTAACATACAGCACAATGCAGCAGAGCCCGTTAGGACGTCAGTGTGCATCACAAGGTTGAGGCACTGTGCTCAGCGGTCTGTCTCCTTCACCCAAGGCTAGACTACAGCATCTGGATCCACCCCTAAAGATGACACACTTTGCTGCTGTCTCTGTGTTTAAGTGACACACACTTATTGTTACCCGTGAGTGTGTGTGTGTGCACAGACAGCGGGCACCATCATGAGCAGTGTTATAGGCTGCTCAGAGATCAGCAGCGCTCTGGTTTGGGTGCACCGCACACACAAAGACAAAAGTGTGACCTTACTGTTTAGGAGATTTTCCCAGAGTTCTGTGCAGTCAGCATATTGGCAGTGCGATGATGTCATGCTGTTATACACGTAATGTCACAAAGTCCTTCCATGGCCTTATGTTTGCTGTATGCATCAAAGGTAAAAGGATACCGTCAGAATCAGTGGGGGTGGACTTTCACTGGTGATTTTTATCCTTGAGGTATCTTCTGCATCTCTGTCAGAATTGCCAAGATGGGTAATTATGTAATTATATTCTATTCTTCAATTTAATTACATAATTATAATCTGTTCTGTGATTTTTTTTTATCTTTGATTAGCCACACCGGTGTTGTGCAGAGATGATAATTGAGGTCACTGTTCATGCAGAGGGCCACGGAGATCGGACACAAGGCTCTATCCTCTGAGCAGTGTGGTCTGTCTTTAACAAACAGTATCTAGGATGTTCAGCAACATGTTTGTGTATTCTGAATGTTGTAATACTAATTTTAATGCAGTCTTGTCTCTCTGTGAGATAATGTTACCCAGTCAAACTGCAATTACTATACCTTACGTACATTTTTTTAATACCTATTTAATTAACTCCAATAATTATTTTCCTTATGATAATTTGCTGGTTAAAAATAAAGCATCCAGCTATATCTTGCTTTACATTGATTCACTTAGCAGATGCTTATATACAAAGCGACTTACAACATTTCACATACATGTTACAGCAATATTGGCTCACTGCATTAACCAATCCCCCTGGGGGCAGCCACATGTGGTGCCCGGGGAGCTGGCGTTTGGGTGTCTTGCTCAAGTGCACACGTGGCAGCTGTGCTGGGAGACTTCCACATCCCAGTCTGATGTGCTTCCCATTGAAGCACCAGGCCACTTTATAAAAGTGCAGCTGTCAGAACATTAATTACAGGAGAGGAGCTTGATATACAAGTGTGTAAATCGAGGCAATTCCAAAGATTGCTAATTTTTTTTATTTTTTTGTCATGATGTTAAACATCTAATTCCTCTAAATGGCAGCCATTATTTAAAATAACTGCTTGTATGGTCATATGCTGATGTAGATTTATTTAATTCCCACTGTAAATGAAAACAGAATAGCAGTGCATATCGGACTCTTTGTTTTGTCTACTTAAATAGTCTGTCCAGGTACTATGATTCTGTTATTTTTTTACATCAAAATGTTAACCTACTAATCTGTCATCATAAAGAAACATTTTACGTGTAAATATATTTGTGTTTTTCTTTTAATAAAATGGGACGTGTGGCTAGTGGTGTAGTGTGGACAGGTTGGATTGAGCCGACGCCTCCGCTCTGTCCTGTCCACCCCCCGCCTCGGGCCTCTGTAACAGTAACGTGCAGCCCTGCATGTGGCTGCACCCACTCTGCATGCACTGCGAGCGCATTTCCAAACCACCGGTGGTAACACCAGTTATCCACATTCATTTTGGTGTTTTCACTATAAACACACCAAATGTTTGCCAGTTTAGGGCATCATTTAGAATTTATACAAAGTGCCACGCTTTTAATGAGACAATAAAAAATGCGACACTTAGGCATACACAAACATAGGCACACACAGACACTAACACGTGCATGTAATACAAGCAAACCCTATATGTTTATTTATATGCAATAACAACAACAGAAGCAGAAGTAATAATAACAGTATTAATAGTGTGTTTACTTTGTTTACTTTTGTTCAACTGTATTTTTCCACTGGTGCTGTGCTAAAATTTGTGCAAACAGCACAATACAGTATTGCAATGATAAGAAATGATAAAATGAGAAGTGTAATATTACCAGTGATAACGCTGTAAAGCATACAACACTACACTATTTCTAAAAGGTTTATGTAAAAAGTTAATAGTATGAAGCACTGCAGTGTTTTGAGCCCTAGAAACATGTATTCAGACGCCCACTACGTGTGAGCCCCAAATATCCCTTCAGTGTGATGAGCAGCTCCGCCGATGGACATGAGCTGCCTTTCACTGAGTGAGCCATGTGTACAGCTGCTCATCACTGACACTGCCGTTCTAGGGAGGGGATGCGCTGTAGATGAGGGATGATGTACCTGTCTCTGTCAGGCGTACGCTCACCTTGTGGTGCCCTTTCAGCTGCCTCGTGCTCACATTCAGAGCGTTCATGTTGAGATGTCCACGTTCAGAGTGCTCACATTCAGAGTGCTCACGTTCAGAGTGCTCACGTTCAGAGTGCTCACGTTCAGTGCGTTCACGTTCAGGGCGCTCACGTTCAGAGTGTTCACATTCAGAGCGCTAACGTTCAGAGCGCTAACGTTCAGAGTGCTAACGTTCAGGGCGCTAACGTTCAGAGTGCTCACGTTCAGAGTGCTCACGTTCAGAGTGCTAACGTTCAGGGCGCTAACGTTCAGAGTGTTCACGCTCAGAGTGTTCACGTTCAGGGCGCTCACGTTCAGAGTGTTCACATTCAGAGCGCTAACGTTCAGAGCGCTAACGTTCAGAGTGCTAACGTTCAGAGTGCTCACGTTCAGAGTGCTCACGTTCAGAGTGCTCACATTCACAGTGTTCACGTTCAGAGCGCTCATGTTCAGAGTGTTCACGTTCAGAGTGCTCACGTTCACAGTGTTCACGTTCAGAGTGCTCACGTTCAGTGAGTTCACGTTCAGAGTGCTCACGTTCAGAGTGCTCACGTTCAGAGTGCTAACGTTCAGAGCGCTAACGTTCAGGGCGCTAACGTTCAGAGTGCTCACGTTCAGAGCGCTAACGTTCAGAGTGCTCACGTTCAGAGCGCTCACGTTCAGAGTGCTAACGTTCAGAGTGCTCACATTCACAGTGCTCACGTTCAGAGTGCTCACGTTCAGTATGTTCACGTTCAGAGTGCTCACGTTCAGAGTGCTAACGTTCAGAGTGCTCACATTCACAGTGCTCACGTTCACAGTGTTCACGTTCAGAGTGCTCACGTTCACAGTGTTCACGTTCAGAGTGCTCACGTTCAGAGTGCTAACGTTCAGAGTGCTCACATTCAGAGTGCTCACGTTCAGTGTGTTCACGTTCAGGGTGTTCACGTTCAGAGTGCTAACGTTCAGAGCGCTAACGTTCAGGGCGCTAACGTTCAGAGTGCTCACGTTCAGAGCGCTAACGTTCAGAGTGCTCACGTTCAGAGTGCTCACGTTCAGAGTGCTAACGTTCAGAGTGCTCACATTCACAGTGCTCACGTTCAGAGTGCTCACGTTCAGAGTGCTCACATTCACAGTGTTCACGTTCAGAGCGCTCACGTTCAGAGTGCTCACATTCAGAGTGCTCACATTCACAGTGTTCACGTTCAGAGTGCTCACGTTCAGAGTGCTCACGTTCAGAGTGCTCACGTTCAGAGTGCTCACATTCACAGTGTTCACGTTCAGAGTGCTCACGTTCAGAGTGCTCACGTTCAAAGTGCTCACGTTCAGAGTGCTCACATTCAGAGTGCTCACGTTCAGAGTGTTCACGCTCAGAGTGCTCACGTTCACAGTGTTCACATTCAGAGTGCTCACGTTCAGAGTGCTCACGTTCAGAGTGCTCACATTCACAGTGCTCACGTTCAGAGTGCTCACGTTCAGAGTGCTCACGTTCAGTGTGTTCACGTTCAGAGTGCTCACGTTCAG